>JADLZK010008209.1:0-170744 GCA_015847255.1 Hyparrhenia diplandra | reverse complement strand
TTTGAGTTCGAAGGATGAGCTTGTATTGTCTTGCGAGTTGGCGAAGTAGAAGTCATTTGGTTCAGCGTCCTCCCCTCCACGAAAAGCGCGACAGAAGGCGCTGGAAGCCGGCCGAAACCCCGAAAGCGAGCTGCGTCGGCGGCTGGCCTTGAGGAGGAAGGAAAAGCAGCGAAAAACGCACCCGGCGGCAAGTCCCCGTCAGTCCGCCGAGGCCCGTGGCGAAGTCCAGACACCTCGCCGAAACTCGAGCTTGATGCGAAAAGCGCTTGCCGTTAGCCAAGGAAGAGTAGCGCCCGGCCTCGAAAGCAGCGCCCGGTGCTCGAGCGCCCGAACTTCGAAAGCTGGCGAGTTCCTCCGGCGAAATCGGCGAAGTGCGAGGTACTGAAGCCGCTTCCGGGAAAAGCGAATGTCAGCAGTGAGTTCTCTTCTACGATGCGTGCACAGCGTTGAGCACGCCTATGAGTCTTGTGCTCATCGTGGCAGTCGCAGGCGGCCGGTATACCCGCTTAGCGCCGGCGAAGTAAAGACCTGGCCGTAGCGAAGCTTCGAGGCAGCGATGATAAACTCGCCGATGCACATAGCGGCCAGCTTCAGCCTCGCGAAGTATAGAAGCACGAAGCTGCCGCGAGCGCTGCAGCAAGCAGCTTCAGCGGTAGAGACACCGTCCATAGCGGCGACCAGCGCGGCAGCAGCGGCTGACCCGGTAAGCGCGGCTTACGAAGTCCCGAATGATTAAGCGGCCCGGAGTCCCGTTCAAGAGCGCTGTCGACCTGCCAGCGCAGCGTCCCGATCCCTCCTCTCCGGAGCCTGCGTAAACCTTGGCGCGTAAGCGCGAAGTCGCAGCGTCGAAAATAGCCCGAACTTGTCGTAGGAACTCCGGCCGGCGGCCCTCGTTAGAACCCGAGAGCGCCCACGAAAGATCGATGGCGAGGAGGAAAAGCGGCGAGATCGAGATATTCCGGCCTAAGCGAGCTGCCGGAGAAGATCCCGGCGAGTCCGGTGGCTCGCCGCGAGTCGAGAGCGACGCCGCGAGATCCCACAATACTCGACATCTCCGAAAGCAGCGAAAAAGGCAGCGGAAGCGACCGATTCGCCTTGGCCCGAAGGTGAGCCCTCGGGAGCTGCTCTGAAGCGTCGTGAGTCCCAGAAGGAGATCACATCGCAGCGCCCGGTCGGCCCAGCGTTCAGCGAAAGTAACATCGTTCTCTACGCGCAAACCACGATAGCGCCGCTGCGGCCAGCGCCACCAGGAACCCGGCGTGCATTCCGAACTTATGCGAGATTCGAATGCGTGCGCCAGCCTCGAGTGTTACTCTCCTTTTCTTATGCTTCCCCAAGATTTGCTCATATGCTTGTGCTCCCCGAGCGTCGCGAGATTCCATCGAAACACAACGAGTCGACACAGCTTTCGAAATTTGAGGCTTCGTCCGGAAGCTTCGTTGAGCTAGCTACAGAACGCATAGTGAAGAAAGCTTCGGCGTGGCTTCAGCATCAATTTCTTGCGCCCGAGCGGAGAGCGTCGTCCGGACTTCGTCACGAGAGCGAAAAGCCCGAACCTTCGGCGGCACAAGAAAGAGCGCCGGCGGCGAAAGCGGCTGTAGCGAAAGGCGGCAGAAACTTGCCCACGAGCAACAGCGCAAAAAATGCGAGAAGGCTTCGACACCCTCCACGCACTTTGCTGAGACAAGGCTTCGCGCTCAGCGGCGAAACGAAGGCGGGAAAGCCCTTCATAGCAAACGAGAGCTGCCGAAAGTACCTCCGTCAGCCCGACGCAGCTAGCGGGTAGAGTATCACACCGCCCACATCTTCGCGTTTTATTTTCTCCGGTATTTAGAGGCTGATTGTCCTCGCCGTGAGAGCCTCCAGCGTATATGTCCCTTGAGTCGCCGAAATGTGAATGCTTCTTTACGCACGCGGCGATCGCTGGAAGGGGCCAAGCTCCGCGAGAGACCCGAAATTTCACGCTGCAGCGGGAAACTCCTGATGGTACGGAAGTAGCGAGCGTCCGATCCTACCGCCACGATGCATCGAGTGCAGTGGTCGCCGTTGTGGAGCGATCTTCTACCGTCTTGCGAGGGGAGAAGGAGAAGTCCACGAAAAGCGGCGAGGGGCGTCGTGGACATGAGGCGGAATCTTGCCTCGGCGAGGCCCACCACAGAGCATACCGGCTTCGCCTTGCGAAAAGGAAGAGCGGACTTGAAGCGGCTGCCGTCGAGCTATCGTCGGCCTTGAAGGAAGGAAAAGCTTGGCGTCGCCGGGCTTGTGCCTCTAATACCCGCGGAAGCGGCGAGAAGCTTCAGCGGCGCTTCGAGATCGCTACTGGGCGAGGATGTATGCGGCGTCACCGGTGTTGAGAGATAGCGGACACGGCCGAGCCGAAATCTGACATGTACTGCGTATAAAAGAGTAGCGAAGGGCGCCCGGCCCGTAGTCCACAAAGACGTCGCGTTATCTTGATCACTATCGAAAATGGGCGTCGGCGGTGAAAGCGGGATGGCGTCGAGGTATCAGCGGCGCTCAAGCGGCGAAGATCGCTGCTGCGAGCTGCGACTCCGTGGAGTTGTCCAGCCCGAGCTCTATAAAGCTTACCCGCGAAGAAGGTAGAGTCACAGGACTCATCCGCGAGAGAGAGCCCGAAACGCTGGCGGAAGCGCGGCGAGCACACATCGCGAAGCGTGGGCGAGACCCTCCGTACAGCGTAAAAGTAGGAGCTTCGAGGGGGCCAAGCCCTTTTGCGATTGAGTTTCTAAGTCACCGTAGTTGAGTATCATTGTTAGGATTTAAAGGACTGCGATATGCAGGCGAAGATCACTTCGTGTTCCTTTTTCCTAATACGTGTCCTTGTTCCAACTTTTCACAGGTTAAGTATTTGGAAGTCGGATAGCGGAGCGTTTCGTTAGCGCAGGCGTGTGAGAGATCGATTAAGCGGTCAGCGCCATACCTTTTGTTGACAAACTTCGTGACTTAGTTGTTTTAAGGCGTTAAGAAAAACGCGGTCACCGTGGCGAAGCTTCGTTGTTGTGATTTTTGTGAAGAATTTGCGAAAAATTGGTGTAGTATAATCACGTAGAGTGTGCGCCCCATTCCTTGTAGCCAGAGCAAGGGCGGGCGCTTGTCAGAGATGAAGGCGCGTCATTGCTTTTCTGTACTAAAAGCGTGAGTGAGATGCTTACCCGAGATCTTTGCATGGCGGTGTCTGCGAGTTACTGATTATGATACTTCAAAATACATCTTAAGGGTAGAAGCGGCGTAAACTTTATTCGATGTTCCATGCGTTGGTGAGATTGCGTCCACGATGGTCGCTTGAGCTTGATGCGTGCGGCCTCAACACTTGATGCGATGACAAAAGGACCCTCCCATGGCGGCGAAGCTTGTGCACATCCCTCGGGCTTTGAGACTTCGTCGTAGGGCGTGTCAGCCGGCATGTGGCTCGATCCCACGGCGTATACGCTTCGTGAGTAGCGCCGCATAGATTGTAGGTACTTGGCGGAGTGGATGGCCGCGATATCCGCGAGCGTCGGCTGGTCGCTTGGCGTCTTGGCGGCGCTTAGATTTATGTGTGCTGCGTCGAAGGTCAGAGCTTCGGGGTAGGAAACGTACTTCGAGCTTCGGTAGGAAAAACACGCTGGACCCGAAGCGAGGAAGAAACGGGGATTCGTCCGGTAGCCGCGGTGTGATACGAAAGACTCCACGGCCAGCGAGAGCTTCGACAGCCATGCGGCGTACTTCTCGAGCCTCCACGAAGATCGCGAGACTTCCGCGCTGCGAGGATCATGCCAGTGCTTTCGTTCTACTGTCCGTGAGTAGGGGTGGCGGCGGCGGCGTGATCGGCTGTAGCATGCGTGATCACTGCACCGGTCGATGAAGACTTCCCCGCAGTTGAGTGCGTTATGCGGTGATAGATCGGTTGGACTTCCGGCGGTGGATATCTGCGGTGAAAGAACTGCGGTCTCTCGGCTCGGCATCGCGCGATGGGCATGACCCGATCCATTTGGAGAACTTTAGCCGATAGCGGCGAGGAGATCTGCGTGTATCCCGTCGTCCTACGGAATGAGTCCTACCATGTCCAAGGCCCCGAGCGGCTGACGGCGAGTGAAAGCGGAATGCGTTTGGAGAGCTTGAAACTTTTGGGAGGTGATACGCTTGGCGAGCGCGGCCACCGCGTCGAGACGACGAAGTGGCGTCGGCGGCGGCGGTCGGCGATAGAAACGCAGCGGAAAAGCTTTCCGGCGAAAGCGCGGTGCGCGTGATAGCGCAGTACGCCCGTGAATTTCTTTTGGCGAGCTCACGACCATCGCCCAGCGGTGATGCGGCCGTAGAGATCTCGTTTGCCGCGTCGGTAGAGCTCTTCCCCTACGAGCAAAAGCCTTAGCCCTCAGGGCTGGCGCAGTCGCGACTCCTCACGCGCGGGGAGCTTCGCCTTGCCGACCATGCGTAGCAGCGGGACCGCGCCCGGTGCAGCCCGGGGTGGGCTGAATTGACCCGGCCCGAGCGCGACGCGAGTACCCCGAGCACGCACGGAAAAGAGCTGCGTCGCCAGCGAGCCCTTGTATGCGGGAGGCGCTTCGACCCCTAGCGGGCGTCGGTGTCGCATAGAGTGCAGCCGAGAGGCGAGCTCGCACGCTCGGCGGGCTCCTCACGGCCGTATCGAAGGCTTGTGTTAGTCGATGCATGAAGACTCGAGAGCGGCAAAGCGATGCAGCGAGCTTGGCGGCGTCGCGTCGATTATTGAGGATTTGCGGTGAGGCGTGGTTGACCTCGGCCGTGGAAATGTTCCTCCAAGTTCGGACCTTACGGTGAGTGCCGCGACCATCTTGAGTTGGCGATGCGACCTCTTTCATGACTTAGTTTTAGCGAGCTTCGAGTCTCCGGACCTCGAGTGCGGGATCTGCAGACTTCGTCTGCGCGAGTCGTAGCCCGTTCACCAGCGCTTACATTATTGACGGCCCGCGTTGTTGGGCGAGGAAGTCGCGAGCGTGCTCCAGTATTTCATGCACACCTTTTGAGAGGTGAAAAGCGAGCGCGGCAGCCCGGCCGTACTTCTTCTGCCGTCGCGTCGAAGTGTAAGTCCGATACCGATGTCGTCGGGCCTAGGTAGGCTGCTCGACCTCGGTCCATTGGCAGTAGAAATACGCGACGCACGAACTTGATAAGCGTCTGCAGCGTCACGTGATTTACGGCTCCCATGAGGCACCGATACGCCCACTTGGCCGTCGCGTCGCCGTGACACACCGGGGCTGCGGATGACTCCAGGGGATACTCGAGGCGGCGAGTCGCGGTGGGAAGTCAGTAATGTCACGAGCTTCGCGTCGGGGTGATAGTAAGCGGCGTACCGCGAGCTCGGTATGTAGTAGCGAGTCTTGGTGTCGGTGAGGACCTCAGCGGCGAAGTACGCCGGCTGTACCTCGAAGTGCGTGCCCTTCCTCTCTCTCTCTCGGCGAGCAGCGCGGTTGCTCACCACCTTCGAGTGGCGCGAGATGTAGAAGAGATTGGCTCGTAGGCTGCGAGAACGCGAAGCACGGCGGTACGGCAAGAGTTGTTTCGAGTCGAGAGCTGCTTTGAGCCTCGTCGGTCGAAAGCGCCGGTTTTCTTGGCCCGGCTTGTAAAGAGGGAAAAGCTTCGCTCCCGTAGGAGCTATGAAAGCGACTTCAGCGCCTTGAGCGGCAAGTGGCGTGCCGCCATTTGGCGTTCTTAATACGGCCCCATACCGTGATAGGCGGCGATTTTTCACCGAGGTTAGCCACCGATGCGCTCGAGCGATAAAAGCCGAGCAACTTCCCTCGCGGGACCCAGCGCATTTTTGAGGTTGAGCTTGACCGCATGTCCGGAGGTTTGGCGAAGACGCTCTTTGAATCCGGGGCGAAGCTCTTCGGCGTTTCGTTTTGGCAGCGATATCGCCGGCGTAAGCTTCTACAAGCTTCACGAGCTCTTTGAAGACTTTACGCATACACCTTTGGAAGGTAAGCGCGGCGTTCTTCAAACGAAGGGGCATCGTCGCATAACGAGGCATCGCGAAGCGGAGTGATGAAGGAAGTGGCGAGGGAGATGAGCTTCGTTCATACATACTATCGGTAGTAGCGGGGTAAGCGTCGAAAGCGAGAGGGTTTTACGCGCAGGAGGTGGAGTCAATGATTTGGTGGTCTTGGCGGCAAAGGGAAGCGGATCGCCGGGCATGCCTTGTTGAAGACGTGTAATCAACACATTCTCCATTTCCCATTCTTCTTCTTCTTGACTAGTACGGGGTTGGCTATCCGCCGGGATGATACACCTCCTTGATAAACACGGCGGCTAGAGTTTATCTATTTCTCGGCGTTGCTTGCGTCGTCGTCATCGACCAGTCTGACGTTGCTTCTGCCGTAGCCGGGCTTAATATTCAAAAAGGAGTGCTTTCGGCGACTTCCCGGTATACACAGCAAGTCGAGGCTCTCCCATAAACCGTGAGGTTCGCGGCGGAGGAAATAAACCGGCTTCGCCTTCTATTTAGAAAGCTGGACCCTACGCGGGCGTAGCCCATCGTACTCGACCTCTATCTCCTTGGCGTCCTACCGGGCTCGAAAGTGCCCTACGATCTTCATGAAGCTCACGGATGGGCACCGATCTCCCGAGCCCGTTCGAGCCCATTGCGCGAGCTTCGTGCGCGGCTTTCTTGAGCTTTCGAGGGTGTCCCTCGCCACTGGCGAGCGCCATCTTCGGCGGCATACGCTTTCGATCACCAGCCGCGGCGTGGCGTCTTTGGGCAGCGGCGGCGGCCTGCACATCGGCAGCGATGCTGAAGAGTGCGTCGGCGGTATTGAGCCCCCCTTAGGCACGAGGATCTTAAGCGAGGTAGATTGTAGTTAGGGGGCGGCCATGAATTTACGCGCTACGGCCGCCCACCCAGCAGCGCATGAGTAAGCGTTCTTGAAGGAGACACCTTGAGCGTGAGGTCTCCTCAGGAAGTTATACGAGAGTGCGAAGGTGGCGGGGAGATGTCGGTCGCGGCGGGGATCATACACTTCCCGGTACTCACGCCATGGATGCGAGTCGGTGAGGGCGGCGGCGCCTTAGTGATGCCAAGGGCACAGGCAGCGTGGGCGTAGAGGGAGGTTGAGCGCGTGCCTCCATCCATCAACACCTTAGCGCTTGAGTGCCGATGATGGGATCGGCAGCGGCGGAGTACCTCCACGGATGCACGGGATGTATGCGAGGATGATACGGCCACATGCGAAAGGTGATCGCGCGAGCTTGACCACTTAGCGAGTAAGCGAAAGTCGTCAGAGGCTACCGGTGAAAGAGGACCGCTGGCGTGAGCTTGTCGGCGCTGGACTCGTAGCGAGGGCTCGCGCGAAAACGGCGTTGGCGGCGCCCGTCCTCGATGTAGGCGTGCAGTAGCGCGCCCGTCACCGGGCTCTGCCGCCATAGGCTGCGGTAGCCCACGGCGCCTCCCGCGCGCGTGCCCATCCGTGCTTCTGCCGAGGCCCGGCGGTCCTTCATTTTTGCCCAGCGGGACCCCACCGTGATGTAGGCACGGGGCCTCGAGCATCTTGTCGAAGTGCTCCTTGTGAAGCGGCCTTTTCCCCCGCCGCGAGGGTTTTGCGCTTGTCGCGTATGGCGACAAGCTGTCGTAGTGCGTCGTCGCGAAGCGCTTGTTCTTCTTATTCTTCCTCTTGCGGGGGGTGGGAGCTGGACCCGCCCCGCGGCCTCGTCGTCGATCGTGGGCTTGCCCTTTACGCGTGGCGGCGGAGCGGCGATCCTCCCCGGCGTGTCGGTGGCGGTCGAGCTCCTTCCGCGGACTTAGAGCTTCTTGGCCCGAGCTTCGCGGATAGAGACTCGCGAGTAGTGCGAAGGTAAGCGCGGTGATGATCTCGAGTCGGAGAGCCACCGGAGAGGTTATTCGCGAAGTTTAGAAAGCGCTGATGTAGTATCGCGAGCTCTCCCCCTTCTTACGCTTGCATCCCGAGATCCCGAGTGCGTGCTTGGCGTAGAGTGCCACAGAGATTCTCAGAAGCGAAGCGTCACCGCAAATCCTCGATGCTGAGATGGTACCCACTTTGGCGAGTGCTCGAGCGAAGCGAGGCGAATACGCAAGATAGAGAAGCGAGGTGCGGATGATAAAGTAGTATGTGTCGCGCCTCGGAACAACAGCGAAAGCGGTAGTCTTGAGCGAGTGGCGAGGCCGGTCTCCCGTTGTATACGCACGAGTGAGCGCGAAGCGAAGGAAGAGGCGTCGTGGATGCGCGTAGCGAAAGCCCTACGGCCTCCTCGAGGCTTCGAGCTTCGGCGCTGCGATCGCACAGGGGAGGCGGACTTTCCGTTAGCGGCGTTCAGCGTAAGAGCTGCGGCCTTGTCCTCGTCGCTGTCATAGCGCCCTCGCTGGCGATGTATGCGTACCTAGCGGCGAAACGCTTACCGTAGTACGTCAGCGGCGGTGCCTAAATGCGTCCACAGAAGCGCTTTGCTATGCGCGAGCTTCACTTCCGTGCGCGATAATGGTAATTTCACGTCGCGTCGCGATTTCTACCGCCCGATCAGCGGCGTGCGCGTGAGACCTCACAGATGAGAGCCTCGTGCTCTTCGACAATCAGCGATTGTGATCGCGGAAAGGCTTTGCCACATATTTCATGCTGCGCCTACGCGCAGCTTCTTGATCACGCTTTCGTGAGGCTCGGCGTCACGGGAGTCCCTCGAGGCTGGCGCGTTAACGCGAAGCTGCTTGGCGGCCGCCAAGTTACGGAGCTCTCGGTACCGGCGGGGAGATTGCTTCGGCACTCGTTATCGCCATGATTGTCACGGTCCACGGGCGTCGCTTTCAGGGCCAGCGCGCGCTTAGGCGCCCTTGCTCACTGCTTTCAGCGAGGAGGGCGCTTACGCTCACGCAGTGCCTCTCTCGAGTTCCCTCAAGCTCCTCTGGCCGAGCCTTGGCGTGTCGGCCAGGCGAGGTCCCGTTGGCCTTGGCCGAGCTTCGAGAGCGTCTCTTCGAGTGGCCCCGGAGGAATGAGTGCGTTGTGGCTCCCTGCGAGGCGTAGCACCACGTAACAGCGGCGTCGCGAGGAGTCGCGGTCCGTGAGAGCTCATCCCATCGAGGCGGCTTCGAGCTCATGGGCTGAGTGCCTTAGGGAACTACATTAAGCCCCAGGAGGGAGCGAGCTGGCCGTCGAGGTACATCTTGGCGTATCTCGCAGTCGTGAAATCGTCCCACCTCCGCAGCGTCTTCTCCGGCTGGAGGGCGGCGTTAGCGATGGAGAAGAGTGACATCGCGAGCGAGCCGCGTGAGGCTCGCGTCCGAGGATGTCGGGGAGGAAGATCGCTTGTCCGGGGCGAAGCGATCGCCGCCCAGCGTATGGGGCCTAGCGAGGCTCGGCGGAGCCACTGCCCCATGTCGGCGCGAGATGGAGGCCGTGATGGCGTCAGCGAGGCGCTGAGGGGCGTCCTACGCCCGCGCGCTCGAGCGGCGAAGCGGCTCCGCGATGACCGCCCGGTCGGTGCGTGGTCGAAGGTGCGAAGCGCGTACGGCGCTCCGGTCGGTGATGTCGATGAAGAAAGCCGCCAGTGGAAGGTAGCCATGGCACCGTCCCCTACGGCGCGCCAACTGTCGTAGTCCTAGCCACCACCGTCCGCGGTAATGGTAGCTAGTCACGGACTCCGAATAGCTAGCTGCGGGAACAATGACCACCGGGATTTATCTTGGGTTGGAAGGGGAAATCGGGCTCCCTAGTCCGTGTTCACTATCGAGCTCAAATGCTGCGTACCGAAGTCGCGTACAAGCGGGGCGAGAGAAGCGGGCTCCCAAGTCTCTATGATTGAGGCAAAAGTGCCAATATGAGAGTGAGGATGCGGATTTGAGAAGAGCGGGTCGCGTTGTTCTTCTTCTTTTCTTGCTTGCCCTAGCGAAGACCCTACCCCTCCTTTTATAGTAGCAAGGGGATAGAACATGTGAGCTCTCGAGTTGGGGGGGGTAGGTGGAACAATATGATCTTTATTATGCTTGTCGGCGAAAAAAGAGCTCTTCGAGCGAGCTTCGTGGGTTGGCCAATAGCTACCTCGAGCTCTCGGCGACTTGAGATCTTGAAGCGGTAGTCGCCGGTACATGGCGGTCGGGGCATGGGGCGGTGGTCATGCGTCGCCTGCGTCCTTGGCCGTAGTTGGAAGGCTCGTCCCTTCGGTATGGGGGTGCCCATATTCGCTGGCGATGGCGTCACGGGTAGTGTCGTCTCCCGGTCATGATAGGCGGAGTTCTTGCGAGTTGTGCGGATCCGGCGGTCGAGCTCGGATCGAGCTCTTTGGTTGGCGAGGCCCTCTCTTGAGCTCTTGGCGGCCTTGGGCGCCAAAATTGGTCGTCGGCTACGCAGCGAATCCCGGTCGAGTGGCGGTAAAGGGTCACTGCCCGACCAATGCGTGGTTGGAATGGTCCCGTCGGGCGTGGGGGTGCCCATGCCGTGGATGAGCTATCGCGTCGCGTCGCTAGCACTGCGCGTGCGTGGGCCGCTACTGTTGGAGTCATCGCGGGGCATGGGCGAGGCGACGAGCGAGGCGTCTTTCGCCAACTGTGCCTCCGCATGGCCCGCGATTACTGCCGGGGAGTGGTTGGCCAACTCACGTACTGCGATCTTCAGCGTGGCGCCGGGGGCGAGCTTCGTGAAGCGAGGCGTTTGTTGAAGCGGTTCGCTCGAGCTCTCGAGCTTCGGCGAATCCGAGAAAAGTCAGCGTCACGGAGAGCTCTAGCGCACAAACTTGAAGGGGCGTCTCGGCGAAGCGGAAAAGAAGTCTACGCCGAGAGCTCGATGCGCGTTCGAAAAGGTCGGCGAGCGGAGACCTCGGCGGCGGAAAGAGGTCTCGCTTGTAGAAAGAGCTCGTCGCGCCGTATAATACGCGCTCTGGTAGGCGACCATGGGTGGAGGAGAGGTCGCCCTGGTTAGAATCCTCACGAGACATGATGTCGAGAGGGTCTTGATTGGCAGTTAGGGTCATCAAAATATTGATCCCCACAAAAATCTATGTCCCATTTAGGTAAGGGTCGATTGAGGTGTAGTCTTGAGCTCTAGCTGTCAATTGGGGCTTTACTTCATGTTTCATTTGGGTATAAGCTGCATCGCACACATCGTTACATGAAAAAAAAAAATGTGATTAGAGGGGAGAGGCCCCGCACCATATGTTCTCGAACACGCCCAAAAGTTTCTTGGCGTCTTTTTGTATTAAAAAAGGTGTGTTTAGAGCTCTAAGTTTCTCTCCAAAATTTTCTACACTCTCATCACATCCCATCACATGAAACAATAAATGCACCAAAAGGCGTATGTCCGAGTATGAAAATTTGGTAAAAAAAAAAAACTAATTACACAGTTTAGATGTATATTTGCGAGATGATTCTTTTTGAGCCTAGTTACCTCATGGTAAGATAATATTTACCACAAACAAACCAAGCGTCTTCCTGATCTTCTTTTTAGGTTATTTCTGATTACTTAAATTTTGGCCAGAATTCCAAAATTTTGGCCTCTAAACACACCCTAAGGCGAATGAAAAGTTAAGAGTTACAACGACAGCGGAAACAGCGGCCTTAGGGGAAATACAATTATACCAATAGCTCAGCCCTCTCCCTGAAAAAGACCACACCATATGTTTTCTTATTAGGAAGAAAAGCGATTCTTTCAACATCAAACTAGCTCACACGGGGATTGGAACTAGGAATTGAGGGGTACCGTCCGGAAAGTTCTAACCAACTGAGCTAGAGTCCTCTGGATCAGGTGTTGAGGACCACAAATTCTCTCATCCGCAATGGAAGAAAGAGCAGATTAACACGTACGAAGTACTTCCTAAAAAAAGATTAACCCGTTGCTTTAGCCGAACGAATACATAAAAAGCACGATCTGAGCGTGTTGATTCGTGTCTTGAGAAGGAGTTAATAAGGTCATAATACACCGTGCACGATCGTACGTGTCATCGATAAACCCTAAGAAAACCTCCGGACGGAGAACGATGCGGCGCTCGTCACTCCCTCACGGACACCAGGAACAGCATGGCCTCGGACTTCCCCTGCACGTCCACGAAGTGGTGCCGCGTGCCGGTGCTCGCGTCCAAGTAGCTCTCGCTGCCCAGCGCGCCGCCCTCTGTATCGTTGTCCTCTGTCACCGAGGCCACCTCGTTGTCCTCTGTCACCGATGCCACCTCGTTGTCCTCTGTCAACGTGAACACCTCGTTGTTCTCTGTCAACGTGAACACCACGCCCTCGCACTTGACGCGGACATCGGTGGTGGCCTGCTGTTTCCTCTCGCAGTTGCAGTGCGCGCTGTCGGCGGCGGCGGCGGAGTCCATGATGTGGTGTCAATCTGTCGTGCGGTCGCCGGGACACCGTAGTACCTACTAGGAGAAGACGAGATCGATCGATTGGTGCCCGGCCTTTTGTAGAGGTACTGCGATTCGTTCCGATCGAGTCCGATACAATCTGCGTGGATCCGTATCCCGGCCGAATTGGAACGGCAATCGGCAGACGAGTCCGATACATCATTGACTTGCACGGTATAGGAATCCAACTTTTGCTGCAGGGTGCTAATAAGCTTGTACATGCTGGAAGGTGCAACAAACTACTAGGGGCAATTAATTGAAGAGGCTAAATGCAACAATCTAAAAAGTAATGCAAAAAGTGATATTGTGGAGATGCTAATTAAAGAAGCAGCAAAGTTCAAGATGCAATATGTAGGGTCATTGTCATAATGTCTTTAGGTTACATGATTTATCATCGGAATGTTTTCAAATGATGAAAGACAAAGGAAATTGGCATATGAAAATTAGAGTACAATATTAACAAAAACATCTTCCAGGAATATGTAGTATTGATCATTCGAAATATGAAATTTCAAATCAATTACTGCTTACATACAACCTTCATCGATTCCATGAAGGTGCCACTTGAGGAATCGTTGATTGCATCCTCCCGCTCCGGTGTGTATCGAGCCTTGATGACTCCGTGTTCGTCCCCAAGGCGCAGTGTCTGGCTAGCTGCCAAGTCCAGCTACAGCGACCCCAACCCGGAGAAGCAAGAGAGGCGCGTCCTTCTCAACAAGTGGACCCACGAGCCGACGAACGGACGCCGGATCGCGACCATTGGGGTAAAGTTCCATGAAGCGTTTGGCGAATCGCTTTCTGCCTCCAAGCGGGCCACGGTGCGAGCCGCCATGCGTGAGTTGTACTCGATGATGGCCCGAGCGCACAAGGTCATAATGCCTGATTAGGAGGGTGCGCTAATTCAGCACTTTGATCGCATGGTTGCGCACTTAGTTTCTTAGTTAGTCAAAGTGTGCATTCCACCGCCCGACGGTGCCTTTTGTTTGTTGTTCAGCCCATCACTATGGTATTTTGCTATTTTTGTGATGTAGGGCGTGTATGATTCTAAACTTCTTCTTAATGAAACTAAGCACGTTCTAGAAAAAAAAAAAAATGATATCATATTTGCATCTCCACTGGTTTATATTTAAAATAAATGTATCCAAACAGCTCTAAATAGAACAGTAACATATAGAAAATCGGTACTTGTTTCATCTTTTTATTATTTAAAATAAATTAGTCATGGACTTCTAGAGATGAAATCATGTGTTATATTATGTTAGAAAGTAGAACACCTTTGAAACTCAATCTATCGGGTTTTGTTTTTTTTTCAGCGTCGGGCGTTCACCCGTATTTCATTAAGAGGAGGAAAACCAAATCCAAATACAACAAACCCCGATGCCGAAGACATCGCGGGAGAAACACCAACGAAGACCTTAAACAAAAACAAAAGCAAGAAAAGCGAGGGCGAGGAACCCTCCACCTAACAACCCGGCAAAAGCCATGCCTATACAAAAATAACTCAACACCTAGGTAGCTAGTAGGGATCGGAGCCGTAGATGATACACCTCGGCAGCAAAGCATCTGCCGGAAAGACAACGACCTCGGTGGCAAAGCATCCACCGTAACCTCCTTGGCGGCCAAGCATCCGCCGAAAACACAACCTCCGGTGGCAAAGCATCCACCGGAACCACCACGCGCGGCAAAGCATCCGCCCGAGAGACACGACACGAAGCTCCAAATGCTCCTCCGAGTCACACGAGGACCCGCGGGCGAGGAGGACTTTGATACCGCGCAAAGCATCCACCCAAATCAACGACCACGACTACGGCTATAACAAACACCAACTAGACAAACCCAAGTGTAGAGACACACAACGTAGATAGGTGCAAGAGGATGACCAAAGCGACCATGGAGAGCGAAGGCGGGCCGTCAGAGATTCATCAAAGAACGCCTTCATGAAGGGGGTGACGCCGGGACGCGCCATCGCCGCCGGCCTTAGAAAGCCGGCGGGCGCCTTCGCCCGAATCTACGCCGCCCGGTGGCGGTTTGCATGGGACTTCGAAGATGACGCCTTCAAGAAGGGTGCGGCGCCAAAGGGGCGTCGTCGTCATCCACCCGAACACGCCGGGCTAAGCTTTTCGCTAGGAGTTCCATGCCACCAAGTCACACAAAAATTAAGCGCGAGACAACACCATCCACGCCACCACGGCGTCGTCTTTGCAAGCCCATTGCGAGCCACCCACACCACCACGGTCGCGGCGGCATCACGCACGGCAGCGCAGAACCCGAGCTGGCTGAGTACGCCCGCTTGCCCGACCCGCCCGACGAGCCACTCGAGCCACGCCCTAGCGCGCCACCGCGAGGCGGCGAGGGGCATTCCCGGCGAGCGAGGGTCCACCCGCCAAGCGGCGAGGGCGCGGAGCACCAGCACGAGGCGAGCACCAGCAGCCCACCCGGGCGTGAGCACGGGCACCGAGAGACGCCGGAAAAGCGAGGGAGCCGCGCCTCATGCAGTGAGGAGGCGCGAAGCCACCAGCGGACGAAGGAGAGCAGCGCGGCAACGTCGCGCCGCCACTTCCCCTTCCATCCGCACCGGCGGCGGGGACAAGCACACAACCCTAGGTGGCCTTGAACGGTGACACGCACCACCAAGCCCCGAATCCGGGAAGTAGGGCACGGATCCGCCCCGTGAGGGCGCCGGATCCGGCCTCTGGCTCGCCCGGTGGCCACCTTGGCGGCCATCAAACTCCACGGCTTGGGGAAGGGAGAGGAGAGGCTGGGAAAGGGGAGGGGGGGGCGAGGGAGGTGGAGATGTCACCTGCGAAGGGTGCCTTTTGAGCTCCCAGCGGGCCGCCGCCCGCCGGGCGGGGCGGCGGCGGCGGCGGAGGAGGTGACCGGCGGTGGTTTGTTGAGGCTGCGAGGTCGCCCCGAGTCGCCTCGGGGAGAGAAACGGCAGCGGGGCTGCGAGGGTGGCCTATCGGGTTTTGTGAAGTAGAGAATCATTTGTACATGGTTTCATAATTTAGCGCTTAAAATCGGACAGTTGTACAGGTTAGAGATTAGAAGATGAAGTTTAACTAATTTATTTATTATGATTTCCAAGTCAAAGGTCCCTACCAAATGCATAAAAAGAGCATCTACTGCTATGAGTACTCTTCTACTTAGTTCGACCAGTATGTACAACTGAATTCACATCTAAGCTGCCATTGCAAAGCTGAGCTGAAGCACATTTTGGTGACACGTAGACTAACTAGCACGGCCGGCCCACACGGCACACGCTTCACCTCTCTTGCAAGTCAGTAGAGCAGGTGGGCTAACGGAGAAGAAAAAAGGCCGTCCTGCCACGGGCTGCGCAGCTGGAACGGATCCTGCATCGGCGTCGTCCAGTCGGCGACTCCGAAGTTCGTCGGCACCTGCAGGGCGGGCAGGTCAGCGTGCCTCACCGCCGGGGCTGCTGCCTGCACGCCGCCGGCCATGCTCGCGGCACGCACCATGGACGACGACGTCGACACCACCGTGACAGCCATGGTGTCCGCGGCTTCCATCTTGGCCTCCCCTGGGCGCGGGCGCGGGCGCGCCGTAGCTATCGCTCGACGGCACGGACGAGGACGAGGACGGCGGGAACACCAGGAAGCCGCCGTCGTGGGCGTCGTCCGACGACATCGATAGGTAGTCGTCGCCGGCAGAGCCCGTGGTCTGGGCCAGGGATGCTGCTCTGGCTGCGCTGCTGCGCCTCTGCATCTCCTCGATGGCAGAGGCCCTCTGCTCGATCTCCTTCAGTGGGGTGGCCTTCCTGTAGATCTTGCAGAGCACCATGTCTTCCTGCAGAAGCACAACCACACACGCGTCAGCAGGCGTTCGTGTCGATTCGTCTGCCGTGACATATGCATGCAAGAATTTCCATGCAATTTAATGGAAAAAAAGCTAGTCAACTCCTAAGTCAACCACGTCAATTTCCTCAGGTCTAGTCTTGCGTTCATGGATGTCTACGTCACTGTGTATTGGTGCCAAAACTGACCAACATATAAATGAGAAAGATATCACGAACAAGAAGCCAATTTGGCAATTTCATACCAAACCAGGAAAATATACTAGTTAAATCAGTAAACGTTCACATTATTTGAGTTCCTGGATGGTAGGCAAATCATCTGCAACTCCTAGGAAAGAACGGCAACAGTTGCTGGATTACCTTGGTGGCGGCGGCGCGGCGTGGCCGGCGGCGGTGTGGTCGGGGAGGCGGTACTCGTTCATGACCCAGTCGGTCTTGGTGCCGCGCGGGCGCGGCCCTGGTAGAAGACGAGCGTCTTCTTGAGCCCGATCACTCGCTTGGCGTCGGCGGAGCTCCGGATGGCCCTGTCCGAGCCCGTGGCCTTCCAGAACCCGCGCTCCGTCGTCCGGTTCGGCCGCCCGCCGCTGCCGGCCTTGCGGTCGCGCGGCACGAAGAAGTACCACTCCCGCTCCCCGATCTTCGCCATCGCTGCAAAACCATGCATCTCGATCGATCAGCCACGAGCTGTTTGCTGGATGATGCAACGATCATGGCGGACGTATGGACGACGACGACGTACCTGGAAGGTCCCAGGGGGTCGTGGCGGTAGATGTTGAGGGTGCCGATGATGTCGAAGTGGAGGTGCTTGCCGTGGACGACGCGGGAGAGGTAAAAGCTCAGGAGCTCCTCCTCGGTGGGGTGGAACCGGAAGCCCGGGAGGTCCTGCTCCACCTCCATGGACGGCGCCCCGGCGGCCATCATTGCCATCGATCGGTGCTCTGCTCGTTCCACGATCTGCTCGTCCAGGGTTGTGCTCGTCTCGGAGGCGCTCGGTTGCACTGCTCGCTTGCTGCACTGGAATGGAAGACGATCGGTGAAGAAGGCGTGGTGGTGTTTCGCGGGCTCGCTCGCTTATATAGAAGGGTGCGTTCAGCCACGCGGTTTCCAGGAGACTAGTGGTCACACTTCCGTATAACAGCGCTGAAAAGGACTAGTACTTGGCTTAGGGATGGGTGGGCGCTCGGCCCGGCGGCTCAACAACAATACTAAAATTCCAGTGTCTTTTGCAGGATTTTTTTTTTAATTTCATTTGGAGTGTGTATTTGGACTCTGGAGACTAGTTAAGTCACACATTTTGACCCTTTTCTACACCTTATTAAAAATTCTGGTTGTGTTTGAATAATGGCAGTGACTGCCCAACTTCGAGCACCCAATGGTCGAATGCTGTAAGAAGGTTCTACTACTCTTTTAGGACGAATTCTATTTTCGTGATCCATCAGATTCATTAACTGAGGGGAACTCAGGGACTGTAACTCCCTCTGTTTTGTTCTGCACGTCACATTAGATGGTTCAATTTGGTAGAAAAGCTGTTTTAGTCCATGAACTATTACTCAACGCCCATTTTCATCCCTGAATTTTTAAATTGGCCGTTTTAGTCCTCAAACTCTACGATTAAGCTCAATTTCGTTCAGAACTATGAAGATGATCGTTTTAGTCCTCAAGATTTACATTTTGGCTCAATTTTAACTATCACTGGAAGTAGCAAGTAGCTAATGAATAAATTATATCTCAATTATTGTTTCAATATATCCAGGAATAAATAGCATGAAGCAATTGTAATTGCTCCCACAAAAATCATTAGCATAACTTCCATATAGAATTGTAAACAAAGTTGAGTAGGAAAATAAAGGTTTAAAGACTGAAAATGCCAAGTTTGAGGGTTGAAATAATCATCTTCATAGTTTTAGGATGAAATTGAGCCCAAAAGCAAAATTTGAGGACTGAAATGATCAGCTTCATAGTTCTAGATGAAACCGAGCTTAAAAATAGAGTTTGGGCACTAAAATAGACGTTTTTTTAAAGTTCATGGATGAAAGTGACGAGTAAAAGTTTAAGGATCAATATGACTATTTTGCCTTTCAATTATGGTGCATTTTCAATTAATGTTCATAAAGACAGATGTTGTAATATAGATAGAAAGTTAGAAGATTGTTTTAAATTATCATTCGTAATCACAAAGATTGTAATTTAGATGCAGTGTGATAGGGTTACTTTGAATTATGTTTTATAATGACAACGTGGATGATTTAGATACAAATTTAGATTGTGTTGTCAATTACATGTGTCTTTTTAGAATAGAATTGTACAAGATTGTAACCATTGAGCTTTGGTAAGACGTTTTTCCCTAATGTTGTTTTAAGCTAAACTTCGCGGTAAGAGGGTGTTTAATGGTGGATAAATTGTTTTGTTCTTGGGGTTTGCGGTAGCTTTTTAGCTTGTTCAGATCATGTAGCTGCAGCCTAACTATTCTTAATAAAGAAAATTCGATGCGTAATAGCCATTTTATTGCAAATGATCAACTTTGGTGTATTTCGAAAGCACAATGCGAGTGTTTTGTTTGCATGGGACTAACCAAATCCTGCAGCTCGACAGAAGTCTCCACTATGGCGGCTCGTCAACTTGTAAAGTGACGAGAGTGATGAATCAAGCATGTATTGAAGGTTTGGCTAGCTAGATTGCTTGCTAGAACACCGGGTGATTGCTTTGGTACATCTCTAGCTATTAGGCACACGAATGTACGTACGCAACGTTTTCTGGTTGAATTAAGCAATTGAATTCCACATTGTTCAGCCGGCCTCTCGAAACGTATGACTGGACTTATTACTTTAGAACTTTATCTGAAGTCCACACCAACGGGAATATTAGACTTAGTATAAGCTCATTGGATTGAGATGGCGACTATTTTCAATTTTCAAGATGTGTCAATGTCATGTAGCTAGGTGTGACTACTTTGAATCTAATACAAGAAAAAAAAAATAAAAGAAAGTGTCATGTGGATGCATGCTTCTTATTTGTCTCTTTTGAGCTTCAGTTAAGTCTATACGAAACATTCTTTTGAGCTTCTTATTTGTTTATCTGTTTTATTAAAGGCGGCTGTATATGTGACTTTTTTTTTTGTTCTGTGTGCTAGATTTAATAATTTAGTTACTAAAACGTGGGCGGATTCACGCGTCTAGAAAAGCAGCTTAAACCATGCTATTATTTTAGGCTCAAAGAGTGACTTTACGTGACTTGTTTTATCCCTTCATCATCATCATCATCATCAGGTATATATGGTCTTCCTGTCTGGAGCTTAATTCGCCATGAGTACGAATTGGACAGCGGTAGTTACCATTAAATAAATTATTACTATCTGTCTATCACCATGACCATAAGAATACCATAGGAGTATACATTTGCGCTAGTGCTGGTCTTCAATATATCAGTCCTAGTCCATATTAACGCACGACTTTGACGTCTAGAATACTTTTCGCCGGGACGACCCAAAGCGACCACAGTGAGATTATCTGCTGATCAGGGTAACCCAATTTGAATTTGAACTAACGAGCGGTGTTCAGTACCTCTGGCTGGTTCTTGGGGTTTACCTACCTATGACTCGACAGTCTTAGCTTACCACATCCATTGATATATCCATGTCAGTTTTAATTGCGGGTGCCCTTTCAATGCAGGGAATAATTTGCGAAAACTTTACCGAGTTATACTGTTTACTGGTTCATAAGCTCGGCTGCTCGGGTAGAAGTCTCTCATTCACATGTCCTTGTTTCACTGTTTGAATTTTCTACAGTGAAGTCCCGGCCCTCTTTTTCACACTCCTGCTCAAGTGCAGTGTGCAGTTATTCAGTGAACGACTTCAGCGGTTGAGCAGCCCGGAGCTGATGAATGTGGCTTGCTTTGCTCGGAAATCCTCATTCAGCTACCACCATGCACATTTTTATTCTCCATAGTACAGTAGTTTGTCGTGCTAGCTGTGTAGGTGTGGCTGCGCCCTACGCCCCTACCTTGGCCTTCTGGTGGTCATCTTGACCGACTTTGAACGCGGACTGACTTTCCAGTCGAGAGAGATGGCTCTGACGAATTGAACTCACAAGAATCTCTGAATGTTAATGAATCGACGGACACCAAACCCCACCCGTCCGGACGTCCGGTACACAGTGTGTGCCTGTGTGAACGCTAGCTTGGAGATCGACGACGACGTCTCAAGCAAAGTGAGTGTGCCTTTTTGGTAGGTTCAGAGTTCAGACACGGCGCAAACAGACCTGGGAGTTGAGTTAGGCGAACGAATGCCTAGAGATGACCGATCGAGCAAGTCAGGCCGTCGATCCGAAGCAAAACCACAGACAGATTCTGTCATATATAGCTCAAATCAGAGCCGGCCATGCAATGCAAGCATGGCCGAATTGAACAACAAAACTGCCTGTGCCTGTCGTTTGAATGAATTCAAATAAACGCGGTTCCTTGGCTGGGCGTGCATGTTGAACCGTTCAAGGTCGCGATCAAGAAAGCGAGCGCCCGGCTTTGCTTTCTCGATCTGCGCTGCGGTTTGCCTGTTTGGCATGGACATGGAAAATTTTGCGCCTGCCCGCCTTGGTCATCGGCAGTGTGGAGTTGATCGGCCACTGCATCGCATCGCGCCAGCCGAACAAAGTGACACTGTTTTGTCTCGGACTCGTTCAACCGGACGGACCCGCTCAGGTCCTGTGTAGTACTTCACTTACAAACCGACAAAGAGTGTGTGTGAATTTCCTCCTGTCCACGCAACCGGACTGGCCGATCGGTCTTTCTCGGTGTGTACCAGACTAGTACCAGCATTATATTCAGACCAGTTCTTCAGGTACACAGACAGACGCGCGTCCATGAATGACCATCCCCCACACTGGCTTAGCTGCTCGAGTTACATGCACTGCGTTTTCCGGGTCGTTCGTCGGGTGTGGGTGGACAGAGGACGGCAGGCGGACCGGAGACCTCGGCGTTGACTTGTCCGCGTTGGGGTGGCGTGCCAGACATCGCGCACCAATTGCTTGCTTGTGCTCCCGTGGGCACGTACGCATGGATGGTTTTCTTTTCCGTGATATATATTCCTTGTGCATGCTAGGGAACAGACAATGGCCATACTAGACGACTTGGTGGCACTGGCGGTCAAGTCAACACACGACTCGTGGGTCGTGTGATCGTGTCAAGTCGAGTCGTCCACCTGATCGATGATAATCCCTGGCACAAAAAGTGGACATCATGTTGGGCGGTCTGCCATTGCGAAGCACATGAATGGTGGTGCTAGTAGTAGACCGGATCAGTGGCGCGCTGCTGGTGCAGAGGATCGGTCTCCTTTGCCCCAGGCAAGTGGGCAACGTATCGCGAAGGTTCATCGTAGCTTCGTCCGTCACACCGTCAGTTTCAACATTCCGCTAGTGCAAATGCAAAAGGACGGTACGGTACTACCCGGTACGACGTGTGACCAAGCAACAATGCAATGGGATGCAATGGGGAGGGCTCATCACTCGGTCTGGGAACCAGCCAGCGCTGCAGAGCCAGTGAGACCACTGCAGCTGTAAGTGTTGAGCTTGACCACCAGTGAGGCTACAGGAACATCAAGTCGAAATTTTCGTCGAATCAAGCTTTGCTGCGCGTCCGGCGGAGAGAGACCAGATGCGTGATGCTCCATGCCACGTGACCATGTCCGCCCACGAACGGTGCGCGCGGGGGCGCAGCCAATTTCCATGGAAACACTCCTCCGCCAAAGCGTGATTGCTGCCGGTGCCGGCGCAGTGCCTGGAAATTACGCGTCCTGCACAGTCCACACCCCTTGACCCTGCATCGCAGCAGCAATCGCATGCATGGTCTTCCCGGGGCAGTGGCCACCAGTGCTGCACTGCTGCACGCACGTGTCGCCATCCTGGCAGACATTCTCACGGATTATCGGTGTGTGGGAATCGAATCGGAAGGTGCAGTGTCATTTCGGGTGGGGGATTGGTTGGGATTGGCGGATTGCAATACGATGCTGAGGAATCCGGCACGTATCTACACCAACAGTCCATCACAGTATTGAGCGGCCTAGCGCAACATATGCACAGTAGCACGATCGAGTGTGTGTGTGTGTGTGTTCATCAGTCAAGCATCAAAAGCTATAGATGGGGCAAATAAATGGCCATGGCACGGACCAGCAGCTAGACCCGACCGGAGAAGCACAAGGAGTCGCCGGATCCGGTGTATGGAGAAAATGGCGCGCGGCCAACTTCGGTGTGGACCATTCGCCAGCCAGACAGCCCAAGTCATCGTAACTGTGAAGAAGTCCCCGTCATCGTGGAGATTGAAACGGGCCGGATGGAGCACAGAGACTGAACGTTCTTTCAAAGATTTGAATGTCTAGTGTTGGACTATTGTAAGCAACTCCAACAGTTCCCATTTGTTGTTTGGAAATTGCCCTTATTTATCAACTCCCAAATCAAATACCAAATTAAAAAGAGCTCATCTCTACCAATTTAGCATAATTCACTTGCCAAACTTAGATATAACTTACATCGAACCCCGAGAGAAATAAAATTATGTTTATGTTCTTCCACCTCTTGAAAACTTATGTCATAAACCACGAGGCAGAAAATAAAATTATGTTTATACCCTTCCACCTCTTCTAATATATGCGGATCGCCGTAAATGCCTAAAAAAGTCGTTAGAGCTGCGTATTTTTTTGCGCGCCTTACGAGGGCCCGATTTGCCAACGTTCACTAATTTGCCAACTCCAAATGTCAAATTGTTGGAGGGAGTTTTTTGGAGCTTTTGGCAAAATTTGAGAATGCCCAACTGTTGGAGTTGCTCAACATTTTAAGGTTTTTTTTTGTCGAATGCGGCCAAGAGGACTATATTATGGCTTGATATTATTCCGTAGAGTAGAACTCTATTCATCTAGTCTAGAGAACTATTTGCATCTACCAAGGCTATAAGATAGAAATGGAAGGACTTGACAACATATGCAATGTCCTCTCAATCTACTTTTGCAACATTTATGTGCATCAACTACATCAACTACAGGATACCTTTGAAGTTTTAAAACAAATTGAAAGAATAGTTGCAATATGGGGGAGAGAAGAGAGCATGCGCGTGAGGAGTGCATGGCGCTAAGATCATCGGGGCTCCTTGTGGGGAAGGACACCGTGTTGTGGGAGGGCGCCGCTAAGATGGGGGAGGAGGCCGTCGGTGCGGCGAGGAACATAAGCGTGGAGGAAGCGGCGCGAGCTGCGATGGAAAGGATGGGTATGGGTGGAGGTTATACGTGGCTCGATGCGGTGGCGTTGGTGTCGGCGGCTTCGGGGCGGGCGGGGCGGCGTTGATGCCGGTGAGCTACTCGGGATGGAGGCGGTGCCGATCGTGGGGGCATCGAACTAGAGCGGCACGCGGGACGCGGGACGAATGGACGAGGGCGAGCGGCGGAGAAGTGGACGGAACACGGGTCGCCCGAGGGAACAGATCCTTTGAATTCGGTGTTCCACGGCGGCTCTCGGCGATCACTAGATCACGGCCGTTCACTAACATCGAATCCACCCGGACACTCCGGCTCGGGTGTAATGTACGAACCTCCTAATTACCGGGCACTGTCATTGTCCCAAAGACCTCGGCAATTTGTGCGAGATACACCCGATAACTTAAGAAGCCCCGTTGATAACTCATACCGGGATCAACAAAGGAGTAGCTACAACATTACAACATTTGGTATAAAAGTATAGATCGAGTGCGGGAAGAATAATAACATTAATTTTACAAAATGTGAGTAAGTTACATTTGAGTAAACTTAACTTAATTGCGGAAGCTAGGTAGAATCGGAAGATAAACCCGGATCATGTCGTGCCTACCCGACATAACCTTGGTTAAAAAAGCAGTCGATTACACGCAAGGGGGTTAACAAACCACGAGTGCGGGAGTACTCAACAAGACTTACCCGACTAAAGAAAATAGGAGAAGACTTCGGGAATCTTTGGTCTAATAGGATTCAAGGTAAGGCTTTTTAGCAAGAATCAAGGACTCTTTTTGCGAGAAAAGCTTACTAGAAGTGAATCCTTACTTTCAACATTTTAATTCCAATTTAGTTTCTCACCTACTCTAGGTGATCTTATACTAGAGCATACACTTCTTAGATACTCCATCACTTTTTCCAACTCTTCTACGTTCCATAATTAATCTACGATATAAGTCGGAAACCGAGTCTCCATATCCGAGAAGCACGGCGATTTCGAAATCGATTAACCCGGTGGGGAGTTCTTTCCACCACGACATATGTAGCACTTAAGCTTGCATATATCAACCCTTTCTTGGATACTCAAAAACGGAACCGCGTTCTCGCCACCCGAAATACCATACACCTCCAATCCGGGACTTTAACCCATGAGGGTAACATGTACTCCGCCATCTCTCCACTCCCGGTCTTGCGGTTTATGCGTTTCGATTTGACACCCCGAGATTGGGCTTACCGGAGTATGTGTCGAGAACTAGTTTCGGCGTCTGGGGGGGCCAGACGGCGAGGCGTGCCATTGGCCAAAGACCTCGAGGCGCGGTGCGTTCCATAGTCTCGGTTACACGGCCTACACGCCGGTCCTTAATCGACAAGCGGAAATACTACACGAGACTCCATTCTCAATGCAAATTACCCGGCCGGTCTTAAATTAAACACCATAACCCGGTATGGTTTCATCATATAACATCCTTGTTCATCAAATGCCCACTCGGGCTATCATAAGAGACTTGTCACATTTAACTCAAAAGACTAACTATTTTAGCATGGCTAAGCATACTAACATTTTACCAAACGGGCTATCAAGGTAGATATCGAAATAATCAAGGATGGATAATGCATCAATTAGGTTGTCACTCAACTCCTATCACCTAATGCAAAGCATAAAGCAAAGGTGATATAAAGCTTTGTAAAAAAAGCGCAAGGAAATGTTTAAATGAACCGGGGCTTGCACGTGTTGCGAGGGAAAGTTAGATTACGAAGAAAGATTGTCGAAGTCAAACTTGACATTATCCTTGTCGACGGACGGATCTTCTCTCGAAGCTTGATCATCGCGAACCATATCAACACCTTCTCCAAAGCTTCATCAACACGATCCGACTCACTCTCGTATACTCTACACGTAGATGATGATGCATGCTTTAAGCGTGATGGAATGGTAAACATGATGCGTGATGATGCATGAAATAATAAACACTTGAGTATAACTTTCCTTCACGATAAAGTTGCAATCCAACAAAACCAACTTATTGAACTACTCTACGAGATATCATCACCATTGCCTAAGGAGTTCTCAAGGACCACTTGATAAAGGCATGGTTTAGGGTTCACCAAAACAATCCAAAATTCACCCAAAATCCTAGGTTATAAGACATTAAACAAATTATTTAACACATGAAATAATAGAGCATAAAATAATAAATATTTTAACTTTCTTTAAACAAGCTCAAAATTTTTTGTACAGGTAGATCATGTCATGAAACAGTGTCAAAATAATTTTCATGATTTTTGGATAAATAGAATAATTATTAAAAATCAAGGAAGATGCATTTTTCAATTAAAATTTGTATTTTTAAATCATGCCAAAAGTATTCAAAATTCAAGTTTCATAATTTTCATGGATAGACATACTCATGGGAAGGCTACACAAAAATTTTCAGAATTTTTTGAGCTAGCATTTGAATTTATATGAAATTTGGAAAATCGGACACTATTCAAATAAAAGAAATTGAATAAAACATTTCATAAATGAAAAAGGGCTCTGGGTTGAAATTGGCCTGTTTCGTGTCGTGGCCCATTACTGTTCATGGCCCGGAACCGTTCTTGGTGGGTGGCTTGGATGAGCGATGGCGGGCAAACCCCGATATAGCGATGTTGGGCGGCCCGATGGAGCAGTGCTGGGGCGCATTCCACGTGCCGGCTTGAAGTGCGCTCACGGCGGCAGCGCGGGCTCGCGTAGCGCGGCCAGCGCGGCCGCGTTCGGCGTCGGCGATGGGCGAAATAAGCTAAATACGAAGTGGCGAGCTCACGTAATGCTAGGGCGAGGGACTTGGCTACGGCGGAATAGGCCGGATGGGTGGGTTGTGGCGAGCGGCGGCGGCGTTCCCCCGAGTCGAGGTCACGGTGCGAACCGGCGAGTCGTTCACCATTGACCGATGTCAGGCAATCGCGATTCCACTATTTGGTGGGGCTCAAGACTCCGCGGTCGGCCGGCGCGGCGGTCGGCTGCGGCGGCATCCGGCCGGCGGCCCGAGGGGAAGACGCGGGGTGGCGCGGCGATTCGGACGGCGGGTGGGTGTGACGGGTTCCAAAGGAAGGTGAGGGAAGTTCCGGCGAGTACGGGGAAAGTCGGTTTAGTGGAAGGGGCTCGGCGGCGACGAACGGCGGCGGGCGAGAGCGGTTCCGGCGGCGGGATTGGGAAAAAGAAGAAAAACGGCGGCGATGGAGGGCTATTTATAGGCATGGAGGGGTTGGACAGGTGGCGGCGGCGTCGCGAAGGTCTCAGGTGGTCAGCTTCGGCGGCGTGTCGGTGGACGGCGGCGCGAGCTTTGGCGCCGGCGATGGCAACCGGCCATAGGTCGGGTTCTTGTAGCTCACTAACCCTAACTCACGAAAATTCAAAATTACTCCCAAATTTTGAACTAAACTCAAAAATTTCCAAAAAGTAACTTGCCTTAATTTTTCAAGATCTACAACTTTCACAATTGGAGCATTTTCAAATTCAGCCTAGAAATATGACTTTTTGAAATGCAGTTCAAAATTTTGAAATTTGAATTCAAAATTACTTTTAAAATTATGTAGAAACTTGAAAAACTTTGTACATATCTTTTGTTCATCTCAACAAGATCTACCAACTAGCTTTTGTAAGTTTTGTCAAATTTTGCTTAGATTTTGAAATAGAGAAAAGGGGTAAAATAGGGTTTTGTCGAATTCAAAATTACTTTAAAATTTTGAACTAAACTTTGAAAACTCAAAATACCAACTTTACTCAACTTTGAAAACTCTACCTTTTCCCTTTTGTGACCACCCTCAAATTCTTGATAAATTTTGAATTAAAGAAAAAGGGACAAACTAGGGTTTCAAATCGGGGTTTCAGACAAAGGGGGTAACTTCCGGATTACGGCTCTTTTAAATGTCTTTTCGACCGACAACGTAACCAAACATGACTAAACTTATTTTTGTCCAAATTCATAGCTTAAGCGGTAAATAACACACAGGGGTTATTCACCGTGGCGAGCAAGCCCAATAACATGAACCACGCCTGCTAAGGCTATGGGCCGGGGAAGGCGGTGGTTGATTCTTCTCGTTCAGCGGCGATGGAATTCAGCGGCAATGGAGGCGGCGGCGGTGGTCGCCGGCTTGCTGAACGCGGCGGCGTCTCGGGCGGTGGGGCCCGCTCTTCCGCCGAGCAAGTCGCGCCACTTACTCGCCGCGCTCGATCCTCACTCGTCCTCCACCACCGTCGCCGCGGGCGGCCATCGCGATCCATCGGCGACTTGGAATTTGGATTGTTTGGCGGCATAGAAACAAGAATAGGCCGAACTAGCCTTTGGAGCAATCCATCGAGCGAAGCCTTACGGCGAGGGGGAGGAACAATCCATCGGAGAGAAGCAACCATCCGGGAGGAGGAGGGAGGGCGAGGCGCTGCGGCGACGCGACGGTGGTGGTTGGTGGAGGATGAGCGATGGGATTGAGCGCAAAAGGCCTGGCCCGGCCGCGTCGTGCTCGGCGGGAGGATCGCCGCCTCTGACCGCCCGAGGGCGCAACCTCTCGCGTTCAGACCGGCGGCGACAAGGGGCATGCTCTGGACAACTCGGGCGAGGGTGCAACGATCTGAGGCGGCGGCGGGAGGACGGCGGCGGCTTCGGCGAAACGCGGGCTGTGGGCGAGGGATGGCGACAACACAGCTGGGAACGAGATCGTCTAACTTCATGCCAAAACGACTGCAGCAGCAGTCATCAAATCTTTGCTGTCGGCTCATGATCCAACGATTGCAGACTTATACATGTACGTTTGGCTGTCGAGCTCTGTTTTATTTGGGCCTCGGCCCAACAATCTCACAATCTAATGGCCATCCATGGCCGCCTCTACAGCAGGTGCGGTGTAGCCGGCAACGCCTTCCATGGCATCGGCGTTGGCATCAGTCCCGGCATGCCCTTCGCGAGTTTTGGGGCAGCCAAGTACGCACTCCCGTGACCTCTTGCAGCAGCTGGCCATGGAGTATTGGGTTGGGCTCCGTCGACGCTCCCCTTTATGGGGCTGCCCCTCATCTTCCTGGAGAGAGCGAACCGGGGCCGAGCGAGGCTTCCATGGGCTGCGCGCCTCTGCTCCCGTGAGCGGCGTGAGCCGACTGCCGGCTGAGATGAACTGGGAGATGCTCAACAAGTCGTGCTTCTTCGTCCTGGGCGCGCCGCTCTGCTCAGGTGTGTCCGCGGCGCTGTACCGGGTCGTGGTGGTGAAGACGCAGCTGCAGGGGGCGCCACCTCCGCAGGCAGCCACGGCTACAGCCGCCGTCATCCTCCGGTGCATCACTGGCCGGCACGGTGCCCGCGCACGCGATCTACATGGCGGCACTCGAGGACACCAAGAGCTGGCTACCATCCGATTCGACGTGTCCGAGCTCGCGCGCGGCTCCGGCAGCAGGCGGCGCGCGACCGGCGGCCCTGGTTCTCTCGGGCGGCGGGACTGGAACTCTGGAGGCGAACTGAGGAATGTGGCGAGCATCATGGGCTGTAGTTGGGCCGGACGGACCAGCAGGCCTTGAGCGTATATGCACGCAGGCGTCCGATCTTGAACGAACGACAAAGATTCGATGACTGCAGCTGCAGTCGTTTGGCATGAAGTTAGACGATCTCGTTCCCGCAGCTGAGGGGAGGATGGAGACGGGTCTCCTCGACGGGATGACGACGGCGCTCGAGCAGAAACGGCGGCGGCTATTTTCCCCTATCGATGGGAGCTTTCGGCAGGGGCTGACTCCTTTTCCACTTGGCAGGCCTTCCGTGTTATTGGGCCGCACTATGTGCGAAGGAGGGGCTAAGTGCTTGGGCGCAGCTGGTCCATTGGATGGCTACGAACGGTGGCGATGAAGTGACTGCCGGCAGCAGTCACAGAAGCTGAATTCAGAGGATCCCGTTCCCGCCAGAGAAGCAAAAACAACACGGGTCGCCAGAGAAGCAAAAACAACTCGAGTGGAAAGAGACGGACGTGGGATTTATTGGGCCGTGTGTTCGGTGAGCCCAGGAGCGCGACGTCCGTACAGTTCGTAGGATTCTAAACTAAAAAGTATTTTTACTAGTGAAGCTAAGCCGTGTAAAACGGGTAGGTAGTTTTCCCATTTTGCTTTTCTTCCAAAGGTGACACGAAGAGAATTCGCCTCTCGTCTCGTCGCATCGCTCATGACACTACTCCGGATTTTTTTTTTTTGAAAAATCATGACACTACTCGGTACGTACCTATAGGTAAGCAGTTTCGGCTCTAAACGACGGCGTCGGCGGCAGCAATTCCGCATGGTGACGTCCACGAGTCACGCCCAGCGACATCGGAGGCACCGACCAAGCCCAGGTGTCCTGGTCGCCCCACGCGTGTCCCCGCCGCAACGCCAACACGTGTGCCGCCCACCACTACTGAGATCTCACGGCAGGGAGGATGAGGCTGTGCCTCTCCCATCCCGATCCATCCACACCTATATAAAACACTCCCTCCGTTCCATTTCATTTTCAATAGGAGCGTGTCGATCAAACGTTTATAGAAAATACGCAAGCCTCCAAATAAATTTGTTAAAAAGCTGAAACTTAAAGATCTTTTCCGATGATACTAATTACCTAGTATAAAATTTTTATATATTTTAATAAATAATTGCTAGAAAATCCCCAGGGAGCAAAAAGCAAGCCAGGGTGCGCACTGCCATTTCTATAGCCGTGTCGAACAGTAGACCCCAGAGCAGCAGAGCTAGCAATGGCGGAGACTGGTGCCGAGCACGGATAAGGCGATGGAGCACCGGGAGGAGAAGCCCAAGGTGCCATCAAGCGACCCGGAGCCCGACCTGGCGACGCTGGTGGCGGGGCAGCAGCCGCAGCTGCAGCGCGAGCACCAGCCGCCCAACATCTCGGAGATGAAGCCGCTGACGAGGGAGGCGTACGGCGGCGGGATGTACGGGACCGAGGAGAACGCTCCTCGGAGGGACCCCACGCGGCCGCACGCCAGCGCCACGCAGAGCGCCGACGGGCCGGAGGAGCATCGCACCACTAGGCCCAGCCACCCGCCGCCGCCGTCCACCGGCGACCGTGACCTCGACATCACCGGACAGTCCTACATCCAGTAGTAAACGCCGGTGCGGCTGTGCCGAGCGCGCCGCGTTTGGCCTTTCGTTTACGTTTTGGAGTTTTTATTTTTTACAAGTTTTTTTTTTTCAAGTTGTACGTGGCTTTGTCACGATGTACAGTGGAACCTACTGTAGTTTTTTTTTTTTTTTTTTTTTGCCAACGAATAAAGGAATAAAGGTAAGGGCTTGGGCTTGCAGAACGCCAGCCCAAAAAGGTTTGAAGCCATTGAGCCAGAACAGCCCAGCCCAGTGGCACTTTGCCATGGCCGTCGTCATACTCGGCCCATTTGTTCCGTTCGTTCATCAGTTGGCTCAGCGTCCTGCAGAATTCGACAAAGAAATGATTTCAACTTTTAATTTCGACAACGAAACAAATGCAGATGACGAAGACAAAATGGAACTGAAATCTGGTGGCACTGTCTGGAAATCTCCAACCAAATCCAAATCCAAACCCACATCACTCCCACTATCCACACGGACGACTCCACGCATATTTTCCGTGACAGCAGCAAACTAGGATGCCTCCAAACGCACCGCAGCCAAGCGCTGGTAGAGTACGTTCCAAAACCCAAGTAGCCCCGTGAAGCGTCAATGCTTATCCGCTTTGCCGAGCCTAGCAGAAAAACACAGCCGGCAGCACGTCGCCCCGGTCCCTCCCTCCCTCCGAGTCACCCAGAAGATCGCGCGCAGCAATTTTATCCACTCGCGCCGTCGGCGTCGAGTGAAAAGGCGCGGCGGCCCCGGCGGCAACGGGCCACGCCGCCACGCCGGCGGCGAAGCTGAGCCACGAGTTACCTCGACGACAACACCTGGGCGCGCCTAGCCTGCCACGTGTGAACAGGTCCCCCGTGCTGCCGTCGGCGTGGAGGATCCGTGGCCGCGAGGGTGGCGCTTTCCACGTAACTCTGTCGGAGGCCTGATCCTGATCCGGTTTCGCCCGCCACGTTGGCCCAGGCCGCCTTGTCCACATGTTCCGGGTCGCGTGGAGCCACGTCGGACGTGACACGCTCAAGTACGTGAACTTTTCAAGTAGCAGGACCACCTTTGTACTGCCGTGTCGGGTAACGTGGTGTATGAAATCATTTCCAAATGTTGATGGTGCAATTTACAATAATTAGTGCGATATAATTATAGCCAATTGGCCTTGTGAGTCCTCGGGAGGAGAAAATGTAGCGTGCGTGAGACACAAGTCCCGTAAGACAAGGTGCGAGGTTCTATAATAATCGTGTCACGTTGAAATGCCCACCCGCATGGTGTCGTTGGGAGCCGCTCTCGATTCTTACTCACCTGAGCCAAAAATCCAAAATGGCATTCCATCTATGCAGAGCTCACTTCGCACGGGGTTGTCACGTGCTTACATTTTTTCTCCAATACTTTTCTACTTTAGTTTTAAACCTGTATTCCTTTTCTCCTTCTCTTAATCCATCCCTACGTATTCTAGAGTGCCTTCCGTTTTTGTTTCGATCCCATGTCTATATTAAAATTTAAACTTTATAATTTTCGATCAATACATATAGCCTATTCGCCGGAGCTAAAAGCAACAGCTGCAAGCCTCCTCACATGTTACTGTGGCACCAACAAAGCAAGTCACAATAACCGTGATACACAACAGAACAAACCCCCATATAGTAAGATTTTTGTAATAGAAACATCGTTGATAATATAGTCATATACTTTCTCCGTTCAAAATTATAAGTCGTTTGACTTTTTATTTATTTAGTTATGTATCTCGATCTGATAATATGTTTAGATACATAACTTAATCAATGAATCAAAAAAAAGTTTAAAACGATTTTTTTTTTTTAACCGAAAAAGGTCGTATCTATTACTGATAACTGAAATACAACCATCCATCTTACTGAGAGATAGATCGAGTAGCAGCGCAGAAATGACAGAGTATCACAGATAAGCTCACTAAGGCTACCAGCATCTATGAAACTAGAGAACTAAATGTCGTATCAGGCAACACCAGAACCAAGTTTTAGCAAAAACAAAAGAGTAAACCGATGTTTACAACAGACAACCAACAACACACATCAATTATCAACCATCAGATAGACATCATGCAAAGGGATGAAAACAACAGTTAGGCTTCATGACTTCACAAGAGTTGAGCCATCGTCCTTTCAGTTCTTCCGGGATCATCATCTCCTTGTTTCAAAGCAGCTTGTTGTCAGACTTCGGCTTCTTGCACAACATCTTGACAGCAAATTGTAACAAAAAGTCAATCCATCAATAATGTTCTTCTCGTCTTCCTCTTAGTAGAAACCTGCCCAATACTTCAACAAAACACAAGCATGACATATAATCAAAATTGGGTTTTCAATATTTTACCTTCAAAGCATACTAAAAAGCTTTCCAGATTGCCCAATTGATTGTAGCAATCCCTAAAGTATTACAAAGTAGATAAATATATAGGATGAAAAACGGCTTCAATTTTTCTCAAACATTTTATCATATTTTTTTCCTAGCTGTGACATTTGAACAATGATCAACATTTGGGCATATATAAAATCATATTCCATTTTAATTTTAATGTAACTACTACCCAAATCATTACCCTCCCCGATTTGGTACCACGGTTTCATCCGTGAAATGGTCCCACGTCACATTCTCCCTGACACACAACCAGGCCGGTCTGAAACTCTGAATCTACTGTCACCGACAAGTGGGTCCAGCCACCCCAGCTTCTCCCACCTTCGTCTCCGTCTCTCCCAGCCCCATATCATGGAGGACGCTCCCTCCCTCGCCATTCTCCATCCCAACACTTCATCAAAGATCTAATAAAACCCATAGAAACTTCTCTCGTTTCTCTCTCCTCGGCCCCGCGAGCGAACCCTTATCAGTCGCTCTCCGTGCCTCGGAGCAACGATGCGCACCGCCTGCCTCCGCCCCACCATTCGTATAAAACCCTCCCCACCGCCTACCTCCTTCCGTCACTGCTAGGCCCATCCACACCCGCGCCAGCCCCGGCAGCCGCCGCCGCCTCCACACGGTCCCGCCTCGCCGTGGCATGAGAAGATGGCCGCGTGCTCCAGGGGCCTCGCGTGGCCGCCGTTCGATCTGACCACGGCGAAGGGGGCGGCGTCCTGGCCGCGCCGGCGTGCCGCGATCCGCTGCTGCTGCGCCGGGGCCGACCCGGAGCAGCGGAGGCGACTCTCAGGGCGGCCGCTGTCGCGCCCGAGCGCGCCGAGGAGTGGCGCATCGATGGGAACAAGCCATCTGCAGCGGCACCGGGCCGGCGGCGCGCCAGCCTCACCGCCATGCCCCCGCTCCCCTTCCCTGCACCTCGGTACGTGGGAGGCCGGCTGGCCACGTCGCATCTGGCGGTTTTTTTTTTTTTTTTTTTGTAGTTCTAATAAGGACTTGTAGAGTGTGCCCGGCCTCGCATTTTACAGTCATCAGTCGATCGCATCATCCGACATTTTTTTTGTGCTAATTTAGATTGCACAATGACAGCTTACCTATCATGCCAATGCTTTTATCAGAAGCCTCACATATTGTACTAATTCAATGCACATTGCTTAGAGAATGGAATTCTGACACTCATTTTTTTGTTTACTAGTATAGTTCTAGAAGGCAGTTCAAGCAACAGGACTTCTACCCGCGGTGCACCCCAAGGGGCCCGGCTCCTCAATCCCGTGATACCCCGCCCAAGAGAGGTTGGTCCTTGCTGACATTGTCAATTCCAAAGAACATTTCCCGCAAGAATGTCGGTTTACTGCGAAATGAAATGATCCCACTTGTAGAGCCCCAATTTTAGCTCTCTGCTTTGCTAAGGAAATGCATGTGTTTGTTTGGCACCTGCCTTATAGACACTGGTATTGCTAGTGAGAAGGAATGGGGAATCAACTTGCCGGATGAAGCAGTCAAGGAGTCTGGAATAAATGAAGATGGAAGCACTTGGTACAGGGAGAGTGGAGAAGATGTTGGCGAGAACGGGTACCGCTGTCGCTGGACAAGAATGGGAGGACAGAACCATGATGGCTCCACCGCATGGAAAGAGACTGTATGTTTTTGCCCTTTTACATTCAGTTGCCTTTTGCATTTAAACTTACTTTTATTTACTTGATGTGCTTGAGTAGGAATTCAACTTTAAGCACAATATACAAGTTCCTACTACCTTTTTTGTGTCTGCCAGTATGACTTTTTAGTGTTTGGGTTTGCTTTGATTTTCTTGATGCTGAATTTTTAAAATTTGTAGCATTACCTTTTGAATTTAGGTAATTCCACAGTCATGAAAATTATTGAATCTCTCAAAACTCTAGCATGTACACTGGCTTCAACTTCACTGTACTCAATCCAGCTTAGAGGTTTGAGACTGTAAGACCCCAAATCTAAACACTCAGCTCCATTGAAAATTACAAAATACTGGTCTAGGAACCATTCTTTTTCATCAAAGGACCTACTGAAGTTTGCAAGTTCAGTAATTTTGTTGTTTAGTTTAATCTTAATAATATCGTGTAACATTATTCTGTGTGGCAGTGGTGGGAGAAAAGTGACTGGACTGGATATAAGGAATTAGGTATGCAAATCATTCTTTTATAGTGTGGCTCTTCCTTGATAGCATAGTCATATTATCAAACTGTTTAATCAGCATGATTCTTGTGCAAATTTCGTTCATAGCTATGTTGTGTTGAATGCCTTTGCTTTTTGTTCTTCAAATGTATGCTTATTGCTGGCATCTGTAACAAACACGTGACTAACTTTTCAATGTAATAATTATAAAACATCAGGTGCGGAGAAATCTGGGAAGAATGCTGAAGGTGATTCTTGGTGGGAGAAATGGAAAGAAGTTCTGTACCAAGATGAATGGAGGTAAATTAGCTAATTTGTAGACTTCGGATATTTGAAGTATACCTGTGCTGCCCTTGCGTAAGACAGAAAGCTTAGTCTCAACTGCAACTGCAAGCAACTTTTTTTTTTTTGTAACATAAAGTGTAATGACTTCCTTTTAGCCTTGTTTTTTAATGCTACATTGAAATCAACGCTGATTCATTAGCTCTGCTGAGAACTTAAGATCAGTTTTCACCTGTTTGGAGCTTATAACATTCTTATAATAGTTATACATCCATGCTATTTAGATCATAAGATCCGAAATTTAGTGTGCTGTTATTGAACGGACAGGATTCCAACACAATCTGCAAACAAATGATCAGCTATATCATTGTTCTTGATACCTAATTGGAGATCCAACCCATCCATTGGTGTATCTGTCAGTATGTGTTGGACTTCTAGCCCAACCTTTGCTTAAACGATACCTTCCATATGTGTCAATTTCTTCTTTGATATCCATCCAAAGCTAGAACTTAGAACAATCACACTTGAGATATACTGACATGGGTTACCTTGTCCAATACAGCAACCTTGCAAGAATAGAGAAAGTGCTGAAAAACAAGCAAAATCAGGTGCAGAAAATGCTGGGTGGTATGAGAAATGGTGAGAAACAGATCATATTTTTGCCTGGTTCTGGTTGAAAGTATTCTGTAAAGTTTTTTTATCCACCAATGTTCTATAACAGGTGGGAGAAATATGATGCCAAAGGTTGGACAGAAAAAGGTGCTCACAAATATGGAAGGTTGAATGAGCAGTCCTGGTGGGAGAGATGGGGTGAGCATTATGATGGCCGTGGATTTGTTTTGAAATGGTGAGCCTCTTAATGTTTTTAGCACTAGCTATATGGTCGTCGAAGAAAATCCTTGTACAGCTGGTGTTGATCTTAATCTTCAACGTTTATTGTCTGAATCTCCATTTCCGTACTCATGTGTTCTTCATTACAGCAGCGAATTTTGTCGCTTATTAGTTTGTGGATTCGCTTGCATGTCAATCGGTTGGTTAATTGCTCTAAGATATCGTCTGACACTGGCATACAGTTTTGTAGTGATACTGTGGTAGACAGTTATTCTTCTGAAGGACAACTTGATGCCCTCTATTTCAATTTTGCATCGACAGTTTGGACATTGGAAAGCTGTTTTAGTTTGCATGTACTTTGCCTGTTCGACTGCCAATGTGGTTGATAACACCTGTGCATTGCATGAATGTTCTTAACAGGACAGATAAATGGGCAGAGACAGACTTAGGCACCAAATGGGGGGACAAGTGGGAGGAGAAATTCTTTGCAGGAATTGGTTCTCGACAAGGGGAGACATGGCATGTATCTCCTGGCGGTGAACGTAAGATCCATCACCACTAAATACTGTATGTGCACCACATTTTTCTCATATGTATGCCAGTAACTAAGATATGGTACTCCCTCCAATTGCAAACATAACATTTTTTTAGAATACACTAATCATTTTCTAAATATGGCCATCATGACTGAAAACATTTAGGATTGCCACTTGATGCCTTTATGCTAGTTGCATTTTATGCGAAATTGGTCGCTTGAAGACCATGCCAATGTCCAAAGATGTTTTGAAATCCGCGGGCGAGTATATCAGCGTACCTTTATATCATGTATACTTTTGAAATGTGGTACGACCTTTTATCATTCCACTGTGATGTTGCTGGGCCCACCACTTTATGATGTAGATATAAAGTATAATCTTTTGCTTGGAATAATATGTAGGCTGACGCTTCACTTGTGTTGAAACTTTCAGGCTGGTCAAGAACTTGGGGAGAAGAACACTTTGGTAATGGGTACGTAACATAATACTGTTTTGGTCTAGTATTGTACGTATCATTTGACTGGAACTTGGGTTGCATTAGACTACAGACTTTTCAAACATCTTATTGGTATTTTAGACTGCACAGTTTTCCCAGCATCAGCATGCAAATGATTATTATTTTTTTAATCTTAGATATGGATACCAGTAGTAATTCGTTTTGCAGCCGACTATTCTGTTGCTAGTTTGCTACAAATGGATCACAGCTAAGCCATATTGTCTTGGATTGCAGAAAAGTCCATAAGTATGGGAAGAGCACAACTGGCGAGAGCTGGGATTTGGTAGTCGACGAGGAGACATACTATGAGTAAGACTTTTATTCCGCTGATGCTCTGAAACATCATCTCCACGGCGCTAATTTGTCCAAGGGTTGGTCACATTTGAATCTCATTTGGTCTTCAAACATGTGAACCAGGGCGGAGCCCCATTATGGATGGGCCGATGTCGTCGGAGACTCGACACAGCTGCTGTCCATACAACCTGTGGAGAGGCCACCCGGAGTGTTCCCAGCCATCGACTTCAGCTCTGCGCCCCCACCAAAGGACGCTCCGCCGGGCATGCCCCCTTCTTCCCCTCTGGATGAACCGATGGAGTGAATTAGATCTGCCAGCAGAATTTTTCTTTCTAGGCTCCAAATTTTGCCTGTAAGGGAACATTCTTTGTAGGAAGTTGATGGACCCCGTTTCCTTCCTTCGTTCGTTCATTGGTTGGTTCATTCTTTGCTACGCTTTCCTTTCCTCCCAAACAAGGCCGGCCTAGCGTTCCACTGATTGGGATATTTTTGCTTGGGAACCAGGTGAATGAAATAATCAACAATAATCAAACGGCCTCCCATATGGTTGTGTTGCCCCTGTGTGCTTGATATTGCTCGCTGAAGACAAACAAGCCTCTGTACTTCTAACTTGGTCTCAAGTTTGTGGACAAAGCTTTCCACAGCACGAACGCGCTTCAGCTCAGTGCGCGCCCGCGTGATGCCGACAGGTCTACCTCAGGTCGCTGAAACTTGCCATTTTCCTCGCGTCCAGTGTCCATCCAGCCTGTCTCGGTCGCCGGTCGACGCCCCAGTCGATCGCCGTCGCCGATAACGCCCGTCGGAACCCGGAATAGGCCACTCTGCCCACCAGAAAGTCGTCCCATTTTCCCTGTGGAGGCCAGAAAGGAACCGGACATAAATCCACGAATAGTGTTTCCTCCATTTTCCATTCAAGGCAACCGAACGGAGACGGGTCCACACCGCGAGCATTTAAGCCACTCGACTCGTGGTCCGGCCCGTCAAACAAGCACTCAACGGTCAAACCTCCCTCCCAAGCCTTTCCTTTCCTTTCCTCCTCGCCGCGGCGCAGGCAGCAGCATGAGCATGACGCCGTTCGCCGCCCGCCTGGCCACACCGGCCGCGTTGCTGCTGCTGCTCGTCCTCGTGCTCGCCGCGCCGGCGTCGGCGACCAACTTCACCTGCGCGACGGTGGACAAGACGTGCCAGTCAGCCATCGGGTACGCGGTGCCGAACGCCACCACCTACGGCGAGCTGGTGGCCCGGTTCAACACCACGACGACGCTGGCGGAGCTCCTGGGCGCCAACGGTCTCCCCCGCTTCCACGCCGGCCTCGACGACGCTGCCGGCCAAGACCACGGTGCGCGTCCGTTCCGGTGCCGGTGCGGGAGCAACGGCGTGGGGCAGTCGGACGGGGGCCAATCTACGTGGTGTACCCGCAGGACGGGCTGGACCACATCGCCCGGGACGTGTTCGATGCCTTCGTCACCTACCAGGAGATCGCCACCGCCAACAACATCACCGACGTTAACCTCATCAAGATCGGGCAGGGAGCTCAGGATCCCGCTGCCCTGCACCTGCGACCAGGTGGACGGCGCCGACGTGATGCACTTCGCGTACAGCGTCGCCAAGGGGACGACCCGCCCAGCATCGCCGCCAAGTTCGGGGTGACTGAGAACACGCTGCTGAATGTGAATAAGATCACCGACCCCAAGAGCCTGATTCAGGGGCAGATCCTGGATGTCCCCCCTCCCTGGTAAGCGTGCTTCTCTTCATCTTACCCTAGTGCTGCTGAGTGTGCTTAGGTCCTAGGACTAGTAGACATAGAAGTGGTGAATTTTAACTGCAGAAGAAAGATGACTTCATGACTGGGAAGCAGACCGATGAGGTGTTGTTTCGCTTTCATCAATTCCTCCTAGGTACTAAATGCCCCAATCAAATGCAGGTAGGGTTCTAATAATAGTAAATTGTTTAGACAATTTGGTTCAACAATGGTTCCCTTGGGTGTAGATTCTTTTGTAAAAAATAAACAAGATTTGTTGACGGCTTGTGAGCTGGACAAGGTTGTTGCACATGCTTCAGTTGTTCAGAGAAGCCGAGAGACCTCAGACCACCATTATGGACGGCATGGAGCATTTAGACAGGTCGCGATTGGTTTATCCTGCGTGCCAGGACAAGTCCACCTATTTGAATAATATATTCAAGAAACCACAACTCGCCTAAGAGATCAACTTTTTATTGATAAGTTGTTATACGTTGCTATCATCGGGCAAATTGTCTGACTCTGTGTCTGAACATGCTACTAGCACAGAATGCTAACTCTGACTGCTAACAAGTCACGATTGCCATAGATATTTGGACACATCCTTTTGACTACTGCTCATTATCTCTCTTGTTTACTTCATGATAACAAGAGGGATCTTGCAACCCGGTCGGTACTGACTGTTCATGGAAATCCTGTGCTTTCAGTTTGCCAGTCATCGATCAGCAACACGTCGGCTGATTACAACCTGCTCGTCCCGAATGGCACCTATGTGCTCACCGCCGACGACTGCATCCAGTGCAGCTGCAGTTCAAGCAACTACGAGCAGTAAGCTCCCATTTCTCGTTTGCCTGTCTCTCGATCATCAGCGACCATGACGACTGACACTTGTTTTCCATGTGAATACCAGCCTAGACTGCAGTCCAGTGCAAGGCAGAAGGTGCCCGGCAGTAGTGCCGCCGTGCAGTGGAGGCCTGACGCTTGGGGAGACCAATGGCACCGGTTGCGCATCCAGGATGTGCGCGTACAGCGGTTATACCAACACCACGTCTTTCGCCATACATACCAACCTTGTGCCTGCAAATGAGACTGCGTGCCAGAGTAAGTAACACCCTGCAACTCTGCAGCCGTTAACATTTTTTTTTTTTGAGCATATTGTGTGCCTGAATTGTCATAGGTTTCTGATGGTTTGGTACTTTGGTCTTTCAGAGGGAGGAGCTGCGAGATCGGAGTTTGCCGGGGCCATGTGGAGGACGTCCGTCATCGCCTTCCACATGGCGCTGATCCTGATCTGCTTCCTTTGATACTATGAATGTTAGAGCTGTAGATGGTATTGGTATATGATGAGCCACTGTCAGATACTCGGATTGCTGTTGTATCTTAGAAGTGATATCTACGTTGTTCTGGTTAATCCATATTTTTGTTTTCTTGATGGAACATTGATCCATATTTTGATGGAGATTGGTGTAGTTGTTTGAATAAAGCAAACATAAGTTTGCATCTGGGAGTGAATATTTATTAAAATTGGGTGATCCAATAAAGCATCCCATGAATTGCCAAGTCCTAGAATATCATTTCACCATAGAGCTCATATGCAACATGGTGGTTGTGAAAGCATAAGTGCATGACTGAATATGCCCGGCTGCTCTGATTGATGATGGCTAAGCAGATTTTGACCAAGATAAACTATTAGTATTAGCAGACTGCTAGGAATATAACGGCATGTTCTCAGCAACAAGTCAACTCGCCTGCTTCGATCTGTCTTGCACAGGCTTCCCATGGCCTTCGCCTTCTCCCAGAGCAGATACTGCTGAATTCCGTTGCCACTTGCATTAGGCAAACTTTTGTGTTTTCAACTTTGTTTGAGATTCTCATCAGCATGAAAATGCTACAGATTGTGATCGCAGGATCTCATAAGAATATGTGCATTTCAATTTTCAAATTTCAACAGAGCAACTGCGCAAGAGTGAACCAAATGGTAAGAGATCGTTTACGCTTGCCGTAGTAGAAGAGCAAGCAGTTGCAACATATTTTGACAGATGATCTTTGCTTTGATTCTGAAACTTTAAACCACTGTTAGGTTGGGCCAGGCGACTTGGGTTTACACCAAAATGATATGGGCCTTTTCCAGTACAGCCCAGCCTGGAAATCGTAGATGGCCTGCCTGTTCGCAGAAACAAGTCAACTAGAGAGAGGTCTAGAGCCTGCTTCGATCTGGCTTGCGCAGGCTTCCCATGGCCCTCGCCTTCTCCCGGAGCAGATACTTCTGCGTCTTGCCGGTGGAAGTCTTCGGGAGGTCGCTGAACACCACCGTCCTGGGCGCCATGTAGTGCGGCAGTCGTGCCCGGCAGAATCCGATGATGCCATCCGCGGTAGCCGTCGCTCCGTCCTTGAGCGTGACGAACGCGCACGGCGTCTCGCCCCAGTGGTCGTCGGGCCTCGCGACGACCGCGGCGTCCAGCACCGCGGGGTGCCCGAACAGCACCGACTCCACCTCGATGGAGCTGATGTTCTCGCCGCCCGAGATGATGATGTCCTTGGACCGGTCCTGAGCTGGATGTACCCGTTCGGGTGGCGCACGCCGAGGTCGCCCGTGCGCAGCCACCCGCCGCTCATGGCCTTCTCCGTGGCCGCCGCGTCCTTGTAGTACCCGCTCATGACCGTGTTCCCACGCAGCATGACCTCGCCGACGGCGCGCCCGTCGGAGGGCAAGGTCACCATGGTGGCTGGGTCCTTGATGGCGACCTCCTGGATCATGGTGTGGGCGACGCCCTGCAGCGCCTTGATCCGGGCGCGCTCCGCGGGCGGCAGCGCGTTCCACTCGGGCTTCCACACACAGATCGTTGCCGGGCCATACGTCTCGGTGAGGCCGTACCCGTGCACGACCTCGAAGCCGAGCTCGTCCATCTTGGCCAGCACCTGCGGAGGCGGCGGCGCGCCGCCGGTGGAGATGCGCACCCTCCTCGGCAGCGGCTTCCGCTCCGCCTCCGGCGCGTTCACGAGCATGTTGAGCACCGTGGGCGCGCCGCCCATGTGGTGGCGCCGTGGCGCACGATGTTGTCGAAGATCACCCTGGGGATCACGCTCCCGATGCACACGCTCGTGCCGCCCTGCGCCGCGGTGGCCCACACCATGCACCACCCGTTGCAGTGGAACATGGGCACGGTCAGAGGTAGACGGGCATGGTCACCATCTCGTTGGCCAGCACCGTGGCCAGCGAGTTGAGGAACGCGCCGCGGTGGCTGTAGATGACGCCCTTGGGCCTCGACGTGGTCCCCGACGTGTAGTTGAGCGATATAGGGTCGCGCTCGTCGGCAGGCCACCGGATGTCGAATCCGCGCGGCGCGCTCTGCAGAAGCGCTTCGTACTCCACGGCGCTGCCGTCGTTGCTGCTGCTGGTGGCGGTGGCGTCAGAGATCGCGATGACGAGGGGGTAGCTTGTGTTTGGCCTCGGCCAGGAGCCTGAGCGCGTCGCGGGCCACGGCGAGGAACTGCGACTCGACGAGGAAGACCTTGGCTTCCGAGTGTCTCAGCAGGACGGACACCATGGCCGCGTCGTGGCGGGTGTTGAGCGTGCACAGGACGCCGCCGGTCATGGGCACGCTGAAATGGAGCTCGTACATCGCCGGAACGTTCGAGGCGATGACCGCGACCTGATCCGCAGCACAGCACGGCACACGGAAAAGTAGAGATCACCAGCCGTTCCTCATCACACGGAAAACCAAACAGCTCCTCATCCTCCAGTGGCTTACCACGTCTCGACGGCCGACGCCGAGATGCGCGAGCGCGGACGCCCCGGCGAGGCACCGCTCCCGCGTCTCGCGCCACGAGAACCGCCTGTCGCCGCAGACGACGGCCGTGCGGTCGCCGTACACGACCGCGGCGCGCTCCAGGAAGCTGAGCGGCGTCAGAGGCACGTAGTTGGCAGCGCACCACATGGAGCCATCCATGGCAGCGTGTGTGAGAGAGATGGGAGAGCAGGTCCTGGATTGGATCAATCGCAACGCGACCCAACGTGGATAACGAGATGATTAACAAGAATACGACACTCACGAGCGAGTCATCTTTGGACGCTTTAGCCTTTATTTAGGAGGCTGGTTGGATAAGTTACATTTCGTAAGATTTTGTTAAGTGCATGTCCGACTCATCACGGATCCTGATCGAGGCAAAAACAAACGGGGAATATTGTATAGTACGAACCTAACTGTTGTAGAACTACGATATCGGCGAGTACGGGAGTCGAGTAGAAAAGTAAATACACAGAGACAAATATGTGTGGAGACTGCTTTTCTTTATTGCAATGATCAACTTGTAATTACAATGAGGGTCTCCGTATCTCTATATATATGGGGAAGTACCTACTTCTAGTAGGACTCCAAGTTTTTGCAAAGTTGCCCACATAGGAACTAGGACTCTATCTTCTAGACATATTCCATATGTATCCTAGTCCAAATAGAGTTTTACAACACTCCCCTTGGGCTCTTTACCCGCGATATATATGTCTCATTAAAAACTCCCAAAAACCCAGTGGGAAAAATGGAGAAAAGAGCACATACTACCGTTACTTATATTGCATACATTGCCTCATCAAAAACTTTTATATGAGAAAACTTCAGGAAAAAACTCATTTAAAGAAAAGAGTACAATGTTTAATCTTCAACGATTAATTTTACTATTATCTTCTAGATAATTGGTTAATCAAGATTGTGATATACTTAGGGATATTCTCCCCTGTTCTATGCACTTCTCTAAGTCTTCTCATGCCTATGCCTTCTCTGCACTTTACAAAAGAGCTTGTAGGCAATGCCTTAGTGAACATATCTGCTAGATTATCACAAGACCTTACATGAGTCACTAAAATTTCTCCATTCTTTTGCATTTCATGCGTTGAGAAAAATTTAGGTGAAATATGTTTTAGTTACATTTGACTTTATATATCCTGATTGTATTTGTGCAATACAAGCTTTATTATCTTCAAAAATAATTGTAGGGGAAGGAGCAACCGTCATACCACATGTATTCAATACGTGACTTGACATTCTCCTAAGCCAGGTGCACTCCTTAGCTGCCTCAAATAATGCTATTATTTCGAGTAATTCGTTGATGTAGCAACGATAGACTGCTTCGTTGATTTCAAGAAAATGCGGTTCCACCAAATAGAAACACATATCCATCTGCGAGATTGCATTATGTGGATCGGACAAATACCCGCATCGGTATAACCTACTATGGTCATATCTCCATTCTTCTTGAAAAATAATCCGAGATCTTGAGTTCCTCACGAGGTATCGAGAATATGCTTAATGCCATTCCGGTGGCGTTTGGTTGGGCTGAGCTAAATCTTGCTAATAGATTAACAGCAAAAGGCTATATCGGGCCTAGTACCATTTGCTAGGTACATTAATGCTCCAATAGCACTAAGATAAGGATATTACGGTCCTAATAATTTCTCATCCTCCTCTTTTGGTCTAAATGGATCTTTCTCTACATCGAAAGTGATCTCCGCGACCATTGGAGTTGTAAGTGGGTACGCATCCTTCATATTAAATTTCTTTAATACTTTCCGAGTATAGTTTGATGATGCATTAATATCCCTTCAGGGGTATGCTCAAGCCGCAAGCCTAAACAATATGTAGTCTTACCTAAATCCTTCATTTCAAATTCAGATTTTAGATAAGAGCTAGCTTCCTCGATAGCTTGTGAAGTGCCAATAATATTCAGATCATCAACGTATATCACGGAGATTATACAATAACCTTTTTTCTGATTTTTTAATAAAAACACAAGGACAATCGTCATTCTTCAAGAATCCTTTATCCAATAAAAATTGCTAAGCTTGTTATACCACATTCTTCCAGTTGCTTTAAACCATATAGTGATTTCTGCGGTTTAACACTATATATCTGCGTTCTCCTTCGTTTGGGACTTTAATTCCTTGGGGGACTTTCATATAGATTTACGTATCTAATGACCCATATAAATATCGCGGTCACAACATCCATTAGTTTTATCTCGCAAATTCATATTTAATGCCATTGCAATTAAGTACCGGAAAGTAATTCCATCCATTACGGGAGAGTAGGTTTCTTAAGTAGTCTACTCACGGTCTCTCTCGCGTGAAACCTTGAGCTACGAGCCTCGCTTTGTATCTAACTACTTCATTTTTCATTCCTCTTGCGGACAAATACCCATTTGAGTCCTACGGGATAGATACCTTCGGGTGTAAGGTCTCTGAGAACCAAACACTTGTCGTTTCTTAAGCGAGTTTAACTCTGCACAGTTTGCTTCTTTCCATTTTGGCCAATCGAACGCTTTCTTGCATTCCTTCATTGATTTTGGTTCTCGGTTCCAAGTCAATGATTTGTGCAATCTGTTCAGCAAAAGAATATGTCGACATTTATTGTTTTCCTATCATATACTACTCCCGTCTCAACATAATTTGTTGAGTTTTCTTCTATTATTTCATATCCTAAATCTTCGTCACTTGCGGGTGCATTTAGATCTGGAATTTCCGGTCTCTCAACGTGAGTCTCTATAGTCGCGCGCATTCTCACTTTGAGTTTGTACTTCACGTACATCCACTCCAAGTGGTTGACTTTCACCTTCTATGTTTTTCTTATGAGTAGTTCGCATAGGCTTCTTCTCCATAGGGCGTCTCCTAGGATCTTTAGCTTTAGCTTGTACTCTGGGCTTTTTTCGTACCCGTGCAACGGTTCCTCCCCCTCTTCCTAGCATTCATTGCTTTAGGGGTGAGAGTTTGGAATTCCTTTAAATTATCCTCTTCGAATGGGATTTCTATTCTTTCCTCGGTGCGTTTCTTTGGTATATGAGATTTGATAATCTCTTTAGTGTTGGTGAAAGCCTCTGGCGCCATTAGCAATTCTTTGTAAATGTAAAATATTTTGAACTTCTAATTCAGTTTCACTAGTGCGTGGATCCATTCCATGGATTCCCGTGGTTTCCCAATTTATTTCGCGGCATTCGTCCCTAGATAGGTACTTTCCTCCCCTAATGCGGGGAAATGATCTTCATTGAAAATCTGATCGGTAAATCGAGCCGTATGCAAATCTCCGGTGGAGGGCTCTAAATATTTAATTATTGATGGGCTTTCATACCCTACGTAAACTCCTAGTTTTCGTTGAGCACCCATTGTAGTTCGCTTGTGGAGGCGAGATTGGAACATATACGGCACATCAAATCTCTTTAAATGGGAAATATTTGGTACTGTACCACGTACTCTTGCTAATGGTGATTCTACACTTGTGGCGGATGGTCTCAATTGGATTAGTCTTTGCTGCATGTAGCACGGCATGCCCCCAACGGGATGTGGGCAATAAGCGGTTACGTAATAATGGTCGGCTATTAACTTGATCCTCTTTATTAATGATTACGCTGGAACCATTTTGTGTATGCACATGTGGTACAGAGTGTTCCACTTTAATTCCCATAGTCATACAATAATCATTAAATACCTTCGAGGTAAATTCTCCCGCATTATCCATTCCGATGGATTTAATTCTATTATCACGGGAAATTATTTTTCAATTGTATGATCTCGAGACATTAAACGCGTGCAAATGCGTGGTTTTACGGTAGATAATAGACATACTTGACTCTACTCCGAGGAAGCATCTATTAATACCATAAAATATCGAAAAGGCCCCGACCGGGACTAATCGGTCCACATATATCACCACGGATTCGTTCGGGGAATGATATTGATTCTGCTTGAATTTTTAGTTTGGAGGGTCTTGTTATTAATTTCCCTTTTGCACATGCTATGCACAAAAAATCTTCTTGATTTGGAAAATCTTTAGTTAGCAATTTATGACCATTTGAATTCTTCACTATTCATTGCATCATATTGAGTCCAGGATGTCCAAGTCTATCATGCCATATTCTATATGACTCTTGGTTGCTAAAAATTGTTTTGAACACGGCTATATTACTTTGTGGTTTAACATACGTGTAGTATAGGCTTTCTTTAATGGATGGGAAACTTTCTCGCAATGAGTCTTTTTTGATCGCCATGCTTTCTAATCATAATGAGGCGTTCTTCACCATCATCGTCATTTGTTTCTACGTGAAAAATCCATTAGCACGGATATCTTTGAAGCTTAACAACGTTCTAGTTGAGTCGGATAAAGTAATGCTTCATTGATTACTAAAATTGTCCCATTTGGTAGGATAACAATGGCTCTACCAAAGCCGACTATTTTATTATCATTTCCAATGACGGTCGTTATACTTCCTTCATACTTTCTAAGTGTTTGGAAGTAACGGGTATCTCTAAGGACTTGTTCGGTTATTGCAAGCAATCATCAATAAGACACATTTCCTCACCCATAGCCATAGTACTTCACGTTCTATAATAAAGCAATACATATAATTACGAATATAGCAAATGCAATAAATGAAGTGTGATAAAATACCAATAGTATAATAATAATAATATTCTCTACTAGAGATTATTTCAAACCATTAAATTCATTACAGAATTTAAAACTTAATGCATCACTATTACGAATACTAGTATGCTGTAGCTAACTTATTATAATATAGAAAACTAATACTGTAGTTAACTTATTATAATATGGAGAACTACTCAATATCTCCGTGCACATCTTCATCACTAAGGAGATTATCCTCATCCATGAGGTCATCGTCAAGATCTACATCTCGGAATGCTTGTTTGACTCTTCTAGATCCTTCTTGTTGTCTTACATTTGTCTTTATAGCTTTTAGCTTCTCGCTATCCATGAAATGAGCTTCATGCTTAGCTTGCTTCGAGCTTGCTTCTTCTTCTTCGGCCATGGAGTTCTTGATACAATTCCACGATGTGTTTGGGAGTGCGACAAATACGAGACCAATGGCCCCTCATGCCACATCTAAAACAGTCCTCGATCTTGTTCACCGTACTCTCCCCACGAAGGCGTCTTCTTAGACTTTTCTTTCTTATTCTTCTTGAATTTCTTGCCTTTAGCCTTCCATGGTGCTTTACGAACACCTTTCCCCTTTTTATCATTCTCCTTGAATGATGTGGCATTTGTTTCGAGATGGTGCCACGGTGCGATGGGGCGAGACAAGTGATTACTGCATGATTGTCTCATCTTCTCCCCGATCTTCTTTGCAAGGCATTACTCGGGCGACATATGTTTTATAATTGTCCTTTTTTATCTTGGCGACTCACATAAGTGAGCTTGGGGTGAAAGGTTGAGAGGGTTTTGTTTATGAGATCTTTATCTTCAAGATTATGTCCACACGGCTTCATGCGTGTGACGATCCCATCTGATGCGGTATTGTAATCCTCAACGGTCTTGTAGTCTTGGAAGCGAAGGTTACGCCATTCACGCTCCACTTTAGGCGATAAGGCGGATTCAATCTTCTCAAAGCGCTCATGCGGTGAGTCCCACAAGATCTTGGGATTCCTTTCGGTCATGTACTCATTCTTCGGGGTTGTACTTAAATGATGCCTTATAAAATGCAATGCTTGAGCATTCTCCATGTCGATGAAGATTCACGATTTGGGTTTAATCGTCTTCAAGAGATTTTTCCCAAATGGGAGAATTTCGGCATCAAGTGACCAAGATAGGTAGTTACTCCCATTCGGGTAAGCATATCAAACTCCCTCTTCACGAGGTCGAGAAGACATCTACAATTTTGAATAAATGTGCAAAAATTTACTTCATGTAAACTAGTAATAGGATGCATAAGTAATGGTAAATAAAATCCTAAAAACATGTTCTTTGTGATTTCGGGAGAAAATAATAACATGAACCCAAAGAATAAGTTCTTTGCTGAGGTTTTATTCGAGAGAAAATAAGATGCTATTCTGCAAAAAATAACATACTAGAACAGCAAAAAATTTTCGGTTTCTATCAATTTTCAGAATTTATAAGCCTTGCTTAGGCCTCTTAATGAGCTATTACGGCTCAACTACTCAATCAATACGCTTTACTAGTCGGATAGACCTGACCGCTCCACACCCCACACAAATATCATGTTGCCGGTCGCTTTTTTCTTCTCCCCTTCGCGGGGGAAAGCACGGCGGCGACATCCAGGCGGCTGTACGACCATGAGTGCCTTCCGGCGGGCCGGATCGCAACAGATTCCCTCCTTCTTCTGGCGGGATGCAAGGCAGCAAGCCCTCTCGCCTTCCCGGCGGGCATGGCGGTGGCCGGCGAGAAGGTGGTCTGGAGCCGTGCGTGGCTCTTGTGTGCGGATATCGGTGATTTCGGATCACGTAATCCAGATTAGGATTAGATTGGGATTGGGGCGTGGTTCATGTTCCTCTCGATCTACTCTTCTACTAAAAATTCTTGATTCGTGGGGGGAACAAATCAAGATTCCACATCATACGATTTGCGTACCTTTTTGCTTGACGAAGGTTGTTCGCGTGATGCTGGAAGAGTCGATGCCGTGTAGATCGAGATGCCGTGCGGTCCCGAATCCGCCAACGGCGTAGTCGATGCGGCGTTTAGCTCCCCGGTGGGCGCTCACGGATCTCGGTGAAGTGCTCGAAGAAGTCGCCGGGTCCGGGTTCCGTCCGTGAGCGGCGTCGGCTTGGTGTAGAGTCGTGCTGATAACGTGTTGTAGAACTACGATATCGGGGCCAGTACGGAGTCGAGTAGAAAAGTAAATACACAGACAAATATGTGTGGAGACTGCTTTTCTTTATTGCAATGATCAACTTGTAATTACAATGAGGGTCTCCGTATCTATATATATGGGGAAGTACCTACTTCTAGTAGGACTCCAAGTTTTAGTAAAGTTGCCCACATAGGAACTAGGACTCTATCTTCTAGACATATTCCATATGTATCCTAGTCCAAATAGAGTTTTACAACACTAACAACATCACGGGCACGGCATCATGCAAGCGGAATCGACTTTCTTGTATGCTTACATATGACTAGGGATGCAAGCGGCGCGGGCCGGCCTGCTAGCCTGCTAGGCCCGCCTGCTGAAAAAGACTTAATAGACCCCTGCAAAAACCTGTCATTTGGTCCCCCGGGCTAATCTGATTTTGGTCCTGCTCCAAAGCCCACAAACGTTTGCCTGAACCTTTGAAACCGTCTGCAGGTTCGTCCCATCGCCTGCATCCCCTGCGCATCCAGCCAACTTGCGTGGTTTGCGACGCCGGACGTGGTTTCGTTTTTCGCATTTTATTTTTTGCATCTTTCAAAAATCATAGTAAATCAACGAAAATTCATAAAATAGAAAATCAATTTTGTTGAACTCCACATGGACGCTGGCCTTGGCGGAATATATAATATGGTATACTTTAATATAAAATTTTTTGCTATGAAGGTTTTGCCTTTTTTTCTTTTATTTATTTCAGCTTAATATTTAAAAATTATAATAAATTATAAAAAAATCCTAAAATTGAAAAAATAATTTTGCTAGACTCCACATGAGCATATTTACACAATAAAGATATATAGGTGTACTATTTAATTTATTGGCCAGATCCATCGGGTTTTACGGCTACAGACGTCTGGTCGGCCAAACAAACCTAGCTAACCTAACCCAGCTAAAAGAGCCACAAGTAACTACGTCTTTGTGTTATTATTGGCCCTCATGCGAGTCCAACAAAATTGAATTTCTTATTTTATAATTTTTCTGTAATTTACTATGATTTTTAAAATTGAAATAAATAAAAAAAAAAGGCAAAACCTTCTAGCAAAAACTTTGTACAAAAGTATATCATATTATATATTCATTGCGTAGCTCTACTCATGTGGAGTCCAACAAAATTGGATTTTCTATTTTATGAATTTTTACGTGATTTACTATGATTTTTGAAAGATTCAAATTCCCGAAATAAAAAAAAAAGAAAAACGAAACCACAGTCACTGTAGCAAAACCGGAGTTACTGTAGCGAAACCACCGTCCAAAACCGCCGAGGGACGAAATCTGCAAAGTTTCAAAAGTTGAGGGACCCGCCTTGTCCGGTTTTTGGAATTGAGGGACCAAAATCGGACTTTTTAAAAGTTGAGGGACCAAAAGTAGACTTTTTTCTAATAGACCCCTGCAGACACCTGTCATTTGTGTTACGGGCCTAATCTGATTAGCCTGCAAAGCCCAGTTTGCAGGTGAACCTGCAAAGTCTGCAGGTGTCCACATCGCCTGCATCCCCTGCGCATCCAGCCACTTGCGTGGTGCGCGACGCCGGACGAGGTGCGGCGGCGGCGCAGCCGGAGCACCAGCATCAAGCGTAGCATGCAAACAACGAGCATCGCTCCGAATAGAGCCTCGTCATGGACGCTGGCCTTGGCGGAATGCCTCGTATGTAGCAAGGTCCTCTCGCCGAACTTGGGGATGCGATTCAGCGGGCTCCTGCGGGCGTCTGCTTCTCCGGCTAGACATGCAAAGCCTGGTAGGTAAACGCAGGTAGCAAATTCATGCTTGCGGGCTCCTGCAGAATGACCAATTCTTGCATGCAGTTGTCGCAGGAACGTGGGTGGGCGTGGGCGCCGGCAGACGGGCCCGCTTGCATCCTGACATATGACAGGTTAGAAACAATTTTCTGTTCTGGAGCACGTGGAAACAATTTTCTTGTATGCTTACATCAAAATCAGTATTTTTGCTCACATAAATTAGTACCCGTTGATGGTTCTTTGCATTTGGGTGTGATAAGTTTCCTCGTACTGAATAAAATGTCTGAACCAGTCGAGGTGTGATCTCACACTTTGCCACTGCCAGTGTTTGTCAGGCTGCCCATTGCCCGGGCTTTCTCCCGGAGGACGAACTTCTGCGTCTTCCCCGTCGGTGTCTTGGGCAAGTCCTCAAACACCACCGTCCTGGGGGCCATGTAATGGGGCAGCCTCTCCCGGCAGAATCTTATGATCTCCGCTTCCGTGGCACTGGCGCCGTCCTTGAGCTTGACAAACGCGCACGGCGTCTCACCCCAATGGTCGTCTGGCCTCGCCACCACGGCCGTCTCGAGAACGGCCGGGTGACCGGACAGCAGCGTCTCCACCTCGATGGAGCTGACGTTCTCGCCGCCGGAAATGATGATATCCTTGGCCCGGTCCTTGACCTGGATGCTCCCGTCCGGATGCCGCACGGCGAGGTCCCCCGTGTGCAACCACCCGCCGGCCATGGTTTCCTTGGTCGCGTCGAGGTCCCTGTAGTACCCGCTCATCATCGTGTTGCCTCGGAACATCACCTCGCCCATCGTCCGGCCGTCGCGCGGCACGCTCTCCATCGTGGCCGGGTCCTGACGTCCGCGTCCTGCACCGCGAAATGGTGGCACCCCTGTCGCGCCTTGAGCCGCGCTCGCTCCTCGGCGGGAGCGCCTCACACTCCGGGGTCGACGCGCACACCGTCGCCACCCGCACGTCTCCGTCAGGCCGTAGACGTGGTACAGGGCGAAGCCGAGCCTCTCCATCTCCACCAGGACGTGGGGCAGCGGCGGCGCGCCGCCCGTGATGACGCGCACCGTCCCCGGCAGCGGCTTCCGGTCCGCGGCGGCCCCGGCGACGATCATGCTGAGCACCGTGGGCGCGCCGCCCATGTGAGTCACCTTCCACCGCGCGATGGTGTCGAAGATGTCCTTCGCCTCGAAGCGGCGGAGACAGACGTTGGTGCCGCCTTGCATGGCGAGCCCCCACGTCAGGTTCCCAGCCGTTGCCGTGGAACATGGGCACGGTCCACAGGTACGTGGGCGCGGTGCCGACGTCGTAGGTGAGCACCGTGGCGACGGTGTTGAGGTACGCGCCGCGGTGGCTGTACACCACGCCCTTGGGCCGCGACGTCGTGCCGGAAGTGTAGTTCAGAGAGATCGGGTCCAGCTCGTTCACCGGCCACCGGATGTCGAACTGTGAAGGGGCGTTTTCTACGAGGTCCTCGTAGTCCGTACACGTGCGGCCCGAGGCGGCGCCGCCGGGTTCGCCTTCGTCCTCTGAAATGGTTAAAAGAACCGGAAGGGTGGCAGTGCTGGACTCAGCGAGGAGTTTCAGCGCCGCTCTCCCAACGCCGAGGAGGTGCGACTCGACGAAGAACACCTTGGCGCCGGAGTGCTTCAGGAGAACGGACACCATGGCTGCGTCATGCCGGGTGTTAAGCGTGCAGAGGACCGCGCCGGCCATGGGCACGGCGAAGTGCAGCTCGTACATCGCCGGCACGTTGGGGCTGAGGACAGCGACCTGATCCATTATTCATGGTGAGTTTTTGCCATTTTTTGTAGGAACATATATAATTCGCTATTTGTCTGGGTTGAGCCATCAATTATAGCACCCAATCCACGGAGATAAACTGAATGTTGTGAAATGCCATCAATTAAATGATTGAATGTCTACATCTTCAATTGATTGAGGAATTGTACGTCTTTCTATGAATCAAATTTTATATATTTGATCAGATTGTGACACCAAAATTGTACACTTAACTTGACACTTTATGTCAACATGTTTGGGTATAAAGAGGCTCTTGGAGTTGCCCTAATCTGTTTAAGCAAACATAATTATTTATATTACATTTTTTCTTGAAGTTTGGATATTTTTTTTAGAGAAGATTTGGATAATTAATTTTGTTAATTAAAAAAAAATGCTCTAAGTTCAGTGACCTACCGACTTAGCCCAAAATCCAATTCGTTGAATGTCAACCCAATGGCGAAGAAAAAAAAAAATCGATGGACATGCAAGAAATAGTTCAAAGAGTTGGAGCGCTTGACCATCGGATGGATATCGGACGTCCCATAACCTGTCTTCTACCTCCAGGCTTGAAGCCAACGAGATCACGACACGAAGTGAGCGAGGAGTGTGAGAGTGTCAGATTTTCACTTACCACATCGCCGCGCGCCACGCCGAAGTGGGTGGCGAGCGCGGCCGCCACGCGGACGCACCGGTCCCGCACCTCGCTCCACGTGCGCCGCTGCTCTCCGTACACCACCGCGGGGCGGGCCCCGTACACGGCCGCGGCGCGCGACGAAGCTGATCGGCGTCAGCGGCGCGTGGTTGGCCGCGCACCGCACCGTGCCGGCCTCCGGGTCCAGCACCACCTCAACGCCTCCGTGCCGCGCCTCCTCCTCTCCCACGACCGCAAGGCTGGAGAGCGGTGCAGATGCCACGGCCCTGGCCTGCGGTGGCCCGCGCTGGCGGCATGGCGCCGAGAAAGTAACGAGCGCGCGAGCTCGGGTGAGGTGATCCGAGTGCGGACTAGAGTAGCGGCGGGCTCGCTGGTTCTGTGGTTGTGGCCGGCCGATGCCCCTGATGCAGCTGCATTGGTGCAATTGTCTGAGGAAGAATGCGAGGGCTGCCGCGGATCTCATGGCTCTAGCGACACTGCTGATGTTGTCGATCAGGCGGCTTGGTTGCTCGGACTGATAATGAAGATGCGAGAGCGGAGTGCAGGATCATCCAAATGGAGAGTAGAATATGTGCAGGGTGATCTGCTGATGCTGGAGACAGCTCATCTGTACTATTCTATTAGCGGATCATCTGCATCTGTACTATTATAATTAGAGAGTAAATTGCATTGTGTTAATTAAACTATTGTGTGGGTAGCAAGGGGTACTTCAACTAAAGACATACCAGCTAGGTACTTGATCTATTTATCTTGGTCACCAACAGTCTAAACTCAGGCAATATAGGCACCAACAGCTTTCGTTAATAGATTTGATCCAATAATAATATATTAGATGCATGTTTTTGATGAATATAGATTGTCTCCGTTATCTGGCCAGCTGCAAGAAGCGTTATGCCCAGCATATCACAAGTTTGACAATGCAAAATCTTCAATGACGAGGCGAACCTTGGCTAGCTGATAATGTAACATGTTTGAGCTGAAGTTGCAGAGCATGCATCAACCTAGAGCAATCATATTTCTCCTCGGTAGCCCCCACCGCCAAAGTAGTCTTTTCTTGAGCCAGCAATTGCCATGGACTTTTGGTGCTCCAGCTTCGGACAGTCACTGACACGATGGCCAAGCCCACCACAATACGCACAACCTTTAACACCACTCTCCTTGGCAATTATCTCTTCATCCTCCAATGGATCATCGAGCTCCGCCAACACCGGTGGAATCCTCTGCTTTGCCTCCTTCAGCAGGTGCTTGAGATCGAGAAGCGTGGTCTCAGTTTGGTTCTTGTTGATGAAGGTAGTTGCTATGCCAGTCTTCCCACATCGACCAGTTCGACCAATTCGGTGGACATAGTTTTCTATTTCGGCGGGCATGTCATAGTTAATGACATGCTTGATTTCAGGGAAATCAAGACCCTTTGATGCGACATCAGTAGCCACCAAAACATCCTTCCTTCTAGTCTTGAAGGAGTCGATTGCATTCTGTCTCTCCTCTTGATCTTTCCCTCCATGGATAGCAACAGCCTCCACTCCCTTTAGAAGAAGGTACTCATGGATGTAGTCAACATCAACCTTGTTTTCACAGAAAATGAGAACAGGAGGTGGTGTCTTTTGGAGGCATTCAAGGAGGTATATAATTCTAGCATCTTCCTTGACATACTCAACTTCTTGAATGACATCTAGATTTGCTGCTCCAGCTCTTCCCACATTGACAGTAACTGGTTTCACAAGGGCATTCTTCGCAAAATTGTGAATCTTATGAGGCATAGTAGCAGAAAAAAGAAGGGTCTGTCTTTGATCCTTGAAATGGTCGAAAACCTCCTTGATGTCATCCTCAAATCCTAGGTCAACCAGCCTATCCGCTTCATCTAAGGTTAAGTACCTGCACAGATCATAAAAGGAACATTAAGTAACTTGGAAACATGTACAGCCAACCTCAAGAGAGCCAGAGAGATTGACTAGTTTACACGTACTCTATATACTCCAACCAATTGGCTATTTTCAATCAAGCCAACTCTGAACTGGAAAAATAAAGCACTGACACATGGGATATTATTTAAGTAAGAATCTAGCTTGCTTGATATAGATTTTGACAAAGGGCATCTTCCAAAGACTTTTGGATACCAAAACTACATTGAGCTAGAAGGAACAAATTAGCAAAAGATAAATAATGCAAGCTAAAATCAGAAATCAGGGTATAGTGACCGGATTGTAGGTCCAGCTGCAAAGATGCTTGCTACAGTATTCTGCATTGCTGAACTAGAAGCAGAATGACATACAAAATAATTGCGATAGAAATACTTTAGATGCTCCATTTTCACGGTAGGACTTTTACTAAAGAAAATATATCACTTTTAATAGATAGTGAATGGTTAATCGGATTAAAAACAATGCTGACTGAAAGTACTGAATACTGATCTATGACAACATATTTTTTTTTTTTTTTTTTTGAAAGGAAGATTTTCTTCCCATTCCCACTCACCAGAGCGGAAATACGGCGGGCACGGGTTCGAGCCGGGTGGCCACGCCGAACTTCCGGCGCTGACCAAGCGAGCTAACTCTCGCTCCATCTATGACAACATATGCTCCTATTTCCTAAGAACATGGTGTGAATTTGTGTGGATCAGTTTGTGCAAGTGGTATATGTTGCATCCAACATAACACCATGTCCCACATGACAGTATGATATGCAATGGCTTATTATCCACTCTAGTACAAAGAAAACTAAATGAAACATATTGAATAGTTGCCCTAACTTGTGTGCTGTCACGAATACATTTTGCAAGCAGGCCTATTTTTTTTCTATTTATTAGAAACAGGGTTCATGACAAGAGTGACCAAGCTAAACTTTGATATCAGATAGTGCAGTTTACTACTTCAGAGAAAAATTTGTGCAGATATTCACATCGGCACACCTTTAAACAGATAACATGAAGATACCCAAGAATTTGCTACAGCATCGAACACTCACCTGCAGTTGTCAAGGTTCATCCTCTTCTTGGCAAGAAAATCCTTGAGCCGACCAGGTGTTGCCACCACAATGTGCACGCCCTTCTTCAAGACGTCAAGCTGTGTTTTCATGTCCACACCTCCAATGCAAAGCAAATGCCTTATCTCTGGGTACCCGGCCTCCTTAAGTGGAATGAGAAACTGCTCAATCACATCATATGTCTGCTTGGCCAGTTCCCGGACGGGCATATGATCATCCCAAACGGCCCCTCCCCAGGCACAATTTGCATCAATGTTTCCTCCTGCAGCGCCAACAAGATAAGCGGCAGCACGAACACCAGAGTCTTCCCCGATCCTGTGAACGCGATGCCTATCATGTCACGCCCAGAGAGCACAACGGGCAGCCCCTGCACCTGGATGGGCGTGGGCTGGACGATACCCCTCTCGCGCAGCTTCCGGAGCACAGGCTCCGGGAGGCGAAGATCCCGGAAATCGCGCGTAGGCGGCGGGACATCGTCACCGTCGACGATGATGTGCCACTTGCGGCGGAACTCGTTGGCTTTGGCGAGCGGCATGCGGCGGAGGCGGAGGGGCGGCTTCCACCCGGTCTGGATAGGTTCCGTGTAGATTATACCCTTGGCGATCTCAGGAGCTGACCTGAGAGAGTTCTTGTCTGATAGACTCTCAATCACTTCCTGCTCCTGCTGGATTTTCTTCGCCGTGGCCGTCACCTCTGGAGCCGAGCGCTTAAGCTGAGTGGCCTTGACGAGAAGGCTGGGCTTCGCGGCGGCGTCGGGAACAGAGGCTTGTGCCGGAAAAAGAGGCGGAGGAGGCGGCAGCGGGAAGGTCGAGGCGGCGGAGGTCGGCGCCGATTTAGAGAGGCGGAGCTGGCCGAGGCGCTCGGCCTCCATGGCCCGGCGCTTGGCGACAGGGATGTACTCCTCATACTTTTCTTCCTCATCGGATTTCGACGCGGCGGCCATGGGCGGTCGAGGTTACGGTTAGGGCTCGGAGATGGCGGTGGATTTGGGGAGGGGACCGTGAGGAGCGGAAAAGAACGGATCGATCGAGTCACAAAGTTGGAGACAAGAAGCCCAGCCCACACGGCCCTATCAAAATATCTCTTTCGTAAAGAAGGCGGTTCTTATTCCCTACTAGCCATTGCTGCCTTTACTCAAAAAAAATACTAGCCATTGCGAAAGTTCACAAGGCTTGGTGATGTCTTTGTATAGAAATATTTAGAAATATCGCAAAGTGACACCGTGTCCGATAGATTTGACTTTAAGCAACCGACACATTTAGATTTAAGGCGCAACATTGGGTGGGATTACATTGTAGGTGGAAAGAGTAAACGTTTCAATAGGCCCCTCAAACTAAAGAATGTCTACATTGCACTATTAAAGCGGGGGCTCGAGCAGCTAACTCCACTTGAGCGAAATTATTACATTACTTGGGATTACATAGTAGACCATACTAAAAAGATGGGGACTCAAGGAGATAACTCCACTAGAGCCAAAGCATTACATTACGTGGGATTACATAATATGTGAAAAATGTAAACAATACAGTACAGATACATATCCTCATGCGCCGAGTAACTTTTAATGGTCTTCGTTCCATAAGGGGGTGATGTGTTCACTTAGATTATGCTTCACCATTCTTCGGCAATGGCTGAGTGAGTGGGCTTGTTTCTTCTGCATGATCGGACTCTGTCTCCGAAATTACCTGCAAAGCGTCTGTTGAGGGAGGTGCGGGGGGGACTTCCACGATTGCCGCTTGGATATTTTGCATGCCTGCAATTGGGATTCCGTCTAGTATGGGGCACTCCCTCTCTTCTAAAATGATAGGGAGGGATCCCTCCGGGATCAAGAGTTCCCGCCTTTCCATTACAAGTGCCCGACGCTTGGACCTTGTGACAAGATAGGCATCCTTCAACTCCTGGACATGACGATCTTGGGCCTTCTTTAGGTCCTCCGATGCAGCAGCCTCACGGCTTTCTGCGGACGCCGTAGCGGCATGTGCTTCGGCAAGCTGCACGTCGAGCATCCTACAGAAGAGCTCGACCTCCTTGACTCGACGGAGACACTTGCTCATCTCCAAGGATAGTCGATCATACTGCTCATCTAGAGCGAGCAAGTATGCCGTTAGGTGCGCCGCAGTGGGGTCCCCTTCTTGCGCCTCCCGACGTTGCAAGGCCTCCATGCGCGCCTCCCATACCAGGCGATTCTTGTCTTGAGGTGGGAAGAACCGCATGGGGGTACGGGCAATGGGCTCTTCATAGATTTCGCACAGACACCGCAGGGACTGGTAGGTGTCAGTGAAGCGAAACCCGGTTGCAGTCATACTCCAGGCTTCCGTCTCCTTAGGGAACTCCTCACTCTTTGCAATGTAGACGGTGACCTCGCATCGCTCAGTGCCGTGCTCTACATACTCACGACCCTGATATACAGGGCGCTCTTTCACTCCAAGCTTTTGCAGGGTGGTGTACAGAACCTTGGGAAATCCCTCGGTGTTCAGGCAGTAAGTACTAACCAAATCTTCTGCCATGCTTGGTGGATATTGGTTGTAAGGGTGAAATGAGTGAGAAACTTGCTCAAAAGCGAGGGCTATGTGAGTGGGAAGTGATAAGGGCCGGGCTTTCCCTTTTAAAGGCCAAAGGTCAGCGGCCATGGCGGAGTGCACTACAGAATCGGATGTGGGAGCCAGCGTCAAAAACACATCGGGATTCTTTGTGTGCTTGGACATGAGTCGAATCCGAGGCCATAATTATGGAGGTAGTACGGTTGAAGAGCAGCGGCCTGACCAAAACGTAGAAAGAGTGTGCGAAAGACGTGAGGCATGATAAGAGTGCATAGCAGGCTGTCTACAAAAGCCGTGGACACCGCGCACGACGATGATGGCGCGCACGTAGCCAAAAGGAGGTATGGGTAGGAACTGTACGTCCCTATTTTGAGGTACAACCATTATTGGGCCACACTGCGCAACAGGTAATGCTTGGTATAGGAATTCTTGAGATATGTGCAGTAACGAAGTGTCTGATGGATTTGGGTCTAAGCAGCTGACACATTTAGATTCAAAGTGGAACATTTGGTGCGATTACATTCTAGGTGGAAAGAGCAAAAGTTACAACATCACATAATGTGGGATGACTGTGCTCAAGTCACTTTAAATTAAATATGTTCCAAGATTTGAATTCTTTGTTCCTTGTTGTGGGAGGCGCCCTTGTCGCCTGAATCTTCCCTTGCAATAGTCCTCTGCTTCTGTGATCTCTAACCCCATTCCTTTTTCTATGTGCTTATTGGTAATAGTCGTTAGTTATCGAGGTTGTTGTTCAGTTGTTTTTATCAAGTCACACCATTGTACCACTCTTATAATAAAATATTCTCCTTGGTAAAAAAAATACTCTCGCGTTTGAGCGGGAAATCTATAATGGGTGGATAGAGTAGTGCTCTTTCAAGTGATCAAGTTAATAGGGTTTTTGAAAAAGAGAGATGGATGGTCAGAAAAAGGATAGCCCTTAGTATACAAAGTGGTTCAAGCGGCAGTTTTGGGCTTTGTTGTTGTGTAAATCGGCTCACTGTCGCCACATTTCGGTGGATGTCAGCGGTGTCGGGGGGCCACCCGGGCCCGCCTCGCGTGTGGGCTGCAGGCGTTGTCTTTGCACTCGCCGTTCCCAAGCAGCGCGCCCCTCCTTTTTCCCCGCAGACCGGTGTCGGCTCTCAACACTTCGCCCTCGTCCCCGCATTCGGACCCCCCCTTCTTCTCGCCTTTTTGGCTCGGCCTCTAGCATGTCTCCTCGCCGGCGAACCCACCCCTCTCGTCGTCTCGCTCTCCCCACCTTGGTTTGCGCAGTGGAAGCGTGCCATGGCAAATCAATCTCGTAGCCGCCAGCGATGCTCCTCCACCCCGCCCGCTTCACAACAGTCTTTGTACCCCCCACCTCAGTCACCCAGCTACAAAATCCCCTACGCGCCTCTTCCCATTTTCCATACCCAGATTGGAGTAGATCTCGTGAGTCTTTTCTCTTCGTCGGTGCTTTGGCAAAGTAGAAGTTAGAAAAGCAACCAAATCGGAAGGAGGAGTAGTTGGAAACGAGCTACCCAATATGGCGTTCGTTGAAGTAATTCTTCTTGGGTTGCTTTTTATCCTAGGGCTCTCAATGATCGAGCTCACACCCTCCATTTTCTGGATCCGTTGGTCTTACGCCATGTTACGGATAATCATTATCCCATTTGTTCCTTCATTGCCCTCGCTTAAACAGGGTTGTTTGCTTAGGCGCTTGGTTGTTTCTACTTGCTCTTATTTGTGCTGCTCAGATCCGAGCAGTTCAGTTTTCAAAGTCCTGTAACCTTCTGTGTGTGTGCGAATATTACTTTGTTTTGACACCTATCTTTTTCCTTGCTCAAATATTACGATAGTGCACCAATATTTTCTGGCTTGCAATATATGAAGTATATATACTATAATTTATTTCCGATGTATATATCTAGGAATATAATACATGCAACTTATAATAAAATCGATGGTTAGATTCACCAAATAAATAGCGGTGCAGGGCTGCATAACTGTTTTTTTATTGAGAGGAAAATCTGCACAATTGTTTGGGAGGCCAAATATTTACGAACACAAATGATATAAAGCCTATCACTTGGACTCTTTCATGGATGCATTATGCATATATCACATATATATACTCCCCTAAAAAATATAGCACAGTTTACATCCCAGGACAATTCACCGACCGACGCACCACTCAAGCACAAAGTCACGAAGTCCCTTCCGGCTCAAAAAAAAAAAAAAAAAAAAAAAAAATCCCCTTCCGGACCACCGACAGGCGCCGCACGAATCCAGCGGCCGCCTGGCGCTCTTCGATCCGCGACGGCTCTTCTCCCCCCGCCGCCGACGACGCCGAGGCCTCTGCTCCTCAGCTGCCGGCCGGCTTCCCCACGGGGCCCAACTGCTGGGGTACGACCTCGCCGCCCTAGTCGCCTAACCCTAGCCCGCCGCTGCTCGGGGAAGGTCGCGACGGCGCGGAGAGCGGAGCTGAGGACCGGTGGCGCAGCCGGAGTGGGGACCCGGAGCGATAGCTCCCCACGACGCGAGGAGCAATTCGGCGTCCACCTCCTTCCCCAACCATCGGATGAGGCACAGATGAGTTTCTTTCTTTCTTCTTTTTTTTTTTTTATTTTTTATTTTTTGTTGTTTTATTTTGCGAACGTGTGTTCAGTTAGATAGACTCTGTTAATTAATTCGGTTATAACCAGAAGAAGCAAGGAGATGGATTCGAGCTGGCACCCTCACACCTAACATAGGAACAGCTATTTATTATCAATAATAAAACTACAAATCCAAGGGACGCTCCTTCTCGAATGAATCGTTCATGGCCTATAGTAAGCTAAAACAAACATATTTTTAGTTGTTCCCATGGTGCTCATCAGCTAGAGCCATTGCCTCAACACTGTCGGCGGTACCAACACCATGGGCACCCAGCACGGCCACCATGGGAGGTGGTGCTGACAGCGGCGTAGTTACTGCACGACACATGAGCGGTGCAAGGAAGGCAGCACACCATCGGCCGTAGTCTGCAGCGATCGCCTTGATGGTGCCTACGGTGAGGTGGATGCGGATGTGCTCAGGAATGGTTGGACGCCGGACGGCGGGGAAGTTGAACTTGCGTTGGTTTGGGGAGGCGCTCGCCGTAGAAGCAGAACATGGCGGCATCATAGGCTAGCGCCGCCTCAAGGGCATGCTGAAGCCTGCCAATCCACAGCCTTAAACGGGTGCTTGGGATGCGGATCTCCGTAGCCCACCCACCCCAACGCCGCTCTCGCACGCCTATCCAGCCCAGGGCCTTGTGTGGGCGACGACGAGTGGACATTGTCGGCACCGTAGCCAGACGACCACGGCTGCACGGCTGGGAACTTCTCCTCCCTGCTGATGCCACGGTGTTGGCTGCCGCGCTTGCTGCGGGCATATTTATCACCCGCTGCGTGCAAGAAACCTGAGGGAGGGCAGAGAAGCGGTGCTAGGTGGAGGCGAATGTGATAGAGGGTGTCGTTATAAATACGCGACCAGAGGTACCTCATAGGTCAATTAGGGAAGTATGAAGGTAAAAAAATGGACGCGACAATATGTCGATTGTTTGCAAAGAGCTGAACCTGAAACAGCTCAGTGTGATTTACTTGCTGGTCGACGTTAGTTTGTTGGGGTCTTTTTTTCCTTGGGCCAATGCTTGCTACACGGTGGACATTGTACCCTGTTAACAAAGTAAGAAGGAACACACAAGGTAAGCAATGGTCCGCTAAAGAGGTTTCACTTTGGGTGTGTGTAAGGTCCTAGATGGCTAGAGGGGGGGGGGGTGAATAGCCTATAAAAATTTTCTACAAGCTCAACTAAACAAACCGATTAGTATAAAACACGGCGTAAAGCGGTTTGCACTAGTTCTAATGGTCAAGCAAGCCTTCTAGTGACAAGACTACATAATTCTATGATCTCTAGTCCACTCAAGGTCTATGTCACTACTCTAACTAATGAACAATCCTAATATGGTCCTTATGCTAGCAAGAACAACTACACAAGGCAAAGCTAGCTCTCTACACAAAGTAAACTAGGAAAGTAAAGCAAGAGTGAGAAGCTCGTTATACCGCCTTGTAGAGGATGTCAACCAATCACCGGGATGAAGATGAACAATCAATCACTCGATGGTGATGATCCACACACGAAGACAATGAACAAGTTGATTTGTTCACCCGGAGTTCGCTTGTACACCGACAACTACTCTCCGGTTGTGCCGACCAACACAAGGATGGTGTTTGAGCTAGGCGGTGCCCTTGCTAGCCTCAACACACCACTCAACAAGTGTGGTACCCAAAGCACGAGCAATGTATTCCTTGCACTTTGTCTTCCCGACGAGGAGTGCGTAATCCTCTCACAAATCAACCGGAGGTGGCCAAGAAACAATCACCTCTTCTTGCCAACGCCTCCACCACTTCACCAAGCCGGCTAGGAGCGGTGCCTCCAAGAGTAACGGAAATCCACCGTCACAACACGATCCCCAAGTGCCTCTAGATGCAAGAACTTCGATGCAATGCACTTGGATCACTCTTCTCTCAAGAATGAAGCTCAAATCAAGAATGAGAGAGGAGGGAGGCTTGCTTGCTTGCTCAAAGATGTTAGGAATGATTCAAAATGACCAAGAGAGAGAGCAAGTGGCAGCCAAGGTGGTATATATAGGCCACACCACGAAATGTGGTGGAAAGGGTGGAAAACACACTTTACGCGGCACGACCGGGGCCATTGACCGGACTCACCGGTGAGTCCTGGTCGGTGGATCCGGTCACAACCGACAAGCGAAACCGGCGCTTGGACCACGCCCTTGGAGCGTCCGGTCGGCGGCGTCCGTTCGGTGCTTCGGTCGGCCGACCGGAAGCATCCGGCGATCGCGTCCGGTTGGCCCTCCGGAAAGCTCCAAATCATGCTCTCTCGCGGACGCACCCACCGGAAGCGTCCGGTCAAATGCGTCGCGTCCGGTCGGCGCTTCCGGCCGGTGCGTCCGTCACGCCCCGAGCTGCGAAAATCCGTCGTTTAAAGTGTCGTCGTTCCTTCGCCTTTGCTCCAAACCGACTTCCGTCACTTGTTTCTTGTTGTTGACACATGCCGAAGAACACCTCGACACCATGTGTTAGCATTTTGAAACCATTTCCACCAAGGGCCGGAGTTAGCACTTTATGTTAGAATGCATGTATATGAGACTTGAACCTAAAGGCACGTGAGGATCGATATGTACGAAAGTTTTCCCCTCTTTATATAGTACGGCTTATCGATCCTATAACCACCCACACCCTCTATGGTGTCTTGGGTGTGAAATCAAAATCCCTATGGTTATACCTTTGCCTTGGGACCTTTGATCTCTAACCTCCACCGAGTTGCATGCTTGATCAACTTTTGGATCATCTCAATCCATCCTCCATGATCACAAAGCACCAACTCCGCAAGACGACCAATCTCCAAACTAATCAAACACTTAGCATCGAGAGATTAGTCCTTAGGTGTCACTAATTAGCCAAAACCAAACTAGAGATCTTCGGTGTGTTGACTGTTTAACACATACGAACTGGGATTAGATGTATGTGGCGTCGGGGGGACATTGCCATCGAAACTGTCAGGTTGAAGTGGCGGCGCTGGTTCCTTGACGACGCTCTTACCCTTGTCCATGCTGCTATCGACGACACTCTTACCCTTGTCCATGCTGTTGTTGACTCCATCATTTTCCATGTTCATGTTCCTGAACGACAAACTTATTCGATGAGATAAATATCGGACTCTAGTGTGCCGATAGGCAATATAGCTTTTAGACCTAAAACAAAAGCAAATATAATTATGAAGTCATATTTACATTTTTACTATCAGTGAGTGCAACGTAATTATAGTATTCGATGTACATAAGAATTTTAGGTACAGTTGCTAAAAATATCATAGATGTTTTGACAATGGATGGTCGTGTGGAGCACCGCCTGGCACATGGATGGGTGAGTGCTTTTTTGCTACCAAGGAACCTATCCCGACAAATTTGGAAGGTTGAATTACCTATTGCTGTCTGCTTCTAGTCTGTGATGCAGCCCTAGACATGCGCTATCTAGTATATAAATAGACAGAAGGGTGTGTAGGGACGGTGGATATAGCTTGAAGCATGGAAACATGAAACTTTGCAAGGCGACAAAGAGAGGAAGCAGAGTTAGGCACCGTCCCTGCCATGTAAATAGACAGAAGGGTGTGTAGGGACGGTGGATATAGCTTGAAGCATGGAAACATGAAACTTTGCAAGGCGACAAAGAGAGGAAGCAGAGTTAGGCACCGTCCCTGCCATGGTGCACACATGGCGCTAGCGGACGCGCTCACGAGTAGCGCTTCTCTCGCAGCTCAAAGGAAGGAACCATGCAAGGTGCAATGCATACTGTTATATATGCATATGAGCATATACATATATCCATATATAGAAACCGCTTATTCCTTCATGGAATCAAATCTATTTAATAATCATTTGAGTTATTAGTTTGTAAAATAAGAAACGTTTACATAGACTATCACATGCATTGTAGACAACATAACGCTAATATATACTTCCTCCATACCTGAAAGCAAAGACGGTTAGGACAAATGACACGGTCTTCAAAGCGCAAATTTGACTTCTCTTTTCTATAAAAATATTTATTAAAAATTTATTAAAAATTATATACGTATACTTTTATGAAAGTATTTTTCAAGACAAATCTATTGATATGATTTTCACATTTCTAAACTCAACGACTTAAAAGTTATTCATGATTTATGTTTCTAATGTTTGACCCGGACTTTTTCTAAAACGTCTTCAGTTTCTAATATCGAGGGAGTAATTAGTATCACTAGAAAGATCTTTGAATCTAGTGTCTCAACAAAATTATTTTGGCGACACAAATCTTGCACGTATTTTTTACAAAACGAATTAAACTCTTGGCACGCACATCAACGATGGCACTTATTTAGGGACGGAGCGAGTACATGGGGATCTTTCACTTTTCTAGTGCGGCAAGCAACTGGATTGGATCTTTCACTTTTAGTGCGGCAAGCAATTGGTTGACAAATTATGCACGCTACCTTGTGTCTTTGATCGGGGAGAGGAGACACATGTCCCATCAAAGTGCCCCTGTTAATCGAAGTGTGTGAAAAGGTGGAGCTACGCTACATCCTAGAGTAGGCTATTGTCCCATCCATCAAAAGTGTGTGCCGTCAATGAAATCTGTACAAAGGTGGACCAGTGTGTTTCGTCAATAAAATCCTTGCAAAGGTGGACCTCTTATTCCATATATACTCTGTACATAGGATAGTTACTATGGTAACATATGTATTACCATGCACTCCTTTATATGCATGTACATAGTGTCCAAAGCGACACTTTATTCAACAAGAGGCAATAGCAAACGTAAGGTGCCATGGTAGTGGAAGGTATGGACACGTGAACCCAAGAACCTCCAAAGGGCAAAACAGGTAAGGATTCACAGGCCACAGATATATACAACGCGACCGTAGCGACCGTGTCTCACCAGAAATCACTAACCTGCGACCGTAGCGACCGTGTCTCACCAGAAATCACAATAACCTATCATTTTATAAGAATTCTAGAGAAATAAAAAGAAGTGGGTTCTTGATCATGTTTTAGAATTGTTTATTTGCGTGATACATGCCTATGCAATACCTATCATTAGGACTGTTCCATGTGGTGCGCCATTCTTTTTCAGAAAAACGCAGCAAAATACAGCCGCTAATTTCACATTGTTGTCAAATGCATATGGTATATGTACATATTCTAGGATATCGGATAAGCTATCTAATGTTAAAACGGGGGAGGAGGGAGGATATGATCGCAGTACAACGCTTTGCCATATTTGCAACTCGATAGCACCAAATAAAGTATGCAGATAACAATCAGTACGGCCTCTGTGCATGCCCAGATGTGCCAAAACATATCAGCATGTATGCGTCGTCGCAAACCACATATTTTTTCCCCTGTTTGCTTTAAACATGTGGCCTAAAAAAGCTGATCGATCGTCCTCTGAGCTGCCCATTGCATGCATGGATCCACTGACTGCTGCCTGCGGGCTTATTGCATGCAGTTGGAAGCTAGAGGTGAGAAGAACCAAGAAAGTATACGCTCCCACCTATATACAGTGCTATGCACTCAATGTTCACACAACACAGCAGAGCCCTCGTGCATGCATGATCCACAGGCTGCCAGGCTCAGCCTTTGCAACAGCATTCATCACCACCGCTATAAGCTCTGAATCGATCACAAGGCCTGCACTGCACCAGCCTCCTTCTAGGTGGCGGTCACGTTCGGGCTCGTGTCCCGTGGCTGCGTGGCTGTTGCATATTATCGATTGTGCACAGCAGCCAGCAGGAGTGCGTGGCTACATGTGTTTTGTTTCTTTTCTATTTTTTATACACAGGCAAAACATCCTCTGTTTGGTTAAGTACAGAGAGGCGTCACATCGTATCACGCAGACCAATGTACACGTAAAACGTAATAGTACTGGATTACATTTCATAGTTTGCCATTTCAACAAAGTAGTTAATCTCAACATTGATTGAACATACTCGTATATGGGAAACCTATTACAATGTTTATGCTAAGTATAATGAATACTATTACCTGCGATGCTAAATATACTATTAGTCAGTTCGATTTTTTTTTTTTTAAAATACAAAATATATGAACAACACTAAATCCATCATGAAACATACTATCGTAATATTTTTTAGAAAACACTTTTGTAGTATCTTAGATCCATAATATAAATTCAATAAAAACTAAAGCTTGTAATCTTTTGTTTTTGCTGAAAACTCAGCGGGCCCTTGCTTGTTTTGGTTTTGGGTAGCATCCTGCCGTCTCCGAGGCCCGAGCCGTGCCGCCGTTTCCTTCACTTCACGCGGTTCTCTACGGCGTACGGGCGGCCTGCCCGCCCTTCGTGCGCCTATACGCTCCTCGCCGCGGCGCCGTCCGCCAGCGCTTGGCCCGATCTGTCAAGCGCCATCGTCTACCACTTTCCCCTCGTCAGCTGCTGTCGCAGCACTAAGGTATGGTACAATCAAGTCATCGAGTAAGAACCCTCCCTGCCATGTGAGTGGGACTGTAATTTTGTTGTCAAGATTTTAGTTCTAAAGGTTTGCTCACTGATAGCCAAACACGTACCTTCGACCAACAAGGCCGCGGAGGGTTCCAGTCTGTAGAATCTGATTGGCTGAGCTTTCTTCCACAAGCTCAGCGGCAGTCCGCCGCACGACCTGTTCAGCCACTCCTCCGAAGAGAGCCACTCCTCCGAAGAGAAATATTTTCACATGGCCAGTGGCATCCTCGATGGTGATGGTTTACGTGTAACAAATATGAGAGAATGTAGGGATGCATTGTATACACGAACTGCAACAAGGCGAGCTGGGCAATGGGAGGAGTGGGATGAAGCAACGGCTGCCAGACCACATGCTTATATAGGCAAGAACTGGAGACCTGATGAGGCATGGCGTACCACTGGACTCATGCCCCTTGCATGGATGAAATCTACTTTTCTTGAAGGACACATGCATTTTTTGTCCTATACCTATGGTGGCCTTATATGGATGGAATCTACTTTTTCGCATGGGAACAACAATAGTAAATTTATCTTTTGCATGTGAAGGACAATATGTTTTTTACATTGTGCTTGCATGTGCATGGGAAGGACCACCGTAATTTTTTAGTTTGCCCCTGCATGCATGCACGCATGCTTACTCTTTGTCTTTGCATACATGTTTACTCTTTGTCGTGTCCTTTGTATGTCTGGTTGTGCATTATTGAACCTGTCCTTTGCATGTATGCAGGAAGAGAGCAACCTCATCTGAATCGTGGAATTTCTATCTAACGTACGAAAATGATGAAGCATATGTGGACACCTTCATAGGCGGCCTAGACGGCGCGCCTTCATACTTCTAATTAGTACTCCTATATAGTACTTTTTCAAATTTGTCTTATTCAAAATATTTGTGTACATTTTAAAATAAATTAGTTATTATTATAATATCTTGAATGATCTAATAAATCATAACAAAATTGATAATGTTCATATAAATTATTCAAATAAGACGAATGGTCAAATTAGATGTTGCTTGGTCCTATAATTGCTTGTTTTTATGGACCGAGGGAGTATGTTAAAAGCATCTCGTCAATGGTTTGGTAACTGGACTTGACATACTTGCTCCGTCTCTTTAAGAGTGATGTTTTTTTTTTTTTTTTTTGGCTCTTGAGTTTGACCATTTGTTTTATTCAAAAAAAAAATTACAAATAATAAATTAAATAAATAATTATTAAAATATCTATAATGATAAAATAAGTCATAAAAAATAATATTTAAAAAAAAATTTGAATAAGGCAGTGATCAAACAAGATGTCACGTAAATTAAGGTGACACTTTCAAAGGGACGGGAGTATATCATATCTTAAAGCATTTGCATTGTCAATGGTTTGACAATTAGACTTGACATGCTTAGTTTTTGCAAAATCTCTTAACTGTGCTCTCCAACGAATTGGCATTTAGGTCGGCAAAATGTGCCAACTTGGCAAATTCTGAGCCGAAGCGGCCTCATATTTGCGCTCATTCAGTCTCGGCGCATCCTTTACGTCAGAATGCTTGAGTAAAATTAAAATAGGAACTTTTCTAGGGTTCCTGATGCTTATGTGTTAGAGAGATAAGTTTTCAGATTTAAGCTTATTTAACTTCTAAGATCCATAGGGTTTCAGATGAAAAGTGTGTCTTTTATGACTGATTTTTTTTTTTTTTTCTATGAATTGTTAGAATGTTTAAAAATTATAACTAACTGTATGAACATGCTAAAACTTTGAAACTCTTTGTATTGCCTTGCCATGATGTTCTATGCTTAGCAAAAATATAAAATCATGACTATCAATAATTTTTGTATGTTTAAATTATTTCTTTTAATTAAGTGAAAACCGATAGTTAATGTGTGGGCCTCAATTTGGAATTTGCCAAGTGGGAATTGCCAAACCATTAGAGATGGGCTTTAATTTAACTTGTTCGCTAGATGGTTTCTACAGCTAATAATCAAGCCACTTGAAGTTCATTTGTCGTGAGAGACACACAAACCTTTTGTTATAAGAAAACTCTCGTGTGCAATATTAATTTGAGCTTATCAGCCATCTTCTTAATATAGAGACACACAGACCTTTTGTGTGATTAATATAAAAACAAAAGGATCAATAATGGTTTGCATGAGCACTTAACCTCAGGCACGAGACAAATGCCTCAAGCCAGAAGCAGTACCCAACCATGATACAATACTATAAGCATACAATTGTGAGGAAGCAATCACAAAACATAAAGGAAGCAACAAAGGGCAACAAATATGTCTTCAATCCATAATATATGAAGGAAGGATGCACCCACAAAGTGCGCTCGAACAAATTAATAAGACTGGTAAGCAACAGATACTATGACAGTACACTGACATCCATTTTCTGATCAAATTAATTTACCAGAACAATAACAGATTCTGATCAACCTTTTTTTCATGCCTCGGTTGTTGATTGTTTAGGCCTAAGTTCAATAGTGTAGTCTGCTGTTAGTTTCTCAGTCGTGGTGAAGGGTTGTAAAAAGGTTGTATTTTTTTTTTTTTCTCTTCATCGTCTAATAAAATCCGCGGTAAAGCTTTTGCTATCCCTTCTAAAAAAAATAACAGAAATGGCACACCTATATATGGCTGTTCAAACTTTTTAGTGCCTCATGAGTAATTACAAACTTTTATAATGGCAGTACACATATGTTTCGAGTCGAAAGAAGTGTTGCCTGTTTAGGCACCAACAAAATATCAATGGACGACATCGAGAGGTCCAAACAGAATAATTAATGTATATAGTTGAATCGATCATACAAGTGACAATGTTCCAACCAGTCAAACGATGTTACATTTTGCTACTGGCAATCTTTGTCAGGCTGCCCATGGCGCGAGCCTTATCACGGAGAACAAACTTCTGCGTCTTCCCCGTTGAAGTCTTGGGCAAATCCTCGAACACCACCGTCTTGGGCGCCATGTAGTGGGGCAGCCTCTCCCCGGCAAAAGCTTATGATCTCCGCTTCCGTGGCGCTGGCGCCGTCCTTGAGCTTGACGAACGCGCACGGCGTCTCACCCCAGTGGTCGTCTGGCCTCGCCACGACCGCCGTCTCGAGGACAGCAGGGTGGCTGAAGATCACCGACTCCACCTCAATGGAGCTGATGTTCTCGCCGCCCGAGATGATGATGTCCTTGGCCCGGTCCTTGAGCTCGATGTACCCGTCGGGATGCCGCACGGCGAGGTCCCCGGAGTGCAGCCACCCGCCGGCCATCGACTCCTTGGTCGCCTTCAGGTCCTTGTAGTAGCCGCTCATCACGGTGTTTCCGCGGAACATCACCTCGCCCACCGTCTTGCCGTCGTGCGGCACGCTCTCCATGGTGCCCGGGTTCTTGACGTCCGCGTCCTGCATCGCGACGTGGTGGAATCCCTGCCACGCCTTGAGCCGCGCGCGCTCCTCCACCGGCAACGCGTCCCACTCGGGCATCCACGCGCACATGGTCGTCGGGCCGTACGTCTCCGTGAGGCCGTAGATGTGGTACACCACGAAGCCCAGCTCCTCCACCGCGAACAGGACGCGCGGCGGCGGCGGCGCGCCGCCCGTCATGACGCGCACGGGGCCCGGCAGCGGCCTCCGCTCCTGGGGCGGCGCGTTGGCGATCATGTTCAGCACCGTGGGCGCGCCGCCCATGTGCGTCACGCCGTGGCGCGCGATGCTGTCGAAGATGACCTTGGCGGTGAAGTGGCGGACGCACACGTTGGTGCCGCCCTGCATGGCGACGCCCCACGGCAGGTTCCAGCCGTTGCAGTGGAACATGGGCACGGTCCACAGGTACGTCGGCATGGCGGTGATGTCGTACGCGAGCACCGTGGCGATGGTGTTGAGGTACGCGCCGCGGTGGCTGTACACGACGCCCTTGGGCCGCGACGTCGTGCCGGATGTGTAGTTGAGCGAGATCGGGTCCAGCTCGTCCGCCGGCCACCGGATGTCAAACCGGGCGGGGCCGTTCCTGACGAGATCCTCGTAGTCGTCGGACTCGGTGTCGTCCGAGATGGTGAGCAGAACCGGAAGCGTCGCGGCGGCGTCGGAGCTGGACTCGCCGAGGCGCTTCAGCGCGGCTCTCCCGACGTCGAGCAGTTTCGACTCGACAAGGAACACCTTGGCGCCGGAGTGCTTCAGGAGCAGGGACACCATGGCCGCGTCGTGCCGCGTGTTGAACGTGCAGAGCACCGCGCCGGCCATGGGCACGGCGAAGTGCAGCTCGTACATCGCCGGCACGTTGGGGCTGAGGACAGCGACCTGATCGGTTATTCATGGTGAGTTTTTTGCCATTTTTTGTTTAAGAATATATATACTGGTGGATTTTTGTGTTTTAATTGATTTTTGGGTGCCAAAAGTTGTTGCTCCAAAAGTTTTTGCATAGTGGTGTTAGATGTATGGAAAACTTTTTTTTGCCATAGGATACTTTGGCAAAATGGAAACTTTGGGCCTCCAGAGTTCCAAATGCCAAAATTTTAGGACCTAAAGTTTTGCTGTTTTTTGCCATGGTATTTTGATGCATTTGCCAAAATATGAAATAAGATGCTAAAATTTTTGGCAAAAAAGAAGGAATTAAACAGGCCAGCCCATCAAAATTATGGCCTTCAGAGCCCACAGGCCGTGCTGCCGTCCAGCATCCCAATGTGGTCCGAGTAAAAAAAAAAAAAAATAAGAAAATATATACAAAATCGATCGTGGACCGTCGAGAATCCCAAAACAAATCTCGATCAATCAGAAGCCACGAACCCCGAAAATGCTCGAATTTTATATTTAGCACGTCTCTATCTACTCAATCATATCCCGAATGCGACCCGCGGAAGTCCACATGGATTGGTCGCCTAAGTTTTTTTTTTTTTGAAATATAAAAAAGAGAAGCAACTAACCTTGTTACTAGTATTCATATTCATATAAAGTTACAGGCTGCTTAAAAGACTTGATTAGATGCGCTCATGTCTATATCAATTCACGTGTGTTCAAATGAATCAGAATAAAAATGAGTTAAATTTTCGACCCAGTACATATGAATTGAGAATTATACGAGTATACCCAAACAAAGCACAAGGAGGTGAGTATACTTTTTAATGCATTCAAGAAAACCAATAATCTCGTTTTGACACTAGAGTTCATAATCCACCAGCATTAAGGCCTAGAAGAGTTCATACTTTTTATACTACTCGCGTATTCATGTACTCTCAATTCAAATTAACGACACTGTGGATGGAGTGGAAAGGCTACCAACTTTTTATCCGCGATGGATGACGACAGAGGGAGGGGAGCAGGAGAGGTTAGCAAGCAAAGCGGGGGCACTCACCACATCACCGCGCGCGACGCCGAAGCGTGTGGCGAGCGCGGCCGCCACGCGGAGGCAGCGACCCCGGACCTCCGCCCACGTGTGGCGCCGGTCCCCGTACACCACCGCGGGTCGGGGCCCGTAGACGGCGGCGGCGCGCTCGATGAAGCTGATCGGCGACAGCGGCGCGTGGTTGGCCGCACACCGCACCGTGCCGGCGTCCATGTCCAGCACCACCGCCTCCTCCTCCTCCTCCTCGTCTCTTCCTTTCCCGAGTGGCTGGAGAAGAACAGCAGCGACGATCCGCATGGGTGGCATGGCGAGAAATTAAGCAGCGCGCGAGGTCGTGCCAGGCGATTAGTGTAATCCCAGTGGGGAATAAAGCAGTAGCGGGACAGATTCTGTGAGTGCCAGTACGACCCGCCGCTGCCGCTGCCACTGATGCTGCTGCCGATGCCGATGCCGATGCTGGTGCTGCATCGGGGAAGAGCCTGCGGATCGCAGAGGCCGCCGCGGCTCTCATGGCTCTTTATGCGCGCCACACTGGTGGCTGGCCGTGGAACAGCAACAGGGCTTGTGCGAGTGCACTCCAGAGTCCAGACAGAGCTTTCTGGCCGGCTGGAACAGCAACAGGGCTTGTGCGAGTGCACTCCAGAGTCCAGACAGAGCAGCAGCTGTAGCACTCACTCGTCCGGGAAGATAGATAAGCTTGTCTGCTACAGTTAGTTTTTTTTCCACTCGGGAAAAAACCCATTTCCATTTCATTAAACGGAAATACCAAATAGTTACGGAGGATTCAGACAGATACAAAGAGAAAAGAGAAAAGACCAGGAGCTCACACCGCTAGCCCAACTCGCTTAAACTTTTCCTTCTAACTGACTTAAAACCTGACTACGAGTTCCATCAACGAACGCTACTGACATTGTTTAATCTGCTACAGTTAGTTGGTCAGCCTTTTTCACGAAAAACTGCGTAGAATTATCATAGAAGGCAGAAGCTCAAGTTCACACAAAATTGGAGAGTCAATTTTTCCTTTCTCAGAAAAAAAAAAAAGAGCTCAAGTTCTCCTGCCGGAAGTTCCAACTTCAGTGTCGTGATGAGTCCTGACAGATCGATCGCACATGTGACGTAACATGCGATACCTGGACTAGCTAATTCTAACTGATGATAATTCTGTTTTGAGAGAAAAATATTTTTAGAGCAGTTTAGTTCATCCTTAAATTTTAAGGGGTGTTGCAGGCCGCGTCCGAGGGAGGAGGGGCGGCGTCGTGACCAACTAGTAGAGAAGTCGCGGTCTATCTGGACAGCTTTTCGTACCGTAGACGTTCAAAACAGGCACGCACACTTAACTCTGTGAACACACGTACGCAAACTCTTTATCTCTATGAACAATTCAAATGACTGAGCACCCGACAGATCTAGAGACCTCGAATTGACCATTGACGCCTCATTGTCGACATGAACATTGCTTACCGCTTAACACGGTAATTTCTAGAAAAATCCTACGAAGGAACGTGTTACTGGACCGTTTTACCATTAGACTACAAACCAATTCGCTCTCTAGATGGCTTCTAGCTCACAAATGGGCAACAAAAATGGGCTCATGAGATGACAGCCTATCGGTGCAGTATCGGTAAAGTATAGCATAAGTATCGGGATTTGATTTAATTATTTTTATTTCTCTATTTGCCCGAACCGTATCGGCAGTGTGTCGGCGTATCGCCGTATCCGATGCGGCAAATCCTGGGCGTATATCTGGCTGGAGAAGAACAGCGGAGACGACCCGCGTGGGTGGCATGGCGAGAAATTAAGCAGCGCGCGAGGTCGTGCCAGGCGATTAGAGTAATCCCAATGGGGATTAAAGTAGTAGCGGAAGTGATTCTGTGAGTGCCAGTGCGACCCGCCGCTGCCGCTGATGCTGCTGCCGATGCTGGTGCTGATGCTGCAGCGGCTGCAGCCGGGGATAGCCTGCGGAACGCAGAGGCCGCCGCCACTGGTGGCTGCGACTGGTGCTGGTGGCTGCGTGTGGTGTGACCTTCTAGTTGGCCGGAACAGCAACAGGGCTTGTGCGAGCGAGTGCACTCCAAGACAGCGTAGCTGTAGCACTCACTCGTCCGGGAAGATGGATAAGCTTTGTCTTCTACAGAACGGCAAATGAAAGTGGCGTACCTTAGTATCGTTATGACTCCTGAATTAGTTGATGTTGATCGGCCTTTTTAATTTCTTTTTTTTTCTCCACACGAAAGAACGGCAAGAACTGCCTGATCGAATTATCATAAAAGGCAGGAGCCCAAGTTCACACAAAACTGTAGAGTCAATTTTTTTTTTCCAGAGAAAACAAAGGAGAGCTCAAGTTCTCCTTCCGGAAGTTCCAACCTTAGTATCGTGTTGACTTCTGACACATCGCACTTGTGGCGTCACATGTGTTACCTGTTCGCTCGATCGTTTCTGGCTAGCTAATTCTAGCTGATGATATTTTGTTGTGAGAGAAAAATATTTTGTACTAGCATTTTAGGTTATGTTTAAGGTCTAAAGCTCTAATGTAAGGTGTGCTAAAGTTTTGAGCTTACTTTAGACCAACTTTAGCTCAGAAAACCTAAGACTATCTAAAAAAAACGATTCAAGCATCGGATGATTATCATATTGCATAGGATATTATGATGCTGGCACGAAAAAGATTAGTCTGAGGATCAAGTAGAGCCCCCAGTGATTAACTAAATAAAAAATGATTTCATAACCGGTTCTTGGAAGCAGTTACAAAGGCAGTGGTGTTCTGACAAATCAATCAATCCCAATTGCACTTGGGCTGTTCCAAGGATTTTCGAAGGAATAAACACAGGGGCAGCAACTGAAGGACCTGTCAAATCTAGACCAACAGAAATAGCAGTAGCCACGCCAAACTTGAGCAGGGAGTGGCGGAGGCGGAGCGGAGGCGAAGAAAATGGCCGCCACACCTGCCACAGCTTGCATGCGCTACACGACAAGAAATAAACACAAAACGACAACATGGGGAGGCGGTGGCGGCCAAAAATAGAACTTCAACCAAACAACCGCCAAACACGCGCGGTGGCGGCCTAACTTTACGTGTGGCTGGTTGCGGCGGCAACCAAACACCCCCTAATGCACATAGCTGGTTTGTTACCTTCTGCAACCTCCAGATTACTCCCTCTGTCCCTAAATGTTTGTCTATAGAAAACCGTATTTCCCTCACAAACACGCTTTCCCGAGCGACACACATTAAGGGACGGAGGGAGTATGTTGCTTTTTAAGAGCTTGTGCCTTTTCTAGGATAGTTCCTCCCCCCAGAGGGTGTCTCTTGCTTTTCCTCTCTGGTATTTGAGGGCCCCACTTTTGACCTCTCTTTTTTGCAGCCAGTTTCTCTTCTTCTATCCCTAACCTTTCCACACACTGATCAGGATTTGGTATAACACTAGCTTCACTATTGGTGACAACTCTGTGTAACCTCCTTCTCAACTTCCTTGCTTTGAGCCTTAACCAGCTCTAAGACTATCAGGACTTCCATGTGTCCACTCTTTAGTTAGGGGTATCATTTCTTTGTCTTGTTGACTGATTTCATCAATAATTTCTTCAGCTTCTTCCATTTCCACTCCCTCATCTATCTCCAATGCTCTGAGCAGGTTGACACATACAGATTTTTCATACTCATGACTGAACAGCATATTTGAGTCCTCTTCAAAGATGTTTGTCAGGCTTCTCACTGTCTTGCTATTCTTTGGAGTTGAATATCAACTCCTCGAGAATTGTCCTTGTTCTTCTCCTCAAACCCTTTGTTGTTTTTCTCTGTGTTGCCAGTTTCTTTGTTATTTTCTTCCCCTAGAAGGTCATCTCATCTTCCTCCTCATCGAACTCTGTAATCTGATTTCAGCTCAATGCCGCTAATAATATGTGTTTCTTGTCAAAAAAAATATTTATATGTTTGGTTACTGTGACGCTGCGCACACACAGATCGCTTCCCACCAGCCACGCTGCCTGAGAGGCCGCAACCCAATTCTCCCGGGCAGACTGAACTCCTGTACAGCTCGAGAAACACATTGAACAATAACGCCGGTATGGAACACATATCGCTTGAACTTATCAGCCTGATGAGCTATGTTACAATGTTTTTCTCTCACAACAAAACAATATACCTTAGTTTTTCTCTCACAACAAAACAACAGACTCATCAACCAAAAAACATCAGCCAAACAAGGAAAAAGATTTCACATGATAGGGCACCTTAATTTCTGGAAGGACTGCCCAGTCAAAGGAAAAGACTAGTTCAGCAGTAACTCCGGCATTCAAAATTTTGTCTACTTCTTTTGAAGAAGACCACAGAAGCATGCTTCTCTGTTTCTACCATAAACACTGAATGTGACTTATTAGCTTCATGAAGTTCACGACGTCTACGCCGCATACCTGCTGACATGCTGTATATGTTTGAATTAGAAATCTCTACATACTCTGGGAAATAAACCGTTCCTACTTTCCTACCACATTTGTTAACACAATCTTTGGTGTTATTACAGCAGATTTAAGGGAATAAAACTATAACTGGCAGATTTTGAAGCCCTGGGTGACCTTTTTCCATCTTCATTAGGTTGCCTGGGCAGAAAGAGGAACACAAAGCTCATCGACTATCCAGCCCTGTGCCTGTGACGAAATGTCCAGAATGGCATCGGTATGTGTTTCGTCAAACTTTTTTTTATTAAACTGCACAAGGTTCTGCAAATAAGACGATGAAACCTTCTTTTTAACTCCACAAAACTTCCTGCCAATAAGGCGGTGAAACCTTTTTTGACTCCAAAACATTCCTGAAAAGAAGACGGGTTCATTCAGGACAGCAGCAACCTTGACATTCATGCATCGACCATTTCTACAAGTGCATTTGCTATATCTATAAATTGGAGACTAACTACCTAATAATGAACTGTTCTAGGGACATTGATACTAGGGCTAAAACGATAAGCTCACCACAGACGAATAGAAAGAAGACTCATCATTAGCTGTATGAATCATCTTAATCTGACGGCAGCATGCTCAAAATAATCTCTCCTTGCATCTGCATCCAATCAGAAAAATGGCAACATAAAGTAAGCATCCAAGCATTGTAGATCATGTAACCCAGAAATCCTATCTTGTAAAAATCTCTGAACATGCTTACCATGTTTCATAGTTAAAGAAGGATCTTCTTTCTCTGTATAACCAACTATCTTTGCAGGATTACCTACAGCCATACTTTGAAATGAAAAACAACAATGTAAAAATCACTGGTTAAGTTGAGGTCCATAACATAAATACATAATATACATGATCAATGATCAGAGAACACTCTGTCATAGCAGAAATGAGGACAAAATCGTTAACAAATTAATGATTGCACTAACAAAAATGCATATTAATGTGATCATAGGATGTAGGCAAACCTGGCTACTGGTTTAAGTTGCTCTGTAAGTTTCACTGGACACTTATTAACAGAACAGATCTCCATTTTAACACCACTAAGGACACAAAAGAAAAATATGGACTTTTCTGGTACGCCCAATTGGAAGGGGAGAGGAAAGGATCCATCGGCCCATACTAGCCTGATTCCCACCAGCACTTTGGATGAACTGTCTTATATAGATTCTCTACTGATAGCCAGCAAAGTCAGGTCCGAATTTACTGTTGGTAGCAGATCAATCAATAGGACATTGAAGTGTTGAAAGGTCAAATGCTTATATTTTAGATAGAGATTGAATCCCAGAAAATCCAGGAAAATCGCATATAATATATATTCCCTTTGTCCCAGATTATAGGTCGTTTGGCTTTTCTATGTGCAATGTGCATAGCTTTTGATGTACACCTAGATATACACTATGTCTAGATACCTAGTAAGCAACTTTGTATCTACCCAAAACGACCTTTAATTTGAAATGGAGGGAGTATTTAGCAAGACTAGATCTAGGGCCTTTAGACACATGATGATGTAGGTGTCATACTGCTGCCAAGCTATTTGTTGGCAATGTAGTAATCAAGTTTCCAACCAAAACTCTGCTCTGTTTTTTAACCCTGCAACTTACATAGTTAATTTTGGACAATGCATAAAGTGAGCATAGGTGCAGCCCCTTGGACAGTACCATGTTAATCATTTTCTTAATGTTTGCTTTCTTTACAGGGACTATCCACACTGCAGGAAGATTAGAACATCCAAGTTCAGATCTGTTCCTTCAAGTTTTCACTTGCGGAGTTATTATATAAGATTGCAATACAGTAGTCTAGTTTCAAACCTGTGGGGAGGTACATCCTTTAAAACAAGGGAGCCAGCAGCAATCATGGCACCTTCGCCTACATTGATATTGCCAAGGATAGTAGCACCAGCTCCAATAAGAGCTCCCTGACCGATCTTGGGGTGCCTGTCTCCATGTTCCTTGCCTGTACCTCCAAGTGTAACACCCTGTACCAAAGGTCAGACTCATAAGATGGTGAACTACCGAATTTCCCTAAGAAAGCTTTGGAATCTTAATAGAGTTTAACTATGAAAAATACAGAGGCTGAGCTAGTTCAGTTGGTCAAGGATGTCATGTATACCCTGACCATCCAGCTTCAAATCCTCGTCCAGGCAAATTTGGGTGCATATTTTCTTATTATAAAATGGAATGCCACCTAGTTCCTACTAGGTTGGTCTAGTTTTTTTAACTATGAGAAGAAAAAGGAACCAACATGAAAATATATAGAAACAGGGCAATCAGGGCATACTTATAGGATACAGATGAATCTAGCCAAGCGAGGGCTAAGTAAAATTTAAGATTTACCAAAAACTGAAGGGAAAATAGTAATACGATACTGCAAAGCAAACATACATATGCCCCTAACGTTTCCCCACCTTTTCCCATTTTACTTGTATATGCACACATCAAAAGGTTTCTCATATCTCTTGAATCTAGACAAAAATGGAAAGTCTTCTGAACTTAATTGAATGGTCGCAATTACAAACATAAAATTTATTGAATAATAAATACAAATGTGTGCATAGAAATCATTTAAGGAACAAACATAATCCAACAAGTCTACTTAATTTGGCATATTAAGTCTGAAGTTTATATCTAGTTCATATATTAATATATTATACCATAGGATAGTACTGCATAGACTTGCCAAGTTTGCCTATTCACACATGGCTGTCAAAATAGTCACCGAAGGAAGATGCGAAGTTTCAGTTGATGAAAACCTAGACATCTTTGCCTGCTGCCTGCTTTAGTTCTATAACTGATTAGTTGTTAAGGAGCCAAAGGATGCTAGTCCAGTTGGTCTAGCACTCGGCACCCTCCAGGTCCTGTGTTCGACTCCCCGTGGGAGCGAATTTCAGGCTGGAGGTTAAAAAAAAAAAAACGTTGGCCCCATGGGCTTGCACTGGTGGTGACAGGCCGTTTCCAGCCTGTGGCAATGGTAACCCGGGCAACGGAGACCCGGCCCGTGACCGGCTCAGGTTATGGTCCCTACGGTGACTTGTCCCCATTGTCGGGGCGGGGCCAGGGTTTGGGGGGTTTCTCGGTCGGGGAGCTGAGAAGTTTTTCTTATGTGAAAACCATGGGGGGCGGTCTTTCCCCCACCGGCCGAGTTGTTAAGGATGCACCTTGCTATATTGAAAGGAACAACGGATGAATGGAGGATAACCAAACCATTTTAATTGTTTACACATGATTTTGCTTGGGACTAAAGGCTTTGTGGTTTAACCTACCTTTCTTTTTAATTATTTGAAATAGCATCAAATTTGCTATACATGGAAGCAAATTTGATGCTATTGGGCCAACAGCTGGACGGTTCTGGAGTCTCACCGATCTGACACCGATCACCTACTTACAGGGGACCTTGAACATCAGTGTCCTTGCTGAATTCCTTGATCGCAGCTTATGATGGCTTCTTCCAAGGATCAGTTTCTTTTGGCCCTTGAGCATTTGGAAGTGTTGGGCTCCATTGAAAAACGCGCAACGGCGTGGTCTCAAAAAAAAAAAAGTGTTGGGCTCCGAGTAAATGCCACTTCATGTGATTGGCTGCCCATAACAAATGTTGGACGGTTGACCCGCTGTTTCGCTAGGGTTTGCAATATCCTCCCCTCACTATCTATTGTGTAATCAGGAAGGTGAAACAATTAATCACCTTTTGGTGGCATGTGTTTACTCTCTGCAGTTTTGGTTTGGGCTGCTACAAATGATGGGGCTCCTGAACCTCTCCCCTCAATTAAGAGTCTTCCGTCTTCCTTTGATGGCCGGTAGAATCAATGAAGAGGTGATCAAACAGGTTCGGCAAGGTTTAAATTCCATTATAATCCTAGGAAATTGGACCATGGTGACTACTGTGTTTTTTAGAGGCTTCACCAAATCTTGAGAGCATCACGTTATATTATGTGGTTTGGCAGGGGCCAAGGGCAATGCTTATCTAGCTGCATTGTCTCCTGAGTGGACTTAAAGACGTTTTTCTCCTGGTCATGGTAGTGTTTTGTGGTCTATCATGGGCGATCTAGTTGCTTGGGAATGGTGGGGGTGTTGGTCTACCTGGTTTTTCCTTAATATAATTATACGCAGCTGTCCACTGTGTCCGAGAAAAATACATCAAATTTGCTATGGTGATAGCTACCTGCTGCTACCATAACAACACCATCGATTTTATGTGCTGCATATGCACTACTTTTGTGAATAAGTATGAGCCGATGCTCAAGATAGATATCAAACACTGAGTCAATGGGATTATGTAATCTGCAACAAATTTTGCAGCACGCCAGCTTGACTTACATATAAAGAACCAATGGTTAAATACACATGCTTCGTAAAATAATAACTACTTTATCTTCCATTCTTCATAAGAATACAAGAAAGTAACAACCAAAAAGGATCTTGGAAAGCGCTAAGGACCATACTTCAACAAACCATTCAGCATTTAATACGGATTTCAAGCAAATGGTTAAATAGTAATACACATGATTCATAAAATAATAACTACTTTATCTTCCATTCTTCATAAGAATACAAGAAAGTAACAACCAAAAAGGATCTTGGAAAGCGCCAAGGACCATACTTCAACAAACCACTCAGCATTTAATACGAACTTCAAGAATGAAACAATCTCTCAAACAAGAAAGGAACATGCCAAATTGTGTTAATAAAAATCATACTGCAAAAATTGTGATGTTCCTTTATGGAAAAAAAAGATGGTTGTTCATGCATTCACCTGCATTAATGAAACCCAATTTCCAACTACAGCAGTTTCACCAATGACTAGGCCTGTTCCATGATCCAACAATATTCCCTCGCCAATTTTGGCAGCTGCATGTTAAAAATAAAAAACACTGAATACCTAAAAATAATGTATCAAAGCATACAACCTAAAAATGATAAATAACTAAGCCTAGGAATTTCATAGCTGAAAACTTAGAAGGTGTAAGCACCCATTGTAGAGTCATGCTACTTATTTTCTAGCCTGAAGAACAAGCCAACAAAGCACTTGCAGGATGGCAACAGATATAGCTACATAAGCATTAAGTACAAAACTTCTATGATGACCCAGAACTTTAAGATCAAACAGAACAGATCAACAGATAAAATGAATAGTGATGAAGTGACTACTAAGTAGATTGATCTATCAAGGCCCACTGTGTATTTTCTAGTGTTCTGAGTTGCATGTATAAATTTGATATTATTATATTACATAAATTTAGTCTTCTAAATTCATAGATGAAATACCTGGATGTATATCCACAGCAAAGACCTGCAAGCAATAATGATAGCAAATGTTACTCCCAGAAGAAAAGCCGTATGGCTACAATAGAAATATATCTGCTGACTAAGAAATCATGCTTCACCTCACTAATACGGCTTTGCAGTGCCAATGCCAAAACTTTACGTCCCTGGTTCCATAATACATTAGCTATCCTGTATGATTGCAACGATTGGTAACCCTGAAAACAGCGTACATCAGGGTCGTATATGTTTGTAACAATTAGATGATAAACCAATGTCAGAAACATTTAACAAGGTACAGAAGGGTGCCAGAAGCAATTCAACCCTATCCTACACAGCAAAATGAGCAACCAAATTCTCCCTACTCAGACAGCATCCTGGAATGGATATCATAAATACGCACCTTTAGGTATAACAGTGCCCAACTATATTGGGAACAAGCAGGATCTCTGTCTTTGAAAGCCTGAATTAGCAAAGCAGTTCCCATAGTTATCAATTCATTAACAGGATGGATAGAAGAATTAATACGTAAACATAAAACAAAATGAAATAGCAGAATAATAGTGACTCACCTGAGCATCAAGGCGAATGGAACGGCATATATCTTTGTTATTCAGCACGACATCGTTAAAAATATCGATTAGTTGAGTAGCAAGCAATGTTGGATCTTCAAGCCTGTTTGCGAGGACAAAGCTCAACGCTCGCTCCAGACAGTCATGAGACAACACACTGGCGTACAAGAAGCTACTTAAAATAGGTTCCTTTTCTGCCTGTAGAATATGAGCATCGCACAGTCAGCCATCAGGTAACAAATATAACAGTAAGATCATGACAAACATGACCATGCATAAAGATGACAGAGTACAAAGTTAGAATAGTATTGAGTGAAAAAAAAAAAACATCAAAACAGTGTTTTTCAATTTTTTACAAGATTTGTTATTCAGTTATTAAGTAGACATAAAGCTCTTCTGTAGACTGTAGTTAGTTGCATTGAACTGGATTTTGTTACTGCTTTTTAAGCTTAACTGAGCAATACTTAGCTTCCCTACATAATAAATGGAAGAGAGATGCATCTTTCACATGACTTTTTTTGGTAGAAACAGATCACAGCATCATCAAAATTGAGCTGCCAGCAACTTTTCCTTTTAATCAAGGGTTGCCTGCGCAACATATAAAGTTATAAACACAACAGCATACACATACAAATAGTTAGAAAAAAAAAGATAGCATAGTTTGAAATCGAATCCATTTTTGGCCTCTTGATTGCCCTGGCTAAGCTGAAACTGTAACTATTACAAACTCACAAAAAGAATTAGGAGAACTACCAATAGTTTTAAAGGCGGTTCCTTTTGTCACATCAACAGTTTTTAGCCAATAGATTATCGTGGCCAATCCACTCTACCGTTGAAGTAAAGAAGGAAAAAAGATGTGGACTTGCGCACTCTGGGCAAAAGGAGATAACGGCACCATTAAATCCAAGGACTACGAGAGCTGGTTACAGAGAAAATCAAATCAAATAGTAGTTATAAGTTAACGTACTAGCGTGTTGCCACCACAAACTAAAATACAGTAAAACAGTTTCTTAAATAAGATGCCCAAAACCAAAAGCCATGGAAGCTGATGGCAATTGAACGCCAACCAAAACAGGCAATTCAAAAAAAAAAAAAAAAAAAAAAAAAGACGTAGCTTTAATACAGCATCAGCGGGGCCGGCCGGGACACAAACAAAAGCGCAAGCTGCGATCCATTCCAACCAATCGAGGTCCTGAAGCAACTCACCTCAGACTTGGCCTCCGCCTTGACGGCCACCCATATGGGGTCCTCGGGGGAGTCGACGATGCCGCGCGCCGCCGCCACGGTGCTCCCCCCCCGCGAGCTCCCCATCACGTAGATGGGGAAGATAGCCTCGGACCGTCCCCGCCAGTCCCCGGCGCACGAGCCACATCCAGCGCCGCCGGGCGCGGGCGCGGCCTTCACCCTCGTCGCCTTCGCCGCCGCGTCGCCCTCCACCTTCTCGAGCACCAGGCACCCGCAGGACGTCATCGGGGGTCGAGCAGCGATGCCCGGAACCTCCTGATCCTAGGGTTCCGTTCGCCCCTGCGGCAGGGCGGCCCGACGCGGCGAGCCGAGCGCGTGCGGCCAGGCAGGCGGGGAGCGGGCGGGCAGGTGGGAGGGGCACCGCACAGCGCAAAGCGGCAAAGGCGCACAGAAGAGAGGGAGAGTAGAAAAAAGAGCGGTTGGGAGCAAAACCGAATCGCCGAGACGACCACCACTGACGGCGGGGAGACGCCGTACGGGATGCGGGCGGTGAGCCGGTGACCCAGGTGATGAGGGTTTTGGCGGCTAGCGTTGTTTGCTGTCTGGTGGTGGTGACGACGGCTTTTCGCGGGGATTTTGCGGCGGCCGGTCGGCGGGGGCGTGCGGCGTGAATGGATTGCGATTGCAACGGCCGCCAACCACGGCTTTGCTGCGCCTTTCGGCCGGGCCCCGGGCGCGGATGCTGCCATGCGCGGCGTCCGCGGGTCGGTGGACGGGGCTCGGGGCGTGTCGTGTGGGTGTGGTGCGCGGAAACGTTGCACGCGCTGCGCTCGTGGCCCGTGGACGTGGATGATGCTGCCATGAGCTGGAACGCGCGCACCGCGCTGGGCCTGGGCGGGCTGCGTGTTTCGTGCCGTCTGGCGATGGTGGGGAGGTGCATGCCCGCGGCGGCGACGCAAACGCAACAGGCTTGGGCGGCCTCGGGCATGCCTGGCGGGCTCGCCGTGTCGATGGGTTGGCCCAAGCCTGCCTACGGCGTAGATGCAGCCTGTGAACGGCCTGATGAGTCAACTGTGCTGTGCCGGACCGACCTCTATCGGATCGTGCTTTGGCCATGTCCTTGCCATCTTCTGTACCATCTTCGCATTGGTGTATAGGTCAGTAGGTGTGGAGAAGATCACTGCAGAATTGAATCGAGCGGCACTCGTCGTCACCAGTCCAGAAGATTACAAGCCATCAGTATGACACTATAACACTTCACACAATCTTCGTTCGATAGCTTTTGTGATTTGTACACTTTTTTGCGGATATAATTTATACTCACTGGTCACACACTCACACTACATTATACATAGGCAAGTCGAAACCCTGAACCAAATACTGAGCTGAGCTGGTGAACAGTCCTCACCAGCTGCTTATTCACAGTTTACTAACAGAAGGTCACTGCTACACATTGCACACAATGGGGGTGTCATGGGTATCGGCAGGTACTTCACTCACATGCTGCTCCTCGGGCGCACGCGGACCTCCAGCGGCACTGCCATCTCACAGGACAGACGGAGCACCTCGGAGAGGTCAACGCCGGCGCCTGTGTCGTCTGACGCCGGCAGCCACTCGAACTCGTGCAGAAGCGTGGCCATCCACGAGGTCACGGTGGTCATGGCCAGGGACTTGCCGGGGCAGCTCCTCCTGCCGGACCCGAACGGCACGAGGCGGCCGTCGGCGCCGAGAACGGACACGTCCTGGCCCTCGCCGCCGGGGAGGAACCGCTCGGGCCGGAACTCGAGCGGCGCGTTCCACACCCGGGGTCACGGCTGATGGCCCACTGGTTCACCATGGCGGTGGTGCCCGCCGGGACGAGGTGGCCGTCGACGTACGTGTCGGAGATCGCCCTGTGGCGCCACGACAGGAGGGGCCCCGGCGGGTGCATCCGGAGAGCCTCCTTTAGCAGCGCCTGCAGGTAAGGCAGAGACAACGCCGCTGACTCGGTGACGACCTGGCTGTTCCCGCCGACGACCGTGTCGAGCTCACGGTGCGCCTTGGCTTGGACGTCGCGGTGGAGGACGAGGCGCGCTAGGGTCCACTCCATGAGCACCGCCATGGCATCCGTTCCTCTGAAGATCATCTCCTGATGAATACAAGGGCAGCTAGCTTAATTACTTCAGTACAGTGCTTAGTGGTGCAGCTAACCATCCGTTTATGGGATCCTTTCTAAAGATAAACAAATGTAAAGAATTGGAAATAAAGATGAAAAGTTGGTAGAATTTTTTGCACGAACGCACGCACACGCACTGCTGTAATTTTTTAAAGCTTTCGCTACTCTTTTTCAAGATACGATCTGAGCAAAACTATTGCATGATTTGCCACGCCCTTAATTCAACAAACTTGTTTTCTTATACTGGTTGAACCCTTCGCATAATAAGTTTAAGGTGTAGGAGTAGTCGACTAGATGTGTTTATTCGTTGTGTTGTTAAGTTGGCAGTCTAGTTAAGTGCATGAGTTCTTACCCAGAGCACAGCGGCTATGTCGGCGTCGGCGAGCCTCTCGCTCTCCTGCAAGGAGAAAGATGTCAACGAAGTCACGCGCGTCTTCTCCGGCGATTGCCTTGGCACGGCGCTCCTGGATGATGCCGTGCACGAACCGGTTCACCCGCGGCATGAGCTCGGCGCAGCGTGCGCCCACGCCATGCGGGTCGAGAGCTGCGAGGCCCGGGAAGTAGTCGCACCAGTTCTCCATGCCCAGGAGCTCGTACCCTTCGTGCACCATCTCGAGCAGCTCCTCCACCTCCTCCTTCCCGGACGCCGCCGGCACCGCGCGCGACACGTTGTACTCCTTGCCGAACACGAACCGCATGATGTAGTAGAGCGACGCTCGGCGCAGGAGGCCGCGCACCTGGACGACGCCGCCGGAGCTGCCGCGTAGGGCCTCGACGATCCCTTCCCCAACGGCCACGCGGTACGGCGCGAAGGCCTCGACCTGCCTCGGGCCGAAGAGGTGGCCCGCGGCGACGCGCCGGAGCGCGCGCCAGTACGGGCCGTGCTCGGCGAAGCCGATGGAGCGGTGGAACATGAGGCCGTACGCGGCGTGGTTAAGTGGGCGGTCGGCGAACGCTGGGTTGTCGAGGGATCTCCTTGGCCACGTCCGGGTGGGACGTGACGACCGCGCGGACGGGGCCGAGCGACAGCGCCATGAGCCGCTTGGCCCACGGCCGGCGCGACGCCTCGTGGGCTAGCGAGCAGTGCGCCAGCCCGGACATGAGGCCGAGGCTGCCGACGACCGGGAGGCCCTTTGGCCCCGGGATCGTCGTAGACGGCTTCCCCTCGCCCCTCCAGTACTTGCCCCACGCAGGGCCGCCTGGGTGAGCCCAGTAGAGCAGGGACGCGCCCGCCCATGCAAGGCATGCGAAGACGGCGAGGTAGGCGAAGCTAGTGGCTAGGGGTGGCCATGTTCACGTGTTGCTCGCCGGAGACGGCGGGGATCAAGGTCATGGGAAGCACCCACCAGCTCTCAACTGAGCTCTCCATTGCCACTCTCTCAGCTTGCTGCTAGCTGGTGCCTTGCGTTGCGTTGCGTTTGTGCTGTGGTACGGTGTGAGCTGCAGCAGGGGGCCGTATTTATAGGAGTTTCCGACAGAGAAGATTCGCAGGCATGGTAGGGTGCTTGCAAAGATGACTCAATCATTGGGAAGCAAAGATTTGAAAAATGCATCGCTGGGCCCTGGTTTGTTATGCCTTTTCCTCTTGCAATTTTACTCTGCTACAAGAAATTATTTTTAAAAAAAAATCTGGGAGAAGCATTACAGAAATAAATAACAGCAGTTGTTAAATTAATTTTGAGTTAAATAGTGCACTAGAGTACTAGACCACAACATTATATAGTGTGCCTAAACAATGCACAAACCATGCAGAATATTTGAATAGAAGCAAACAGCCTGTCCAACTTCTATGGAAAATGTATAAGTTCCGCGCACATCAGTTGGTATGGGAACAAAATGATGGGTTAGGCTCATCTCATGATACATGTTGTTCATTGATTGAAAATATATGTGTAATGTACAATAGTCTTTTCTGCATAAGTTGTATAACTTGATCGCATCATCACTGGATGTGGATGATCAGTCAGCGTGATGGAGCAGTTGTGCTGAAACTAGTACTGTATACAATATTTACATCGACCAAGTTTCTTCGTTCAAAAGAACATGCATCGGCCAAATAATTGAACTGAAAAGTTGTTATTCGGAGCTAGCCAATACCAATTCTAAATTCTGAGGCTGAATATAACCAAACACATGATGATAGCCAAACATGATAGGGTTATTTTGATTCATACCCTTACAATTTTTCAACTTTGGAAGTTTGCCACTACAATTCAACTTATTGGAGATTTACCCTTACAACTTTGCTTCTCTCTTACCCTTGCCCTTTTGTACGTATGATGTCTCACTAGGCCCACCTGCAGTCATCGTATTTTTGTATATGACTGTATTGCCCTTGTTGTTTCTCTCATACTACTCCACTTGCTGACATGGCCCCACACGTCTTCTCCTTCAACCTCCAGTACACGGTCTCAGTCTGCGGGAGGCTGGGCATGCGAGCTGCTGCAGCGAGAGATGGGCAGCAAGCTACGAGTTGCGGCCACGGAGACGAGTGCCCGCCCCGTGGCTCCCTCGACAGTCGTGTTGACGTCGCCGTGACGCTGGACGCGCAGGCATGCAGTGCGGATTGCAGGCCGTGGACGCGCTGTCCAAGGACGTGGTGGATGCGTTGGTGGAGGCCGCGGAGCTCGCGCGGCTGATGTCGGAGCACGCATCGCTGAGGGACGATGCGTACGCTGCTGCTCTTATTCTCGCCATCCGGCGGCGCCGCCAGAGGAGGCATCGTCGCCGCGTGCGTGACCGCGGTGGCGCCGCCGTCTGCCCGCAGCGCGCGGGGCTCGCTTAGAAGTCGAGGCGATCGATCTGCTGGTGACGACGGGCGAATTAATCATGTTCGGTGGTGGCCAGTCCTGGTGGTGGCGGCAAGGCTCGAGGCGGCCGGACGACAAGGCGGTCATTCGGTCAATGCGAAGCAGAGCATGCTGCGGGTAGAAGCCGAGGCGGCTGCTGCTGCTGCGGTGGTCACCAAGCAGGAGGAGCCTTCCAAGTTCCGTGAGGATATGCTCCAGGACTAGAGGCTACAACTACAAGTAATAATAACTAGTCAGCGAGTATTTAAGACGTGACTAGCGTCAATAATAGCCCACGCACGCTCATGAATCTAGCTGCAGTCAAGACAGCGTGCACTAGCTGGGGGTTGAAGGAGAAGCTGACGTGTGGGGCCCACATGTCAGTGAGTGGATGAAGAGAGAAGCAAAGGAGTGTTTTTGGTCCGATAAGCAAAGGAGTACAAGACCTGCATATGGTCTAGGGAGGCATCGTATGTAGAAAAGGGTAAAAGAGAGGGGATAAGCAAAATAATAAGGGTAAATCTCCAATAATGTAAATTGTAAGGGCAAATTTCTAAAGAGTGAAAATTGTAAGGGCAAGAATCAAAATAACCCAACATGATATGCGCGCGAAAGTACTCGTACTTTGTAGATGATCAGTCAGCGTACTGATGATGGAGCAGTTGTGCTGAAACTAGTATACAATCTCTTTACATCGACCAAGTTCCTTCGTTCAAAAGAACATGCATCGGCCAAATGATTGAACTGAAAAGTTGTTATTTGGAGCTAGCTAATACCAATTCTAAATTCCAAGGCTGAATATATCCGGACGTACATATGCAACCTACGTTGCACGGATACGGATACGTGTATCGGTATCCGATACGCGATACGTCAATTTCCCAAAAAAACCCGATACGCGGATACGTTTAGTATTTAAAAAATAAAAAATAAAATAATAATAATGCATGTCTAAATTAAAACCGATAACAATTAACAATAAAATGAGCTTCAACTCTACTGTAGCTATTCAGTTTTTCCATTGGACAATACTTGCATCTCCACATAGTATTTCCTCCACCAGCTCTTGGTTTCTGTAAAATGATCCCAAAGTGGAGCCTTGATGTTTGTTGCCTCTGTAGCTGCAGATCCTACGCTAGCACTTGCACTAGCACCGCTCAAATTGGGAGACACATCTACTGCATAAGCAAGAAGAACTCAGACTAGATCGAGATTGGGGAGAGGAAGAAGAGGAGATCGAGAATGGGGAAGGGGAGGATAATGGAGCGATGCGGGGGGCGCGGCGGGGGAGCGCCGGAGCGGGGACGGGTGCTCGTCGCCGGCGGCGGGGGCGGTGCTCGTCGCCATCGGGCGGCGGCGAGCGGCGAGCTGATGTCGCGGCTTATGTCACCGCGCAGGTGGCGGGGCGGCGCGATGCGGGAGTGGAGTGTGGCGCGATCGCGGTAGGTCGGCTAGGGTGACGGGACGGATAGGCTGTTATTGGGCTATTATTTGGCCGGGGCGAATCAAGATAGATCGATACGCGTATATCCGGCAAGCTGATACGTATCGGATCGAGTATCGGTTTTTTCGAAATTAATAAAATTCGGATACTTCACGGATAATGTATCGGACGGTATCGGACGCCGTGACGGTATCGATCACGTATCCGATACGCGATCACGCGTGTTCCAGCAAGTATCCGTGCAACGTAGTATGCAACAATACTTTATGCTACAAAATTACGTAGCTACAGATCAGTTGTACGATCTTCAAAAAGTTTTTGTTTGAAAAAAGGAAACCTTTACTCCGGCCTCTTCATAAGTCATGCACTTAACCATCCCTTATTACAAGTCTAGCCCTCCGGCTGAGAAAAGAAGCTCTCGAAGAGTAGATAAAACAAATGAAGAAATAAACTCATGCACCAAATTAAACACAAAGTCTATTAGAAGACAACCACCCATGCTCGGCAAAGATCTCTATTGATGCAATCTCTAACCCTGGCCAAAAGCTTTTTAATGTGTGGCCCTAAAAATAACCAATAAGTAAGAATAAATCCTCTATAGAAGGCAATTAGTGCTCTCTCAAGTTTATGCTGAAGCAAGTCCAATCATTTGGTCTATTTAATTAATTGCAACAAAATGGTTGGGCTTTAACAAAAAGATATATAATCTTATTTTTGGGGCCACCCACTTTTTTTGAGGAAACCAGGAGGGGGGAAACCCCTACTGAACTCATTTTTACAAAAGGGAAAAAACAATCTAAACAAAAACTAGAAAGACATTCGTTCAAAAAATTAAAAAAAAAAGCTAGAAGGACATAAAAAAACCCCAATAAGTCAGGCCTTACGAGGACACCTAAGCACTGTAAGAGACAGTTGCACACTAGCAGCATAAATGAATAGTATAGTCTGTATAGATCGAGGTTTTGAGCTTTTAAAGACATCGTTTTTACATACCGAAGGCTGGACCTGTAAAAAAAAAAGATTGATAATTTGCGTAACTATGCACTGACCAGAATAAAACTTGCATTTTCTAAAATACGAGATCAGCAGCACCTAATCCATGCATCATGCATTGGTAGGACCAAAGTGTATTTTAAGGAGAGGACAGTTTGCTTTCATTGGTGAACCGCGCGTTAGTTTGCTCCCGCCGGTTTTCCTAACGCAAACATCCCTTTCCAAGGACAAGCGCCACACCGAAACACACCTGTGCAGGGCATGGACGGACTCACATCACACCAAACGCACAAGACAATCGCCAAGAAATCCCGGGGCGTATCTGCCCCTGCTGTTGGGGGAGATCGAGCCGGAAGGCGGCCATTTATCCCCTTTTGGCGCACAGGACACCATGCCATATTTTTTCCCCCTCCTCTCCCTGTCTCCCACCATCCTCAGCTAGCGCAGACATCGTCGTCATCTGAAAGCTGAAAGAGACGACGTATACGAGTACGACCTGCCTGGCAAAAGCTCGACGCGCACACACCACTGTCGTCGCCTAACTCCTTCGGACGCACGCGGGGACAGGCAGGCCCGACAGGCAGGCCCGACGTACGTGTCGTCCCGCCGAACGCCGGCGACACGCAGCGAAATATCTCGATCGGCTAGTCGCCGGATCTATCACAACTCTCCGGGTTCCAACGGCGGCATGGCATCGCCGGCCAGCTCTGCTCTGGAGCTCGGCCAGGGATAGAGCGTGCCAAATGCGAGCTAGCTAGGGGCCAAGCAAGCACGCCGACTCCGGCTGCTGTCAAACGAGCTGGAGGTTGGTTAGCTAGACGTTAGGGGAAGGCACGCATTTGTGCAGGTAAATCCGCCGAACTCGCCGGAGATAGCCATGGACGGGCTGCGAGTAGCTTGCGGTAGTCGCGAAGTCTTCGTGGCGCCTGTGCGTCCCCGTCACCAAATCTCACCACGGTTCTTGACGCGCCTGAGGAGAAGCTAGAAAACAAGTGTCTTTTCTCGTCGGCCTTGCTGTTTGGGAAACTGATGAGATGTCAGCACCGCAGCGGCGCAGCCCCGGCTAGAATCTAGAGACCCTCACAGTACGTACAGTGGCTATAGCTACGAATCATATGCCACTAATTATTTTCTTTTGAGGGAGGAGAAACGGTAAGGGCACACGATTTCAAGGGTGGTCCGATTTGCTATCTACATCCAATAAGTTTCTTTCAATTTTGGTGCACGTTGTTCGGCGTGGTGATCGATTCGATAGTTGTTTTCCGACATCAATATCTTTAGACTATCTTGAGTAGTAAACTCAATTTTTTTTTTTTTTTGATGTAGTAGATCTTTAGTACATACATCTTCATGTACTAAAGTTTTTTATTATTAGCTTTTTGTAATAAGTTTGGTAGGTGTGTGGTCACATGCTTTTAAGGCTGTGTAGTGGCTATTTGGATTTTAATTCCATTATCTAAAAAAAAAATATATTTTCTTTTGAAACTAAACTGAGTCTATCTCGGCTGATCGAATGGTTTAATTCCTCGATTTTATTGCTCGCATTTTCTGGATTTATATACCAGGATTTAATGACATTTCTCTCGTATTTTCTGTATTTTTCTAAATTTTCTTTTGAGGTTTCCTTTTCACTAAAAGTTCATTTGAAGCTGCCTGAAACTCCTCCGATAAAAAAAATTTTGTGTTGTTTTCAATGTAATTTTAATAGAGGATATAGAAAAAAAAGAATTGTCTAGGATCCAAAGTGTTGTTTGTGTTGAAACAATTAAGCACATTTTTTATAATTGCCAGCATGTTAGCTAATCTTGTTTAGCTAATCATGCAATAAAGCATCCAAAGAAATTGATGGGGGAGGGGATCGGATGATTCCATATCAATGCAGCCTAGCGTGCTGAAGCTGATGAGCTCAGAAAATTTATTAGCTTATTATTAGGCTCAAAAGGCTCTCGCTGTCCGCCGCTAGCCTGCAGAGATGCTATCGTTCGTCCAACGTACCCGCGCGCGCGTGTGCATCATGTGAATCAATACTGTCGCAACTACCAAGCGACAACTATTCATATTTCTTTATTTCGTTATAGTTTATTAGGCCACAATTATTTGTGCACTATATGGATGCATGCAACACACGCTCATTCAGTATATCATTTGGAGGCGCCAACAATAATCTTTTTAAGAGTATCTTCAGTGGGGGTCTTGGACCCCTACCCTAAATTTTAAAGTTTAGATAAAATGACAACTTCAATGAAGCCCCTAGATGAACCTTATTTTACATGTTTCCTCAAATTATAATCTCAGCCCCCCACATCCAGGACCACCTATATTGTGGGTCCCACCCCACTTTTCCCTTTTCTTTCCCGTCGGTCTCCACCCAATAGTCGCCCGCCCGCCGCCCGCCACCGCCGTTGTTTCCCCGTCCGTCTCCACCCAGCGGTTGCCCGCAGGAGCCACTCGCCGCCGTTGTCCCCTCCGGCGTCTCCAAGGTGATCCGCATCCTGACAGTATGGTGTCGATCGGGTGCGAAAGGTCTCCCCAGATAGCCCATCCTCGTTCCACGGTTTTGCGTATACGCATTGCGGTGGTGAAATAAAATAGAAAACAGATGTCGGTGGTGACGTTTTTTGCCGAATATATCGAAGCCGGGACCGCCGAAGTTCGTCACCGATGAGACGCCATGCCGGTACTAGAGGTCCAACCACGACGAGTACAGCCGCCACTCGTCACCAGCAGGCTCGAGGGGAAGAATACACTTAGTTCACTGGTAGCACTATAGCGAACTAAAAACAAAAAATTTTGTTTGTTTGTGGTAAATATCATCCTTCCATGCATGGGGTAACTAGGCTCAAAAGAATCGCCTCTGAGTACATCTAAACTATGGAATTAGGTTTTTTTTTTACCTACATTTCATACTCCAAAGCATACATCTTTTTTACATTTAATGCTTTGATGTGATGGGAACTTTAAAAATTTTGGAGAGAACTTGTGTTCTAGGTGAGAAATTCAGCATTTCACACACTGTAGCAGGCAGAGGAATTCCAGACTATTTGCTCTATATATATGAGGCACTTTCCTCAAATATATGCATACAGAAAGAATGGATACAATGAGCTCCCTTTCCTCTCCACTCTGTGTCTTTCTGTGTGCTTGTGTTCTATACTCTCTAATTTCTAACAGGCTGAAGGTTCTTTAACCTACAGTTTATGTTCTTGGAAAATACTCATGTGTACCATATCAGAATTACAATCCACCTCATTTTTGTTCTTGGAGAATACTCATGTGCAGTTTATGTTCTTGGAAAATACTCATTTTTGTACCAGTCTAGTTAATTAAATCTTTAGAGGTTGGATAAGCTATTTTACAAGAAAAAAACCCACATACAGCCAACATTGCCTAGAACTAACTAGAACTATGAATTGCCCACAAGTTCTATATAAAGTCATCACGAAGTCACTCATTGAAATATGTATCCTTAATCTCATCATGTATCTTCAAGAAGACCGACAATAATGAAGAGGTCGTCAACATAAGATTCATCCTCTTCATCCCACCGTCGACGAGTTCTAGTTCCAAACCTTGACATCTGCCATAGCAACAAAAAAAGACAGTAGTTTCAGTTCACATGCATACTAATAAGAAATGAAAACAATAATCTCGAAACAAAATTAATAGCAGAATTCATAAAGAAATCTAAATCAGGGACAACACAGTGCAGTCTAAGCATTCATGTACCATTCGTACTATGAGACAAGTGTTTATCAAGACACACAGGGCATTGATTTTCTAACTAACGTATAGACACAAGATACCTAAATAAATCAGGACACTACAACTTTGCTTCATATTTGGATATATATATATGATTGCCAAAGAAATTTGAGTCAAGTACATTATAGTAGGTACAGGACAAGAGACCAAGAATGACAAAGAAATCTTGCTCATCTAATTTCAGTCTGTCTCTTGGACAAAATATCATGTATATATAATAGTCATGCATCCATCTTGCATTTTTTTTGTCCAGGGGTAAAATGATCTTTTTTGCCCATCACTTAACACCGCCAAGTCAAAATCTAACGGAAGACCATAGAGCTAACCAAAGTTTTTTTAATAGAGATAACTTTGAAAAAAAGATCATATACCTACAAGGTGTGTTTTGGGCCATAAAGATAATTGTCTCTAATTTCTACCGGCACAATTATTTTTTACAACATTTAGAACTTTAACTGATGTAAGAAATGTATATATGTTTTTAATTTTATAAATAAAATGGGGAACATTTTCTAAAAAGAATAGCTCCTACGAGATTTCTTGATCCCTCTCTATCAACATGCGGTCAAAATTCTGATGGAATTGGTTCGATCAAAGATGTGAGCATACCAGGAAAAAACAAAACAAATCTGTGATCGTGCAAGTAAGTGCACGGCCATTACTTCTGGTCACCCTGATCCATTGTTCAGTCGTCCATGTCAGGATCAGGACCGGATGCGCAACTACTGATCTGATCGATGATTTTGTCCTCAGCTGCATGCAAGCAAGTGCAACCAACGAGATATCCATTCGCCAGTGGAGAACCCTAACCGCCAAAAAGCCGCGAGCGCGAAAAAGAGGAGGGCATATGATTCCGGCTTTTTTTAAAAAAAAACGACTCAAAATCCGAAAGCAATTTTTTTCGGGCGACCAAGCTGATGCTTTGCAGGGCTAGCCTGATTCGATCTTGTGTAGTCTTTCGTGGCACCAATGACGAATCGAACTTTCCTGCTTCTGCACACTTGCAGGACGACTGCTAGCAAATTTAAATTCATAGCTAGCCCACTTCGTGTATATAAAAAGAATGCTATATATGTACTGAACCTAACTATTTAATCGGCCACTTTTATACGAATAAAGGCTGGAATCCTTTCTCTGCGATTTTGAAACTAAGACAAGCCAATGCGCAGGTGACTACTGCTCCACTCCATCGTGGTGCTCTTACACATAACGCCCCACTTCTATTTTTTATCCAATTTTTCTCCAAAAAGGTCGTCTTGTTGCATGGCTTTCGAGCTAATGATCAGGGAATAAGGCTTTTGTTGAGGCAGGTTTAAAAAGTACGGTTTTTTGGATTGAGGCAAATATAACTAGCTTGTAGTAGTACCTAATTATGGCTCCTATATATATTCAGCTAATAATGCCAGCCCATTCGCTTGCTCAAAGTACAAATTCATCGTGATCCTGTCATTGGTTCATAGGCTCACGGCGCGTATAATACTTGTAGGGGCAATAATGCATGATTCTGACGACTGTGAGCTTCATGATATCTGAAGATCTAGTGCCAAAGATTCTTTTTCTGTTGTTTTACCATCATCTCCCTTTTGCCTATCTTCGAAGATCCAGCTCTATATATATATAGATAGTGGACCAAGGACCCAAGTCACCCAATACACATCGTTCTGTTCAACTCAAGCATATCTTCGAAGTTTATAGATATGCCCAAACTGACCTATATAGGGAGCCGATACATATTTAAATTTTATGGAGTCGTCTACAGTCAACTATTTAAATTTTTGTGTAATATACACACTTTTTTAATTACACAGTACAACACAGACACTAACACGCACACACACTCAAACCTATGAACACACATAAGCAAATTCTACCCCAATAACCACCTTCGAAGGACTGAGCCGGCAAATCTTGAAATTCACGAAGTCACTACAGCCGCCTCGCTGTCGACGGGGACGTCGCCTACCACTAAATGCATAGCGCCGAAAAATTCTGAAATAAATCCAGGATAAAGTGTCACACTCAGGATTTAAAATATAGCAAATGCATATGTTTACAAAAAAAATATTTTGCTAAACAAACTTATCATAGCACTCCACACATTTCATCTGCACAAATAAAAGCAACCTGTAGTCAAAGTTTGTACCGACTGATTATTACAATTCCAAAACGTCACTTCTACGTCTATGTGACAAAAGTTGCAATCTTGTGATACTCGTCCACGGGACAAAAGTTTTATACTATTTATTTATCTAATAATTGAAGTAGCAATCTTTTGTTACCCGTCTAGTGTGCTTCATCAAACTGATAATTAATGAAGTACTAGACTAGACAAAGGAAAAACCCAAAGAGTCTATTCATCAATCAGCTACTAACAGGTCACATCTACTGAATAGTAGTATGCTCAAAATACACTATTTCACGTTTAAGTCAACATGACATGTGAGTCTAAAACTGGTTATAGTTGGTGTGGGATAATAAATCGGATGATGTTAATTTGTTGTGAGACAAAAATATTGTATCATGGCCGATAAGGCAGACTAATAATTAAGCTCAAGCGAATAGGGTGAATAAGTTGAATTCAGTCAAAGTAGTGTGCCTAGGCCTCTTTTGCAGTGTTTCCAAGTGCGCACTAGTGCGTACGTCATTGCTGAAATTCACAAACAACCACTAGGCAACATCACACATAAAGTTTACTCCCTCCGTCTCTTTTTTTCGTATCTAGAGAAACGTGTTTGTGAGGGAAATACGGTTCTCTCTGAGACAAACATCTGCAGACAGAGACAGAGGAGTACTTTCTAGCCAGCACCGGCAACACTAGTGTCAAAACAGTTGGGTCCGGGTCCGAGTACAGTCAGCTAGTGTAGCATCTCCAGGGAAAATGCTGATTCGATTCAGAAATTGCGCCGAAGGGCCACGGCATGGTCACAGGCTCAAAGCCACGCATATCCCGGTGCACACAAGCAAAGCACGGCCGCGGACAATCTTGGGTCGCTTTCCTTGTCGGTCTGCCGGGCCGCGGTCAAACGAATTCTACTATTCTAGCGTTCGTGCGGTCCAGCCCAACTCTTGTTTTCGTCTCTTCTCATCTTCTCTAGCTTGCGCTTGACTTGACCTCACCTGTTGCTGATCCGAGGATCGACGACTTCACTCTTACGTGTCACATATGCTTGCATTGCATCACCACTACTACACTTGCAATCTTGCATTATCGGAAAACAGGGAGAGGGGACGGGATAACGAAGATGCATGGCATAACTTAGCTTCGATTTCCTTATATATGCAAGGAGAACCAGATCAAATGATCGTTTTTCCCTCGTAACTGAGCAACTATTGTTTCAGAGTTGACGTCTTTTACTGTTTTTTTGTGCAAAATACTTGCACATTTTTACATGAAGATTGGAGAAGTTTGCATACATTGTGGGAGTGGGGGTCTTTATAGGTTTGCAACAAGCATAATCCCCTCGCGAGGCCGGCCTCCGGCTGAGCCCTCATGCCGGCCAACCGACACCGCCCTTGCGTCCCTAGGTCAGCTCTGACGGTGCCTCCGTGTGTGAGCTTAATTATCTCCTAATTACATCACTCCATCTAATAAATGACAATGAAAAAATCAGTGTAAATTTAGTAGCACGGTGGTGTAAGTGTATGGCCAAAGCAATCGATTGTTTTAAGGGCCTAAAACAACCGCTTGTTACCTAGACAGGCCCTATTATATTTCATATGGATACTCAGTTCTTGGAGATTGCGCGAACATCCTTGGAGATTGTATTGTAGAGCCATCTGTGAATGCATTGATCGATTGTGACCCAATCTGGATCACGACGGTTAACTGGCGGTGTTGGGTGAGGGTGGTGAGATGGGAACGGAGTTTGAATTTGCCAACAAAGGTTTTGAAGAAAGTCTTCCACTCGGCATAATTGGAATTAGTGAGATCAAGTTCTGACAGGGATGTGATGCTTGATGTTCACGGTTTGGAGGACAGTGTTGGATGGCGACATGAAGTTGTTAGTGAAGGAGATGTCATGGATGGAAGATTTGGGGGAGTAAGACACACGGGATGAGGTTCCCTCATCAGAGAGATCAGCGTCGAACAATTCATAATAGACAATGGTCTAGGGGAGGGGAGCCGCCGCTGCCGCCTCTCCTCTCGTTTCCACCACCATTGGTCTCCCTCCCTCCCTCCTCCGGCTAGCCAGAGGTCGGAGGGAGTGGGGATCCATCGTTTTTAATAAGTTTTCTCTCAGATTGAGTCTAGGTTTAGTATTTCTTCATGTCAAGTTTCTTGGTGTTGGGGATCTATCTCCTCCTTCTCCTCCCCGGCAACGGCGAAGAGACAGGTTGGACCTGTGTTCTCCATGACGACTCCGATGAAGATGAGGGCGACATCAACGTCAACAACTTCCTCGCCATGACGACATGGAGATTTGTGTTTCCGGGCAGCGACATTGAGGCAGAGATGATGTCGTTGCCATGGAATAATTTTCTCCGGTCTCTTCTTCGTTTTGTCGTGGTTAGATCTGGCCACGATGGAGAACTAGGGAGAATAGTTTTCAGATCAGTCTTCTTTATTCTTCGGTGGCAGAAAGAAGAAGTTCCTCAATTCCACCTACAGGAGTGTTGGCCGTCCGTTGGACATCCGTTCTCAGGCCGTTCGCCGAGCGTGTTCTCAGGCTGTTTGTCAAGAGTTTGCCTGTGCGGTCATCTATATGAACCATCATATAGGTTTGGAGTTGAGTGTGAGTACAATTTAGACAAGGATGGATCTGGATATACTTAATGTATTCCAAAGTGCATGTAACGGATCGATGTACTCAACTATAATCTAATATATACTTCTTCTTTGTCCGAAAAAAAGTCCAACAATGGTATTTTTCTCTTTTCTTTTCATTATAGGGCTTGTATTTAACATATATACTCTATTTATTCTCGGAAGTTAGATCATCATAAAGTCTTAGTACGTATTCCTTTTTCCCCGATTAATCTCATAATTTTTTGGTCTTTCATTTGACCCGAATAATGCAACGACCCCCTTCTCGCACTCTATTTTTTGTATGATCATAAAATCCAACGGGGTTATCCTTATGTTTTTAATAAGACGTTAAATTAAATAATACTAAATTTTGTCAAGGGGCTCATGGCTCAATGGTAAAGGCCATTGGTTAGGGGCTCCCACCCGTGGTTCAAATCACGGGTGCGACACTTTATCCTAGATTTATTTCGGGATTTTCCTGGGCGCTATGCATTAAGTGGTAGGCGGCGTCTCCGTCGATAGCGAAGGCGCCAATGGTGACTTCGAACTTCAAGATTTGCCGGCTCAGTCCTTCGAAGGTGCTCATAGGGGTAGGGTTTGCGTCACGTGTGTTCATAGGGGTGAGTGTGCGTGCGTGTTGAGCGTCTGCGTTGTCTTTGTGTAATCTTCAAAAAAAAAAAAAAATACTAAATTTCGTTTATTTTTTTCTGAGTTCTAGAGTCACACACTTGCAGTAGGGGCGGAGGGAGTAAGCGTTAACATCTATAACCTACTAATAAAGAGAGAAAATTTCAGTCCCACCTCTTTTTTTTAACTTTTTTTCTGCCACCGTTTTTCTACCCGAAAATTTCTGCCGTCCGCCTGCCCCTCCCTCCCCTTCCCGAACTAGGAAAACACCGTTAGCTTTTACATTAAATTTCCGTCAGCCCAGCGCCGCCGTTCACCCAGCAGCCCTGCTCCCGCATCTCGCGGTCTCCCCCCCTCCTGCTCACGCGGTCGCGCTCCCAATCCTGCCCACCAAGCACGGCCGCCGCAGCTCCTCCTCCACTCGTCAGGCCGTCACCCAAGCATGCGGTTCCTCCTCCACTCACTCGCATGCATCTCCTTCTCCACATCCAACGCATGCGGCTCCTACGGTCCTCTCCTCCACTCCCTAGCATTAGCACCAGGCCTCCACTCGTCGCTCCCAGATGCCGGCCGCCCCACTCCAACGTCGGCCTCCTCACATCGAGCTAGAGGCGCAAGGGCCTCCGTCCCCGGTGGATCTCCGGTCACCCCGTTGTGCTGCCTGCTCACCTGGTCCGTCCGCGCGACTGGCGCTCCTCCCCTGCCAGATCTCGTCGTCGTCTTCCCATACCTTTGGCGGGTATGCGGGCATGCCCGCGGGCATGTTTTGCCCGCGGATATCGGGTGCGGGCGCAAAGTGCTGCCCGCGGCGGGTGGCGGGCGCGGATACGGGCACAAAAATAGTCTCGCGGGCGCGGGTTTATGATGTCTGTATCCGCGCGGATTTTACCCGTTGCCATACCATGTTACAGTCACGGAGGAAGAAAAGGAAATCATGCACAGAAACAGAACGAGATAATAGGAAAATATGATGACAAATTAATAGGTCGACGAAGAGGCAAAGATAGAAATAAAGACCCTCCACTCCCGTGAGAGGTAGCAACCGGTAGCCACACATGCGTACGCCGCAGGACGAAATTGTTGGGGAAAATAAAAACAACAGCTTGCGACCTCGGACATCCGCTCCCATCACGCTTTTCAAGGGATTATCGGCCTAGGCACCTTGTGGAGAGCGATATGCACCGGGCAAAGGACGACGGGCGCAAATCCACCCGGGCGAGCGGCAGTCCGGGGTCGCCGGAGCTCGGGGCTTGGAGAAGCCGAGGCGAGACGGGTGGGCGACGGCAAACAGAGAGCAGCAGTCTGGGAGGCGAGGGGGGAGGGAGGCTGTCTTTGGGAGGCGGCAGCCGGGAGGTCGCTATGTTAGGAGGCGGCGGTGCGCATGTTGCAAGAGTCCGTGCGAGGAGCCGATGAGAAAACGGGGCGGCGCGATATGTCGCAGTCTGTGGGAGGAGGTTTGAGAAATGGATAAGATGGAGTCATGGGAATAAAAATAATAAAACAATTAGGACAAATAAATAAACGGGAAATAAGAAAGGAAAAACAAAAGAATAAGGGTATTATATGTACATACATTTTTACCGTACGGAACTTATTTTACCAAATATTATTCTCAAACTAGAATTACTTTATCAAATAAACTACTCTATCAAAAGAGTCGGAACCATAGTTGTTTTAGCCAAAGGAGAGCTATATACCGAACGGTTCGACTTGAAAGATCTTCGACTGAGGAAGGGAAAGCTATAGAAAGAAGGGTCTGAAAAATTATGAGTAGAAGAAAGGTGTAGCACGTGTTAACTAAACTAACATTTCTATCAGGTGGCAGTTTGCTTTTCATGTAGAATCAACTTAATAATTGGATGTTTCATATTATATTGAATTTTGATTGTGTATTTTCTGATGCTATTTTTCTTATAGTTTTAGGCTTTTAGCTGATTAAAATTATTACTCCCCGTTTGCAACGCCGCGAGCACTTTTTTTAGTGTTAAATAACACAACATCGTTTTCTTTTCTGATGACTACAGACGATGCCGATGCGTTTTCTTTTGATGAGGCAAGAATGCCAAAGCCCAAATAAAACTGGTGTCGCTTGCCTTGCCGGCCAGCCCAATGGGGGCCTCGCATCAAAGCTCATAAACACGACCATGACGGCGTATGCAGAGCAAACCAGACTTTTTTTTTGGCTGTTGATGAGGCCGCGCGTCCCATCAAAGCTCATAAACACGACCATGACGGCGTATGCAGAGCAAACCAGACTTTTTTTTTGGCTGTTGATGAGGCCGCGCGTCCATTCGATTCCATTCCAGTCCACCCGCCTATTCCAGGACTCCTAATCTGCGTTTTTTTTCTCCCGTTCGGTTTACGCGATAAATCATGATTTACCGTTTATACCGGTCCGGTCCGTTACTGACCGACCGGTATAAAAAGAAGTCAAATTCAAAATTTAAAATTTGAAAAAAAATGTTGAAAAAATTCTGTAAAATAGTTCGTGATTTATAGAAGCCAATGGTATAAAAATTTGTCAAATTGGAGTTGGTTTGGTATAAAAAATTTCAAATCTAAGTTTGAAAAAAAAAAAAAAAAAAATACACATACCCGCCCATTAAGGCCCATTAAATCATGAAGGTCGAAAAACATACTAAACACACTCAAATTTAAGTAATTTTGACATCATTGGATTCTACAAATCATGAAGTATTTTTAGGAATTTTTTTAGCATTTTATAAAAAAAATTACATTTTGAATTTTGAAAAAAACCGTTCAAATCGCTCAAACCGCTCGATAAAACCGCTCAAACCGGGCGGTATAAATTCCAAACCGCCCGGTTTCACGGGATTTTTACCGTTCATTCGGCGCCGTTTGAATTGATTGAATTCAAATTTCAAACCGTCGATTCTGCGGCGGTTTTACTGCAGAATCGGGCCGTGGCAAACCGTTTCGGACCCAAAGCGGTTTGAAGTGTCCTGGTCGGTATAAAAAACCTTGCTCCTAATCCGCCGTGAGTCTCTCAAGGGCAGCTACGCCACGTCTCCTTGAAATCACTGATGGGCTACGATGTAATTTCATCTAGATCCTTTCCTTATTTTAGAATCGCATTCCAGTCCAGCTAAGCCCTTGATAAACAGTAAAAGAGTTTGGTTTTCTTACTTTTTACCCCTCGTGTTATGAGAATCATATGCCCGAAGAAGAGAAAACTCCGATTTCGTGGCGTTTTTACTTTTACCCGCCCGCCTGTAACTTTTGCAAAAACACCCCACCTCTCTCCCACAAATATATACCGCGGCCTCCAGCCAAAAAAAAAAAAAAAAAAAATCCTCCCTCCCACGCCCGCTCTCTCCCCTCGGTCTCTCCCGTGCGCGCCGGCCGCCCTCTCCTTCTCCCTCTCTTCCCTCTCCCTTCTCTCTCGAGGTGGCCGCGACGTGGTGCCCAGGCTGGCTGCCCCCGTGCGTGGTGGCGCGCGCGGGCGGTCGCGCAGCGCGCGACGGCGGGCGCTGCGGCGGCGGCGTGGGTAGCCTCCTCCCCGGTGGCGGCCACTGCAGCGGCGGCGCGGGCTGCCCCCCCTTCCCTGGCCCTCCCTCCATCTCCTCTCCACGCAGCCCCCTCGCAGGTGACGCTGACGATTTGTCTAGGGTTAGGGTTAGGGTTGAACGCTGCTTATTGTGCAATTTGGTTGTTGTTAGCTGCAGTTATGATGGAGCTGAGATTCATGCAGGAAGCTTCACTATATGCCAGGTAATGAAAGTTGAAATGAACTCGATATTCGATTATGCTTACTGTTTGACCTCCGATTTGCCGCTATACTGTACTGATTAGTGTTAATTTTTTGGATTGTTATTTATTTGGCCACGCTGCCATGATTATGGTGGTCAAAGGAGATAAGGTGAAGGATAGTTTGTACAGCCGCCGAAGTCAGGACGTGTTGGGAAAACATCCCATTTGGTTTGTACAGGCAGAACTTGGGGCTGGGGCTGGGGTTGGGGCTAGGTTCATTACATCCGCATTTGTAAGTTCCATTCTTTCTTCTTTGTGTCCTTCCAACTTCATGCTTTACTATGTTATATGGTCTGTTGGCAACACGTCCTAGCCGAGCACAAGAAAAGGTTAACCCTAATAAAACACTTTCAGTAAGTGAACCTGCATGTATTTTCCTTAAAAAATATGTTGTTCTTTTGGATGGGTGGCTGGTACCTACATTAAAATTATTCATGGTTCAAAAAATATGTTTATCCTTTTGGATAGGTGGCTGCTACCTAGATTAAACTTTTTGTGTGGCACAACCTGTTAGCAGGGGTCTCTAGATACCTATTGTTTTTAACCATCTAAATATCTCTCATAAGATTACTCGGGTTTTTTTGCTACCTCAGTGACACATGTGATTAGTTTCGAAGCAACTCTTTTTCTATTACATAAAGTAAGCCTACGATGATTATCAAGAGGAAGCAACTCATTTCCTATTCGGCTGAAGTCATACACATTTCTTAAAAATAAAGATTGGTTATGTTATGATTGGATCCGAGAAGGTCGCCTTCGATCTTTATTTTCTTCAAAATAGATGTTTGACTATATCTTATCCATGAGTTAGTGCCCTTGCTCTTTGCATGTTTTAGAACCCCTTAACATTCTAGAAGGCTGGGCAATGAAGTTATTTAGCAAGGTTAAACCTGGCCCTCATTTTTCGATATAGATCGAAAGACTGAAATTTCATTTTTGAAGTCAGACAAACTCTATAAATTTGTTCAGGATTAGCTCATCTCCTTGCTCATGGTAATTAGCTTTCGACAAATTAACTTTTGATCATTGCTCTTTAGTGGGGTTGACATACCTCAATGGTTCAATGCTAATGCTAGGCAAGTGACATAGCTAATAGCTATATTGGTCAATGTTTGTCCTCCTGGCCAATGCTAATGCTAATCCTCATGGACATTTTCAGTAATTCCTGTGTTCACTCAATGGCTGAATTAGAACTTTAATTCCTACTGTACCGAAGGGGCCTCGGTGGATTACGTTGTGTCTACTTAAAATATTTGTTCTGACTTTTGGCTTCTTTCCTTTTTCATATCTTTTGTATCCTACCTTATGGCAATTGGGAGACCAGATAAATGCTTGGTCAGTTTGGTTACTTCTTTCCTTTGATTCCTGTATCTTGGTTAATGAATATGTATTGGTTTTACCCTTTTGTTTCAGATTATTTTTGGTCTGCTGTTATATTTCCATAGTCAAGATGGTGGTCAGGATGTTTGCACAGTCAAGGTGGTGGTCAGGTTATAAAAAAGGTCAGGCTCAAAATTGTTTGCCTATGTGATACATGTACTACATATATATAGTACTAATAATCATGTGATTGTTTCATTCAATTAAGGTGTAGTGCCATGTGTATACTGGGTCGTCTCAAAGTAGCATGTTGTTCTATCAGATGTATCAGTAGTCCACCCTGTTCTAATCAATTTGTAGATACCTTTTGCAAGATTGCACTTTTATGAAAGAATATTACCATTTTCTTATAGGAAAAACTATCACCTGGCAAAAAAAAAATAACACCTGACAAAAACTTCAGTTTAGCATCTCACTTTTCTTTTGAGCTGTCTATTTAATATAAGATCATGTAAAAAGAATCATACCTTAAACCAGTTTGTTAGGGGCAATGACATCTCCATGAGCTACTGGCGTACAAGATCACTCTTATGGGTAACTTTGGAATTGTTTTGTGGTGCTTTCATATGGTTGTTTTCATGTGCATCTCTGAAAGCTGCAGTTTTTTTGGGAGGCGGTCTAAATTTCTAGGAACTTATTTCTAGGGATGAAAGATGTTGCAGTCTGAATTTTATTTTGCAGTGATGCAATCTGAAAGACATTGAACATTTATCCTGACAATTCGAACTCTGCTTGTCGTTTTTGCATACTAATGTTTCTGCATTTCTCCAGTATACAATTATATGATTCAACTAAAACAAGTTTGTACACTGTGTTACTGATTTCTGTTTTTTATTTGGTCTTCCAGTCTTTTGCTTGGCAGAGTGTTGATGTGTTTCATGGCCACGAAAAAGCTGCAATACAAGCACGGCTCCATGGTTTCTTCATCTCTCAACTTTCCAGGTTCTGCTCAACTTCCATTGCTTGGAGCCTCTTGGAGATAAATCTGTTAAAAGGTAAGACGAGGCACTGAAAGATAAAATGAATTGGTGGTTGGGTAAATGGTCCAGTTCAATACATTCTAACTACTGTCGGTTCCTATGCTATTTCTTTACAAAATAATTTGTGCAAAAAAAACAACAACATGCAACATATGGGAGACTTTGGTTCTAAGCCTAATGATGTTTGTTTCCTATTTCTAAACTGATCAGAAGTGGGCAATGAATGGTTACCCACTTAAAGTTGGCTTACAACCACTGTTTTCTTCTTTCTAAACTGATCAGGTTAATCGGTTGGGTGGCATCAACACAGTACGCTCGAATTGTTTTAGATAGTACGTCATACTAATATGCATTGGTTTCACCTGCATTCAGGGTCACACCAAGTTCCTGTTTTGTAGTTACACAACTCTTCATTTCTCTTGCCTCACAACATCTACTAATATGGTATATGCCTGCATTTTTGTGTCAGCTTCTCGCATCTTCCTGTTTTAAACTCTACTAGAATTTACTCGGTTCAGTCTCTATATTGGTCACAGAGGTGTGACCTTGTTTTATGTGCATTCAGTATGTAAGCTTCAAAATCTAACGAGATTTTCCTTTGGTTGTTTTCTAACATTAGAGTTGATCATGGATAGTCTAATATGTTTGTTCTGTGAAGAGTTGGCATTGATCATGGATCTATTCTTTGATTATTATGTTTTCTAGGATTATCTAGAGTACAGTTTCAGAGTTTCATAGTTCTAACATAGGTTGTGCTTTTGAGTCTCGTTTGCTTGCCTTTGGATTGCTAATAAGAAACATGATGTTTCTAACATAGTTTACCTCGACAATATTGTTGTATCTGGAAGTTATGCAAAGATGTTTGTTTATTTTCAGGGTGATATATGGATTGGACAAAAGATTATCATGTTACCAGTCGCGAAGACGCTGAAGAGGTGGTTGCCAATGTTCAGTAAAGAACTCAAGGTATCGAAAAAATAACCACTTCACGTCACAACTGGAGCTCAGAGCCAGCCGCCCATGATGATCGATTTGAGGTGCGATATTGGAACAACTACATCATCAAGGTCGGGACAATTGGGCGCGCTCCACATTTGGAAGTCGACTCCATCGCTACAAGCTTGACTTAGTGTGAGGTAGATGGCGCTAAATATAAAACACAAGCTGTCTCTTATAATGCTTGCAGTGGTAGCTGAACTCGGATGGCACGTGTCAACACCAAGGGTGGTGCTCAGTCACCGTCCCACTTGGAAAGTCGAATGTCAAAAAAATCAACCTCTCTGCTTGCCTCGGATATACATGAATTGTGGTTGGCTAAATAGTTCAGTGATAAATACATTCTAATTAGTACCGGGTCATATGCTATTTCCTTGCAAAATATCTCACATAAAAAATAACTTGCAACAAATGGGAGACTTCAGTCCCACTTAAAGTTGGCCTGCAAGCACAGCCAAAAAAGAACTTGGTATGCAATGGGGCACTTTGCTTATCACTGCACCATGCATTACTATATAATCAAACTAGATGAAAGGAATGTCAGAAGTATATGTCAAATGCAGTCACTACAATATGTCCATATATCCTATGATTTACTGGAACTGTCACAAATTTGTATTTGTTCCTGTGCAAATGGTCATTATAATTTGTATTCTTTTGCATTTAATTCCAATTGAATTTATGGGTGCTGCTTCATTTAGCTTCAATTGACTGAATTTTTGCTCTAAGTTCAGCCATATCAGATATTAACCTTTTGTTCCTTATAAAAGTGGCAGGGTGTATGGATCTATTTCTGTTACAGCTTTTAAAATGTATCGGCGAAAGCAAGGTACCTATACTTGCTTTTTCTATATTCCTTTTGCAGTACCCCTCTAAAAAGTAGGGGTCCAAACGATTAATATTGATTGCTGCGACTTGATATGGGTCAACCTACATGTAACTACTGCAGGATTGGATGGCATTTGGTCATTGTGCTATTGGAATTGAGTTGTCGCAATGGATTAAATTAACGTGCATTTTGTACACCTTCTAATGGTATAATTGTGATTCAGTGGACATCTTAGAGCAATATATTTTAGATATACGAGAGGTGCATGTAAGCAATATAACCTGCATGTATAACTCCCTCTATAAATCTTATATGTCTATGTAATATGCAAACTATTTTCCTCACAACTTCTGGAAGTTTTCCTATTTCTGCACCTATTTTCATCTACAAACACCTCGTCCAGCCCCAGATCGGCGTGCAACACGGTTCGTTCAGATTGCATTCATTTACCCTTCAATTCATTGTATATTTTACCAAGGTAGTGGTAAAGAATCGGCGCGCAATATATTATGAAATATCTCTACGCGCATCCATAAACGTCTGAAATGACAACACTTCTGCGACGTTCTTCTGTTGCATATCAAACTCATTTATTCAGCTTGATCAACGATCCGTCCCTGTTAATAAACCTTTGATCTTGAATCTCTATTGTTTATCCAAATTAAGATAATCTCATTCAACCAAGATACACCTGCATAGTATATATCTATATGATATCGCTTCCAAGTTCCATCCGGCCACGTTCTCATCGTCGCTTCAGCAAGAACACACATAAAGTTAAACTATACTCAAATTCAAAGATGTCATCCAATCACAAGCGCAAACTCGTGTCAAAATTTTATAAAAACAGGCAACCGACATGACAATCGCAAACTTACAGGCGCGCACATCGCTCCGTTTCCACTCCCATTTATGCCACCACCTCGCTCGCCGACGAGCCGGCCATCGCTACAAGCCGTAGTCGTCGTGGACGCGCTTACTTACAGCTGCACAGCAACAACACCTACCATGGAGAGAGCAAGGGGCCTGTTCTGCCTCGTGTCGCCGGTCCACGGCGAGCCATCCGACCGCCGCCGCAGCCGCAGCAGCGCCGACGCCGATCTGAGCGTGAGGCTGCCGCTCATCAGCTGCTGCAGCGGCGGGGACGTCCGCGGTCGCAGCAGCAGCAGCGTCGCGCGCACGCCGAGGACGCCCACCGCCAGGCGCCTCTGCGGCGTGCGCTCACGCACGCCGCGCCGCGGGCAGGTCTGCTGCTTCCCCGTCGCGTCGGCAGGACCGGGGCCCGCGGCCGGTGTCGCGAGGACGCCGCGAACCCTTGCCACGCAGACGCAGCAGCGCGCGCGCTGCGTCCGCGTCCCCGCGCAGCAGGGCCCGGGCAGCGCCAAGCTGGGCAGGCGGCGCCGCTGGTTCCGCTCCGCTCGCCAGGCGGGAACGCAGACGACGCCGCGCTTTCGGGGCGCCGTCGCGGGAACACCAACAACAAAAGCCTCGCGGAGGCGGAGACGGCAGCGGCGGCTGCCGACGAGGAGACGTGCTCCAACGATGAGTACGCGCTGCTCTGCAGGGAGGGCTTCTCCCGGGATGACGTGGCCGCGGTCACCATCCAGGCCTACTTCAGAGGCCACCTGGTGCGCATCGCGCCTAGTTACTGTTACATCACGGCCCTCGCTTTGCTCCGGCGACGGCGTGTACTGAGAGTTGCTTGTGTTTGCGTGCAGGCGCGGCGGGCGTTCAGGGCGCTCAAGAGCCTGGTGAGGATTCAGGCGGTGGCGCGGGGCGCGTTCGTGCGACGGCAGGCGGAGGTGGCCATCCACTGCATGCAGGTCATGGCGCGGCTGCAGGCGCGCGTGCGAGCCCGGCGGATGCTGACCAAACCGGAACAACAGGAGGAGCAGCTCTTGCAGAGCTGACCACCAGAGGCTGCATGCTCCATCGGCAACAAGAGTCCCAGATGATCAACAACTGTTTGTGTGAGACATTTGCTCTTTTGATCGATGAACTTTGCCTGGGTCTCATCAAGCCTGTAGTGTCCCTGGCTGCAATTGGCCTTCATTTTCTGTTCTTTTTCTTTTTTTCTTTAGCTGTGGCCACTGGCAATATGTCTTTGAGAGTTGAGACTTTGACTGTGCAAATGTGTAACTGTTGCATTTTGTAACGTTGGTTTGAGACTTTGGATCATGGAAAACAGGAAGGTCAAAATTCATACACATGAGTACATTTCACACGACACTGAAAGTAGAATTTCATTCAAAAGGGAGTGGGGGCCGTGGGGCTTACATTTTATTATACGACGAACAAAAAACACATGCTGTGGTAAATCAGCAAAAGGCGGAATGGACTCGTAGACCCCTGCACCTGGGTACGGAACGGAACTTGAAACGCAGCAGACACGTACGACGTATGAAAGCGACACGAATAGCTAGAGGAACCATGTCGATGGACGGCGGCGGCCGGCCACGGCGCAGGTTGTTCGTTCATCGGCGGGAAGGGACGGCAACGGCTAGAAGTAGCGCTCGTTCTGGACCGGCTGGCGGCTCTTGCCGTCGGTGTATCCCGGCAGGTGCTGCTGCTGGCCCTGGCCGTCCTTGGCGCCGGCGTCGGTGGACGTGGACGGCGGGCGCTGCAGGCTCTTGACGTACTGCCAGGTTTCGCGGCTGGAGACGTCGTGCCACCACCTGCTGACGTTCTTGCGGGACTCGAACATGCGGCGGGAGCGCGGGTCGGAGACGAGGCGGTCGGCGTTGGGCAGGTGCGACAGGTCGGCGATGGTGAAGTTGTCGCCAGCCAGGAAATTGGCCTCCTCCAGCCGCTGCTCGTAGATGTCCAGCAGCTTCTCCAGGTCCTTCTTCCTCTGCTCGAACAGCTTCAGCATCTCCTCCTGCTTCTGCGGGCTCAGCTGCACGTTCTGCTGGCTCGCCGCCGCCGGCTGCTGCTGCGATCCGGCCACACCGCGCTTGCCGCTCGACGCGTCCGCGTTGCTGCCCACGGCGACGTCCCTGCCGTTCCCGGTGCCGTTGTTGTTGTCGTTCTGCTGCCTGGGCAGGTTGGGTGGCAGGAGCGCGAGGCTGTAGACCATCTCGGCGCTGGGCGAGTCGAAGCTCTGCGCCTCTGTCTGCAGCCACTGCTCGATGGACGCGCGCTCCAGAGCGCCCGTGCCAATCAGGTCCGGTTGCCCTGCTTCGCGTACTTGTGGGAGACGTGGCGCAGGATCCCCCTCGAATCTGCACCAAGGTAAGGTTCAGCGTCACCGGCCGTCCGGTGCATGTCAATGCTGCACCTGCACCAAGCAATGCATTGCAGTGGGTTTGTTGCTAGCTAGCTCACCGGAGAGGGTGAGGCTCTCGTCCTCGAAGGTGAGCGCCTCGCCGTGCGGCTGCAGCTTGAGGTACTGGGGCATGCGCTTGGTGCCGCGGTAGGCGTCGACGCGGATCAGCTGGAACTCCACCTCCTTCTCGAAGAGGCACATGAGCACGCGGGCGACCTCCGCCGAGGTGGGTGACCCGAAAACCTTCACGCTCGCCATCTCACTCACTCACTCACCTCAATGGACAGCCGAACTAAAGGGTGAAATGCAATGCAATGCAGGCGTGGCTGTGTGCGGCCATTGGATTGCTTGGGCGTGCTTATATAGTTGCCAAAGCGGGTAGCACAGAATGCCTTGCTTGGCAGGAGGTAAATCTAAAGATAGAAGACGAATCAAATCAAAGGGAAAGAGAAAGAAGATAAAGAGCAAAGCGTTCGATGCCTGCCAGTTAAAGAGAAAGAGAAGGCTCACTCGTCTCTGCTGGAAGATTGTCTTGTGTGGCATAAACATGAAGCCATTATGGCAACCACTGGATACAGGTTCGGGTGTTCATCAAAGAACAGCACAAATGAATGCTTTAAAAAAGAGTGAGAAATGATCAAGGTCTCAAGATTATTTAACTATATTTGTTGTCAGGAAAGGGGGAGAAAAAGAAGAGTGCAGAAAATAGATATGTACTAGGCTTGTAACTGCTTTGGCTGTTTGATTTGTTCATAAATCACAAGTTGTTATTTGCTAGCACAAACGGCAAAAGCTTCACTTTCAGTAATGCTACCATATATGGGCTAGTTTAACATGATCAAATATGCTAAGTACTAGAGCACATGCAAGAAAATATGTCCATGTCACATCGGAACAAAAATCATAACATGAGCTGCAAGCAGATCTCAGTAATGTAAAATGAAAGCAAAAGGAGATTAACCAGCCTCGTACATAGACCATCCTTTATCCTCTTTGCAGCTTTTTTTTATAGATTGTACAATAGAGCGCCAAATAAAACTTAATAAGAATATAGTACTCTCTCTACTCTAAATTATAAGTCTCTTTGACATTTTTAGTACATCTATTTTGCTACACATCTAGATATATAATATGTTTAGATATAAATAAAATGGGGGTTCCCACGAAATACACTTAAATGGGGGTAATAAAGTTTTACATGCTCATTTTGCTACACATCTACATAATAAAATAGATGAACCAAAAAAGTCAATGTGATTCATAATTTGACATAGAGGGTGTAAATAGTACTCCGTAACACTTAAATGAGGACTCTCTACACTGTGATCACGTATTGCTAGTGGTGCAACAGTTCACTCAGAACAATAGGGGTAATAAAGTTTTACAGGCTCATTTGCGCTGAAGGACCAGCAAAAAACATATTTACAAAAAAGAAGGTAGCGATGGTTGACAGACAGTACCAGAGCAGGCAAAAGATAAATAAAGTTTTTTTTTCTTGTTAGCGTCTCACATTTATATCAAAGAAAAAACTTGAACCGAGGTGGTTTGGGTACATTAACATTACCACACTTCCCATCCTAACAAATTGAATTAGGCTCACTTACTACCAGATCATGCAAATATGTTTATCCATGATAATTAGAGGATAAGACCTTGTGTTGACACCCAAAAGTGTCCTAGATGTTTTCGATAACCTAGGCGTGTCAAAGAGGCCATGGACATGTTTGGAGTTCAATGATGAGGCCAAAAGATTCGACGAAGAAGACGGCGAGCTGAAAGAAGTGTGCGCCGGACGTTGGAGCTTGGGCGGCGTGTCCGAGGGTAAGGCCTTGACGGTCAACGGCCTAGCCGAGAAAAAAGGACCGCAACGCGCGGCCGGGACGGTGGTCGGCGTCCAAAAGTGTCCGACCCGGCGTCGTGGTATCCCGGTTTCTGATCCTTTACGGGGGGCGTCGTCGGGCACCGACGCCGCCCTGCCTGCGTCCGTCGGTGGCGTCCGGCCCGACGGCACCTCGATGATCCTTTTGATCGCGTCACGGAGGTTGGGCCCGCGTCAGAGCCGCGTGCGAGCAACGCGTCGGCGTTAGCGCGATAAATCGGCTAAGCCTCGGGACCTAAACCGATTAGATTTTTAATCGGTTTGGAAAGGTTTGGTGATTGGAAACGCGCATCTATATGGTTTCCTAAGGGGATAAGACCACCCCTTTATATAATAAGAGGTTCATGACCCGATTTGATCCCATCTACATCCAATCGATCAATCTACCCAAAAACTCTCCTCAAACCTTAATTTCTCTTCTCCAACCCCTCTACCTTGTTGTCCAATGACATTTCTCCACGAATTTCGTGGGCATCCTAGGCGACCTTCTTTGGTCCTAGAAGATCCCTTACGTGTGTCCTCCCGACCGATCTTTCCGAGGGCGCGTTACGAGGCCGTTTTAGCGAAATCGAGCTCTACATCGGCCTCTTCAATCCCTAGATCGGTTTGGCGGTTCTGTTGTGGTTCTTGTTGTTTTTGCGGGTTTGCAACCTAGAGGCGTCCAAGACACGCTAGTGTGTTGGGCGATCACCAATTTGCTTCAACACCTTGTACCCTATATATCTTTTTGAAACCACCGGTAGGTATATGGGTTCCCACGGTATCTCAACTCTCCAATGCATAAAGATCACATCCAATGGTAGAATATACCTCATTGTCTATTTTTGTGAGGCTTGGCCCTTAGTGTTTGAGCAATTGGGTTATTGTGACATTGTAACCTTGGTGAGCCGGTGCAATTGAGTTATTTGTGACCTTCACGTGGACATCGACCTATTGGTATTCTAGCGACGAGACCTCTTCCTTGATCGAAAAGCTCTAAAATGGACAACAACTTAGCGACCAAAAGAGTCCCTGTGACAAGTGGTGAGCCTTAGTGACTTACAAAACTTGTCTTGGTTGGCTATGGCCTATGGGCTTTGTGTCTTGCCCCAACACAATGATCGGCGTAAGGCTTGGTGATCTAGAGCATATCATTTGTGGACATCCAACATGCACAAAGGGTTCACCTTTTCTTTGGTAACCGATACCATGTGTCAAATCTTCATTTCTAGCCTTTTTCCCTCACTTGACTTGCTCTTTTCCTTAAGCATACGTCCGATCGGCCGGGACGGATGGCCAAGATTGAGCCAGTCCGGCCTTTTTCTAAAAAAAGTCCTCGAACTTTAACGAAATCAAACCCAGCGATGCATTGTCTCCTCTCAAGTTTTTTCTCGAAAAACTCCTCAAACTTTAGCAAAATCACGTCGAAATCCAGGCCGCTTTTATGGGCGGGACTGCCATCCGTTCTCGGGCCTTAGTGGGCCGAATTGAGCCCTATGCAGTCTTTCCATATCTATTAATCTTTTTAATATATAAATAAATTCACTACAACTTTGAAATTGCGTTGTAAATCACGGAAAAAGATCGTAAAATACAAAATCAAATTGTTTTGAAATCCTCATGAATAGATCTATACATTGGATCCCAAAGAGGACATGTTTAAGTAAAAAGTTTTTGCTGTACATTTCAGCCAATATATACACACACATAGCATAATACTTGACTATACATTCACACGTGTGAGTACATCATGTCCCACATATAAATACTTCAAACAAACATACACAAATAGAATAATATACTTGCACTATATGCCGTACATATAAATATATAAACACACATACATATACATGGCAACAATTATGCCGACACACGGGCTAATCTCCATACTCATCCATTCACCCTAAACCTAAAAAAACAATTTACGTTGCAAGAAGCCAACGCACTGCAGCCAAACGCGGCAACGCCGCGACCATTTCTAGTTTATTACTATCCACCACTTCAATGTTGCTCTACATGACATGGTCGCGGCGTTGCCACGTATGGCCAGTGTTATTGCAGTTGCACTGTTATCCTAAAGGTGTGGCTTTGGCCATGAACCATCCTTTGTGCTGTCATTGCGAGTTGCACTGCTATCCCACAGGCATGGCTTTGCCGTGCCCTCATCGGATTGGACCATTTCATATCGAACATAGCAAGATCAGTAGATATAATGTTATTCTCAAAAAAAAATGTAGAGTTGATGTTATTCTAAGAAAAAGTAGAGTTAATGGCTGGGGACCTGACTGAATGGTTTACATAGTCTCAAAGAAGGAAATGAAGGCTCATGAAATCTACATTACAGAATCAAAGGAACACCACTGATCTATGAGAGTTCTAGAGGGCGCTGGCAGCCTGTAACGCCAGAGGGTGGCTTCTACTTTGCATCAAGCAAGAACCAGCTGCAAGTTTAGAGCTTCGTTCCTGAAGATGAAACCATTCTTGTGTTTCCAGAGTTGCCAACAGCATAGGACCATGAACATTGGAAGCTGAACATTAGGAATTGTAGCAGGCCTAACAGAGAGTACAAGATTGTTGATTGGCTGGTCTGGGTCCAGATTAATGCCAAGCTTTGTCCAGACCATCGCGGCAAAAGGACATCAGAAGATGATATGCTCTGGGGTTTGATCCTTGCATTAACAGATTTCGCAGACTGGGGACTCTAATATGTTTTTGCGGCACAGGTTACAGCGACACTGAATCCTTCGCTGCAGAAAACACCCAACATTGTGAAATTAAGAATCGATTAGTATCAAGTATAATCAGTCGCATATTTCGAAGAGCATACAAGATAATCCACACATTCACCGCAATTAAAAATACTGGATGAATAGACATTATATGAGAGCTGTAGACAAAAATCAATTGTTCGCATGGCTGTAGTTGTAGAAAACAAAAGGATCATGCGTATAGACTATAGCAGTGGCAGTATTGACTAAAATTCACACATTTGCACTATATTAAGATCTGAAGCTTTTAAAACAAAGCAAAAAATTTAACTACATAGAGAAGCCAAATCGTTTACAGGAGAGAGATAGTAGCGTAGCTAAAATCCAAATTACGAGAAGTCGACGAGTTGAGAAAGTACGCGTGGCGTTGACGCGTGCTTGCCTGTGTTGGGCCATCCTGCCATGCGTGAGTCTATATGGGATCAATCGTGCTTCGCTGAGTATGAGCATTGAATATTTCAATTATATAAGATCGATCTGTCCTACAATTGTCTTTCCTGAGGCAATCTGCTAGGCTAAGTATACTATTCTAGGTTCACAAAAACAAGGAAGTATGCAATTCTGGATCCACAAAATTAAAAAGCGGAGTTTAACATAAAGAAACCATGGGCGACAAAGGAGAACACATAAAAGCTTGCCTCCAACTGTCTGTTTTGGATTCTAGAGAGGCTCACATTGATGAAACATATATCCACGTAGCATATCTGTGGGGAATTGTTAATGCATAACTGCATATATATGTAAAAAAAAAAGAAACTTTAGGAAAGTGCAAACATTGAGAAGGGACAATAGTGAATGATGCAGTGTCCATGAGGGAAAGTGGACCTCAGACTGTCCTCAAGTAGCATATACATTATCTGCAGTTTTAGGTCCAAAATATGTATCTGACTTCTGACATGAACTGTCATTACAGTATTTTCTTGTGGCTGTAGCCAAAGAAGTTATACAACAATTTGAGAACTATAGCAATAACCAAGCAACTGAATTATCAATATCAAATACAATGCCTGACTAAGTTTTTTATTATTGTAAAACAAGCATTGTCCACAGTAAGAAATCAATCATTCAATGATATTATATCAGATAATTTTAATTGACACAAGCAGAGAGAGAAAAAGAGGGAGAAATGCATCTAAATTGATATGAAACCAGATTTACTTTGTACTGGATACAATGTAAAAGCAATTGTTTTTTACTTCTTCTAAGTCTTTTTAGGGAACAACAGATCTCTATTATTCCCTGCATCACTTGTGTGAATGGATCTAACATATTATTCCCTAGGCATGTAGTCAAATACATGTATGTATAACTTTGAAATTCGTATATATTCTAGCAAGGCATTTTGTCGAGCAATTGGTGTGCACTTTGCAGCCAACATTTGCAGATTTAAGTAATCAAGAGGTTACTATTTATGTGTTCAAAGATCTCAACCATACAAGTTGTAGCAAGCTATTATGAGGGGATTGAGAACATTGTACCTTAATCATGGGGAACTTCCATTCAGTTCTTCCGTTCCATCTCTCATTCAATATCAGCAGAAACTCTAAAAAAATTCAATTTCAGCAGTATGGGAGCAAGGGAAGGCAATGGATATGACCAAGGTTTTTATAGTAGCGCGCTGACCGGCAGGAACTCTGTGTACCTGCAGCGCACCGAGCAGAGCAGGGCCACTATAGCAGAAAATGCGAAGAGGAGGTCAACTGGAGAATTGGACGGTGGCCATTAAACATAACGATGGTGTATGCTAGTGCAGTATAATCTGTAGGTGAGGTGAATACTCATTCTATTGTGACGAAGGGAACCGCTGATAACATAGAGACAAAAGGGCCCTTTTTTAATGTAATCTTGTGAGGATCATGTATAATAAGAACTGCATACACAGTCCGTGGTAGCAAACATTTGGCGACATCAGAGATCATTAGATTTTTTTTTAAGTGAACATAATCTTCATTAGTGAACCATATATGAAACCAAAACAGATGATCATTATTTTTTATGGTAACAGAATTTTCCAATTGTTTTTTTTTTTGTAGCATCAGCAAAATAAATAATGATGATGTGTGTTGAAGTCCTAATTAGCAAACCATTCAACAATGAAATTAACCAAGCTGAAATATGCGACTCATGTTGATAAGATTAATCATGGCTGAAATTAACAAAGCTGAACATGCCATCTTTGTTCAATGTTACCAAATGCTTTATGGATATTGGAAACCTGGCATCAGAGGCAACAATGACAAAATTACCTCTGAATAATTTGCATGAGTGCGTGTCCAGATAGAGCCTTTGCCTGCACCTGAAAAGATAATTCCATAGACAGGCAAAATGATGAAATACAGGACTATGATAAGCTAATAATGATGACCGCAAGGAACCAAACTGATGCAAAATTAGGAAGCAGATCCTTTTAAGCATTTCATCGAGCACTAAGAGAACAAAGGAAACAACAGGTTGGAGCCTTACGATGCTAAAAAATCAAGGGGATTGGAGAAGACACAGCAACATGCCAGATATGCTGAGATTGAAGGGCAAGAGAGTGATGTAGCAGCTTACGTCGCCGTGGAGGGTGTTCCCTCGTGAGGCCTTCCATGCGCCGGCCGGCTCCCGTGCAAGCGTTACACAACATTAGGCAGCAGAGGACGGGCGGAGGAGGTGGCGGGCTGGTAGGGCAGAGTTCCTAGGAGCCAAGGAGGAGAGCAGCAGGAGGAGGGGCAGGGACCGGGGCCAGCGGGCCGCTGGCTGCGTAGAGGCAGAGGGCGATGGGTGCTCGCTCTTGTGGCGTGCGACCGTTGGGCTGCGCCGCCTCGCTGGACCGGTGCGTGGAGGATAGCGATGGTGAGCCGCGTCACGAAAGTTCTCGAAATTCCACAGTGAAGGGGAGCGAGCCAGGGGCGTCCGTGGCCGCCGCCGGCGTCCACGACACCCGCGCTGCGCCGTGCCGGCCGCACCACGCCGTGCCCGGCGACCTGCCCGCGTGGGGGTGCGGGGGTCGGAAGGGAGTGGAGCCGCCGGGGGCACCTGGAAAGCTCGCTGCTTCGGATGGGAAGGGAGGGAGGAAGAACTGTCTTGGACTGACGGTTAATTTTTGTTTAATAGAAGGGTCTTTTTTGTAAATGGACCGAAGCTCGCACGGTCTGAGCCATCCAACCGGCCGATCTGACGGCCGGGAACGTCAGCCGACGTGGCCACGCTCGCTGGCCCTCTTTTGGTGCCAAAATCGTAGGGTGAAAGATTTAAGTGTTCGCATTGTGTTTGACTTGTGTGACCATTACTTTGTTAAATTAGCATAGGCAAGTTGACATAATGGCTCTAGGTTGTAAAACTCTTTATGAGTTGGTAAAAACTAAGGTGTCCATTGTGTTAAGTACTTTATGATTTTTCCAGTGTAGATCATCAAGCTAAATATAGTTAAGTGGTCCAACTCATCTCCTCTTGGGGTCATGATGTGGTCCCTACAACAGGACCCTTGAGAAAATGACAGAGATCAAGTATGCCAAGGCCCCTCCCTAAACTTAGTCGATGGTCACATTTCCATGCCAATTTACATTTGCATCAATAAGCCGCCTTCAACAGAAAACACAGTCATTGAGGTTCCATCTATGCTAGTGTGCACTTTGGGGTTTTTAGAACTATGTGGGAGTGGATCAATTGTGACGAGATAATCGATTTGAGAAAGTGTATTGCGGCTAGCATTAAACACAACAAGACTAACTCTTTTCTGAAAATGGAAAATATTTGGTCTCTTCAATCGCACATAGCCAATTCTTACAGGTTTTTAGCTCAAATGTTGAATAAATATAAATAGGAAAGGGCACACTAGGATATAGAGAAATCAAATGGAAAATATATCAGGAACAACTAAATAAAGAACTTCTTTGATTTGACGTGCATATAACTATTTGGTCATATTGATTCAAAATGTTGAATGTTAGTCGATTAAAAAGTTAGACACATCATTTTTTTTATGTACAAGAGAGTTGTATATCATTAAATTGAAGTAAAAATAGTCTATAACACGACATGGCATGCTGAAATAAGGGTAAAACTCAAGAGAACTTCAGTTCTGTTCTGTCTAGTATTTGCACCGTACCAGTGTCACCGTGCTAAAATTTCCTTGTTGGTCACAATGCCAATATCTTATACAGGTAGAAGCACGTGTGTGAAAGTGAAATTCTCAAATTAAAACATAAAAAAAAGTTTTTTTGTTATGTCGGAAATAATTTTCCGTAATAACCAATGTCCGTTAGGCACCTAATCCTTATGTCATAGTAGATCCGAACACTTGCCTCGGATTGACCATTGATACACAGTACAAACATAGCCTTAATGTATTAACCGACTTCTTTTAATTATTAAAATACAATTCAAATTAAAATACAAAATAGAAAATTAGACACATTAGCATTCTAAGGTCAAAAGTATAGTTTAAATTAAAGTAAAAAAATTGCTTTATGTATACTTAAATCGTATAAATAGGGGTAAATAGGGTCTCGATGTTCCATAGAAATTGTTTATTACGTCGAATCGAAGAAACTAATTACGTACGGAGAATCGAGACCATGAATAGACTATATATGCAAGACCTTTTCAAAAAAAGAAATTGGTTGTGGGACATCTAAAGTGGTGCACATTAGCTGGTGGACACAATCTCTCTCATTATTTGCCAAAAGACACTCTAGTTTGGTGTAACTTGGCCCACGGACACCGCGGCCCGGTTTGAGCTGGTCAAGGAGAGAAAAAATTGCAAAATAACGACCAATGCCCCTAAGCCACATTTGGGTTCGGACCCAACCCCAGTCCAGTTTTGGTCGGCTTTAACAACCGGCTTTCCACCCGGACCCACCCGTTAGGGTTCCTACTCGCGTCTCTTTCGCACCCCTCGCTCGCTCCACTCTATCTCTTTTCCCAATCCCTCACCGCCGCCATCACCCACTCAAGGAAGACTCTCTTTTGCTCATGGTGTCGCCGTCCACTCCATTAACCGCCCACCGACACTGAAGCATTAGCCGTCATCCGTCATTGGGGGCCGAGGATCTAGAGCACCCTCACAAGCAAGAAGATGGTGTCCCCAAAAGGAAGGGACAGGGCGGTGGCTTGAGTCTCCACCTAGGGTGCCTCCTCAATTTAAATGGCTTCCAAAAGGGTGAGATTTGCATCTCCCCTGAATCCTTTTTGATTGTTTTGCCGACACGTTAGAAAGGTTTTGATGACATTTTTGTTCCTTTTTGTTGATTTAGGATGGATCGGGGCGCGCTGTAGATTGGCGATTAGAGTTCCTGCCTATGTAGAGCAAAGACTAGATGGGCTCGGTGATTATCATGTGACCGAGAATTTGTTGCATGTTGTTGATAAGGATAGATTCAATTGGATGGATTTTCATGAATTTCTTGTCGAGAAGATAGTTCATGGTAAGGATCAAGAAGTGCACGTCACATTCTTTGACAAAAACAAGGATGAGACAGCTTGCATAAATTCTGATAGTTCAATGCTACATGCATTTGATATGTATTGGGACGATAGGAAAGCGCCACCGACCGTCCAAGTTGTTGACACGCATCCTTGGGACACAAGGACAAAAAATATGGCCTTGATTCTAATGCCAAAGCCTCTATTGATGCTAATCTTGATGCCTATGTTGTTCATGATGATTGTATGCCATTAGATATGAAATTGCCCTAATGACAATGTTGCAAGAAGACCAAGGAAGAGAAGGATAGTGGGAGTTGAAGAAAGTGGATCTAGCAGCAAAGGAAAGAGAATGTGTAAAATGTGTGGTGGATATGGTCACCTACAGAAAACTTGCAATGAAACTGTTGACAGCCTTGATGCACCACCACCTACACCACCAAAGAAAAAGAGGACATACAAGCCAAAAGTGGTAGAGATTATAGAAACCACAGATGAACCATCCAACAAAAAGAAGAGTAAGGCCTCCACCAAGGGGAGACAACCAAACAATAAGAAGGCAACTCCTGCTGAGCCTACAACTACTAAACAAGCTATGCGGTACGTGATCCGTCGATTACCTTCATTTTTGCTTATGGTTTAGGAACTACATGTTAACATATGTCATCTTGCAGGGTTCCAAACTCCCCGGTCACAAGGTGGCAGGACAAACAAGTGGCAGTTAGCCATCGACCGGTGACTAGGAGCTTGGCTACCTCAACAGCGAGTCCGAGTGCTAGCACTAGGAAAAAGAAGAGGCTGATGGAGGTCTAGGTGTTGCAAGCAACACAAAAGCTAAAACATGATGGATTTATGTGATTTTGTGAACTTTTGTGTGCTTTTGAGGATCCTATGCCATATTGTGGTGAACATGATGTCTTGGTCATGTACTGAACCATGTACTATATTGCAGTGAACATGGTATTGTAATGTATGAATTTGGGTATTGTATCCTGGCACATGCACTTGGAGGATTGGTTATGTACTTTAAGTAAAGCAAATGTTGCTAAGTTTGTTGTTATTACTTGTTGTATGTTCGTGACCTTATTCAAGTTGATTATACAATAATTGCATTGTCGCATAAATAACTTGTCATTGATAGATAATTGATCTTCATTCATTTGACACAGGCATTACAAAGCAAAATTCATGCTTGATTATCCAATAACATGCACATGACAACAAAGCTCACAACTCCTATAATCACACTTGCCACATTCATGCACTTTTTCACTCTTTGATGTCCAATTATTGTATTGACACCTGAGGAGATACATCATGGCTCAGGTTTGACAGAGAATTCCCCAAAGCTGTCAAGTCGGCCATCAACGATGCAACATCAATGCCATTTCCTTCGATCGATGGCTTCCACATGAAGAAACTACACTTGTTGTTGCACCGTCACGGTAATGAACACACGATTGAGATGAACCCAAGATTAAGATGAACCCTAGATCTAGAATTGAAAATGACCAGCACAAAATTCAAATAACTCACCCGGTCCTGATTCCTGCAAGTGTAGAACGACTTGTCTGGGTTGTTTTGGGTTCTAGAGGTCAACACCACAACGGTCATCGTCTTGCAGAAAGGACACAAAGGCCGCGGCTTTCTCGCTCCACGCGAGCTTGTCAAGGAGGAAGCGGCCGAACCTGTCGCCATCTTCAACCGGCCTCTACGTCGCGCGAACCCGCCCAACCACGCCTAACCGCGCCCGACAAGCCCGCCCGCCCATCCTAACGCCGCCGCCGCAATCGCTGGTGGAGAGAGTGAGACGGGGAAGAGAGCGAGACCGTTGCAGAGAGTGAGACGGGGTCCAGGCCGGTTAAAGGTGGCCGAATCAGACTAGGTTGAGTCCGAACCCAAATGTGGCTCTAGGGCACCGGCTGCCATTTTACAATTTTTCTCTCCTTGACCGGGCCGTGGTTTCCATGAGCGAAATTACACCAAACTGGAGTCTTCTGGTAAAGAGTGAGAAAGACGCGTCAACCAACAAAATACACTACTTTGGATGTCTCACAGCCAATTCTTCCTTTTCAAAAAAGACTATATATGCGAGACGTTGTGCTATTTCCAGTTTGATTTTGAGAAGCCAAATAAATGTAGTGTGAACGAGCAAAAACGTCCGGACACGTTTTTATTGAATTGACCAATATTGCAAAAAGGAGTTGTTGAATACATCACAATACAATACCCAGAAAAGACACTGCGTATATATGCAGCGGAAGGAAGACGCGAGACACCGTAGGCAGGCAGGCAGGCAGGCTTCACGTTATTTTAGCCCACAGGACGTACGAATACGATACGACGAAATCGACAACCACATCACGGTATGAAGCCTGACGACGAAGCCGGTGGCCGGCGGCGAGTAACACGCCGCGCGGCGCATGCATGCAGAGACAGAACGGCCGGCCGATCACTCGAAGGCGCCGGGGTGCTCCCTCTGCATCTTGATGACCTGCCTCCACGAATCGCGGGTGGAGATCTTGTCGTACCACCTGGCGACGTGCTTCCTGGCGGTGAAGAGCTTCCTGCCCCTGTCGGAGGAGTTGACGATGTAGTGGGAGTTGGGGAGGTGGGAGAGGTCGGCGAGGGTGAAGTCGTCGCCGGCGAGGTACTGATTCTTGGAGAGGATGTCGTCGTAGACGGCCAGCATGTTGTGCAGCTTCTTCTCGTTCTCCGCGATGCGGGCCTCGTCGGTCCGCACGTCCTGAGGTGCGGCGCGAACGCCAGCTGGAACACCAGCTCCGAGCTCGGCGCGTCGAAGCTCTGCGCCTCCGCCTGCAGCCACTGCTCGATGGACGCCCGCTCCAGAGACCCCGTCCCGTACAGCTTCTTGTACCCGTCTTCCGGGAACTGCGTGCACAGGTACCGGCAAATCGCCCTGGAATCTGCCATATATCGTGCCGTATGTACATGTCAGTATCTGAATGCCGCCATGCATTTCATTTCTTAGTTGTTCTGAGTTCTTACCAACGATTGTTTTGTCACCGTGCTTGAATGTCACCTGCCCAGTAGGATCCTACAGAGCCACACCCCCAACAGCAGCTTAGTTTTTTTCTAGCATCTAGTGATCGATCTCCAATTCCAAGAAGGCAAGAACTGAGAGAGAAAAACTGAATGCAACAGGCCAAGAGCATGACAAGGCATACATACCCTGAGCTTGATGAACTCGGGGAGCTTGTGCGACTTCTTGAAGGTGTCGGTGCGGACGAGTTCGAACTCAAGGTTCTTCTCGAAGAGGCAGGTCAGCACCCTCGCGACGTCGGTGGACGCCGGCTGTCCGAACACCTGCAGACCTGCCGCCATTGCTGCTGATCGATGTGTTGGATTGGATGACCTGCAAAGTGCTGAATGACCTGCTCAGGGTGAGTCAGACACTGATGAGATGCCTGGATGAAGATGACGCCGACTATTTATGCAGGTGGATAATATGCTTGCCTTGCCGCCGAGGATTACAGCACGGCAGCGAAAAGAGAAAGCTCCCCCGATCCGCCTCAAAGGTAAAGAGCGTCAGGATGCTTGCTTGGATCGAGCAACCATGCCCATGCACGCACGCACGCACGATGTCTCCAGGAAGCAAACTACAAATTAAAAAGATTGCGCAGAAACGATATAGATCGATCGGCTCGACCATGCGGCGTCGTTCATGATGCATGAGATCCTTTAGCAACGGGGTGAGCAACACGAAAGATCCATCTATGGGATTGTCGGAGGAATTGAATACTGCAAAGAAAGGGGTCGCCTACGTTTGATTTCGTACGGAATTGGCGCCAAAGATGAAGCAGGTGGCTTATGTCGGGGTACAAGAATATAACTCGATGTGTAATGTTGGGCTTTAATTATTTCATCAAACTAAAGCTAGGTTCTAGATGCAATTTGCAGTGAGACACGGGACTAGGAATTCGATCGATCTGGTTTCGCCGGCCTAGAAACATTTGTTTTTCCTTCAGCTGTACGTCCAGATGCCTTCGCGTGTTAACAGGTAAAGCGATATATCGGCAGCAGAAAAGTAAAGATGGTAGATCTCTGTTCGACTTGCAGTAACGATATGTTCCAAAAACTTGATCCCCCTATGATGTTTTCATGTCAGTACTAGACTATCAATGGCATTGGTTCGATCTTTACTCCCTCTGTCCTAAAATATAAGGGTTCCAAATCTGTTCTAAGTCAAACTATATCAAGTTTTGACCAAATTTAAAGATAAAATTGACATTTACTCCATCAAAGAGCTGTATTATAAGCATACATTTCATAATGTATCCAATATTCCAATTAAGGTAGTTTGAAGTTCTATTTATTTTTATTCTTCTATATAAACTTGGTCAAAGTTACTATAGTTAAATTTAGGACAATGGCGATGTTTTTGGTAATGTATCTCACATTTTTACTAAAAGCATTGTGGTGAGGACTACCTCTTCCCTAACCCAGGGGCTTCACTGAACCGCTAGTGTTGAGTTTTAGGTCAGCGTTGGTGGTATATGTGGATGTCAGGTCCTCTGCAGAGACATCAGTGTGGGAAATCCCTCCTGGTAGATGTTGTAGTCTGCAGAGTTGCTCTTGTCGACGAATGCTGTGGGGGACTTCGGCTAGGTTTTCTTTGTTATGATCGTTGTCATGTAGGTGAGGTGGTGGCATGTTGTCATTCCTGTTTTTCTGCATTTCACCTTCTTTATTAGTTTGCATTTGGCAGCGAGAAATGTAGGTTTTGCTATCATTATGGGACACAAATAAAGCTTTTGCTGTAATTTTGGGGAAAAAAGATTAGACATGCCAGAACATCCGGTTCCTACAATTTTGAGGATGTAAGCCAATTTATTCTTCTTTGTTAGAACTTACAACACAAGACCTTTCATCTCTCCTTATCATTCTGTGTGCATAGGTATGCCTCTTTTTTTTTTTTTTCTAGTTCAGTGGGTCAGATCTAAAACTCATTTAAATGAACTAATCTGGATTTCAGAAATAAAATAAAAACAAACTAGATAAGCCACTGGTACCCATTACTGCACAATGATTTTTCAGATCCATTAACGTCTTCCTTTTTTAAAAAAAAATGTATTTGTCCATGAAAAAGTTCAGGCGCACTATCAAACAACTATGGTCCAGTACTTCAGTTTCAAAATTTGGCTTGGCAGTCAGCAGGATTCTAAGTAAATGAGATGCAGACACACCCAACAAGGCTGCGAGTTTCGGTGATTTGGACGCCTTAAAGTTCCGCTAACATCAGCAAAAAGCTAACTGACGGCCTTTAGTCAAGCAGACACTATGTGCTTTTCTGTAGTCTGTACTTTGATAACTTGCAAGTACATTCGACTTCAAAACTGTTCATGTACTTTGAATCATCAAGAGGTGTCAAATCTTGACTTTATGCCATACAATTAATCAGAGGTGCATCAAACTAGCCATTTGATTTATCAAAACCAAATGAATACCAACTGACAGAATAGACTTTCTACTATATTTCTCGATAGCATTAGTAAAAATATGTATTGAGTCTACATGACAAGGTAAGAGATTGAGCTTAGAAATAGGCAATAATTCACCAAAATGTAGGACAAGGGAGTAATTTTATTCATCAGAGACCCTTCAATACATGGAGACAAATGTGTTTCAGAACAAAAGGATAATACATCACAGTAGGGCTTCACATTATTTTGGTTGACACGACAACACTGATGGGTGAAACAATGGATCACTAACAACACTGAGAGCCAGACGGACACAAACGATGAAGCCATTCAAGATAGACTCGTAACCCATGAAGTTAAGCAATTACTCAAATGCGCCAGGATGTTCCCTCTGCATCTTGACGACCTGCTTCCATGTCTCACGCTTGGAGAGTTTGTCATACCATTTTGCCACATTCTTCTTGTTAGTGAAGAGCTTTCTTCCTCTTTCAGTATTTACAAGGTAGTGCGAGTTTGGAAGGTGAGAAAGGTCAGCCAGGGTGAATTCATCACCAGCCAGGTACTCATTCTTGGAGAGTAATTCGTCATAAACATCAAGGATCTGCTTTAGTTTATCCTCATTTTCAGCAATAACAGCAGGATCCTGACGAATGCCCAAATGACTGAGATGAGGAAGGAATGCCAGCTGAAAGACAAGTGCAGAGCTGGGAGGGCCAAAGCTTTGAGCTTCTGCCTGAATCCACTGTTCTATTGATGCCCGTTCTAGAGCACCAGATGCATAAAGGGCCTTGTTTCCTTCATTTGGAAACTGGTTACAAACGTATCGGCATATATCCCTTGAATCTGCACAGAATTAAGGTTTGCATTTCAATACTCTACAGGAAATGAAACCAAGAATATTTTGTGCTCAATGCAATACTCAGTAACTCACCGACAAGAGTTTTGTCGCCATGCTTGAAGGTCACTTGGCCATTCGGATCCTGTAAATAACAAACGGGATAAGTGCAACTTTGAACTTATTTGAGAATTGAAACAAAGCACAAAAAGGAAAAGAAAAAACTGATGCAAGTGCCATACCCGCAGCCTAATGAACTCAGGAAGCTTGTGGTGTGTCTTAAATGTATCAATGCGGACAAGCTCAAATTCCAATTTCTTCTCAAACAGGCATGTCAGAACCCTGGCAACATCAGTAGATGCTGGCTGGCCAAACACTTGCAAGCCTGCTGCCATGCTTCCCTTAGATTTCTTTTATCTCTAGCTCAAGCTGTGAAATGACAATGAGGGATGATGCCAACATGTCTCACTACCAGGTATTTAAGAAACAAGAAAGACGAAATGCTTGCCTTGCTACCTGACACCAAGTAAATGGAAAAGGGAAAGTGTAAAGACAAAGGGGAAGGTATGGATTCTTGCTTGCAACAATCATATTGTCTCTACCAGCAAAACAATGCATATAAAACAGTCTTGTTTATTTTTCACTTCTGCACTGCAATGAAACATACAATATACAAAACAGAAGTTTGGGATACTCCACAATGCATAGAAGGTCTATGACCATATGTCATGAGAACTGGCTTCAGATAAAAAAGGATATGGAATCAACTAACATCAATAAAGAGGATCTTGTAGCTTCTGTCAGGGTACAAGAATAAGATTTTGGGCAAAAGCAGTGTCCCTGGTAAGGAGTCAGATAGAACCCAAATGTTAAATGGATGCAAGTTAAGAACAAAGGACATGTCTACATGTGCTTAGGCTTTAAATAGAATAAAGAGCATGCCAGCGTGTTCTTATGCTTTAAATCAGGTATTTCAGAAGTTCTAGTCTTTTTAACCAAAAAGAAGTTACAAGAACAAAGTTTATTTGTCAGAACCAATGCCAGTAAAAAAATTTGAAATGGCATCCTGAGCTGTTTTCTTTCTTTGGCATGATACTACAGATAATAGTATCAGGTGGGATAGTAAATGAAGTGGGACAATCCATTTTTATCTTCATCCTGCAGCGGTACCAGCTTAGTATCAGTAAATTCTTTAAAAATCTCTAATGCATCTCCAGAGCCATTGCCCAATAGCCATGCCTTCAGTTTGCCATGAGTCATAACTATACAGTCCTTTGCTCATAGAGTTGCTCCAGTCATCATAATTTTATGGTTTTATTTCACCAGTGCAATGTCAACAGGTGACTACAATAACTCACTCCATATTTGGAGTAATCCATAGATATAGAATATGTTGATCAAGTAGTTGCACGTTCAAGAGATGAGATAGACTCCATTCATAAGCATTCTAAACCAAGCTCTTGAATCAGTGCATTTGCAATGGAATAAGGGTACTTCACTATCTGGATGTTTAACCATATGAATAAAAATTACAGATACATGGATAAAGTGAAGGACCAGAAGAACAGAATCAACCATACATAGATCAACAGTAAGACTGATAAAAGAACACGATACAGTGCAAACAGGGACTTGATAAAACAAGGAGAATGCAACTAATTGCCCTCAGAAGCTGCTCAATGAAATAAAATGCTATGCTAAAAAAAGGAAACAAAAAGGACTCTTAAGAGGACCTCGGTACACTCTGCATCTCAGTAACCTTTTTCCATGCCGGACGAGCCGAGACATCATCCCACCATCTAGCCAGATTCTTTCTCTCAGTGATCAACCCAGCCTTGTTGGTCCTGTTCACAAGGAAATCCGCATTGGGCAAGTGCACAAGGTCGGCCAGGGAGAATTCATCACCAGCAAAGTACTGGCTCTCCCCCAGCCGTTGTTCATACACATCGAGCACCTTAGCAAGCTTGGCTTCATTCTGCTCAACCACAGCAAGGTCAGTGGCACGGCCCATCATCGGTGCAAATGCAAGCTGGAAGATAATAGCCAGGCTCGGTGGGTTAAAACTCTGGCCTTCAGACTCTATCCATTGTTCAATGGCAGCGCGGCCAACCGCACCATCTTCTTTCTTGCCAAAGAGGGCCTGATTACCACGATCCACATACTGGTCGCATATGTAACGGCAAATAGCCCTTGACTCTGCCAAAGATGAACACACAGAGTAAAGAAATTGGCAATCTAAGATCTCTTCGGTTTTCTTTTACCAGCTAGGCATGCATATACACAGGTAAGTCCTAGAATATATCCTAACGCTTGTGCAATTTGGCCTTTTGCAAAAAATATGCATTTCTGCTTGAGAACGTAACTGCAGATCTGTACTCTTATTGCATCTTTGCTGACGAAACACGAAAGGAACTTGGTAGAAAAAAAAATGTGAAATTTGCAGGTGTTTTTGCAATACTAATGCAACGAAGCTTTACATAAACAAAACCCAAAAGATACTACTGGAGATGCAACAAGAGTAGTAGAAGAACTGGGAGAGGGAGGTACCAAAGACGGTTGTGAGGTGGTCCTTGAAGGCAGGGACCTGGCCGAAGGGCTGGAGCTTGAGGAAGGACGGCGACTTGTGCTCGCCCTTGGACATGTCCACCGGCTCGATCTGGAACGGCACGTCCTTCTCCAGGAGGCAGGCCGCCACGCGGGCCACCGCCGGTGAGATCACCGGCCCATACACCGTCACAGGCGCCGCCATCGCCTCGCCGCGGCTGGGGAGCTAAGCTGAAGACTGAGGAGCGGGTTGATGGGACGGATAGGGTAGAATCCCACTGCCCCCACACTGGTTTTAGACTCGGCGAACAGTCGGAATCGGATGCCGTCGCAGCATATCATACTCCCTCCGTTCAAAAAAAAAAACATTCAATGAAGTGAAGCATGTCCGTCAAACTTTGTCAATTTTGATAAATTTATAACAAAAAAGTATTAGAATTTATGGTTTCAAATAAATTTATTATAAAAATATATTTCATATAACTAATCTAAAAACGGAACGGAGGGAGTACTACCATGCATCGCCCTCTTTTGGCGTGATCCTCCGGGTAAATCGTATAGGAAAAGAAAGAAAAATCTGCGAGAGAAATATTTTTGAGATATGCAACCTGGGATTTTGGGATAAAGTTTCAAGTACTGTTTCAGCCATCAATGTAAGGTGTAAATGTAACTTTTCCAGTGGTTGATAGGTAATTGAGAACTTTTTTAATGGCTCAAGAGAATTCTCTCGTGTTTCAATAAGACGCTGGATGCCATGTGAAATCCAAAGGCATCATCAGATCTTCGGAATTCAGACAAGTGAGGACCTCTCCATTTTATCAGATCAATATGTGCAACCATGCGACCGAATTTCAATTACACCAGAAAGCATAGGACACCATACATGCGAACACTGATTTGAAATAGAATTTCAATTACACCAGAAAGCATAGGACACCAAACATACGAACACCGATTTGGAATAGCTTTGCTAAGGGCCTGTTTGGGCGGGGCTCCCGCCGGCCCGAGCTTGTCCATTTATGCGGCAGAGCGTGTAGGAGTTGGAGGAGCCCCAAAATCGAGCTGCTCCGGCTCCTAGCAACATGGCCCGCTGTCAATTAGAGGGGGAGGGAGGGAGAGAGAAAACCAGCTCCAAGGTACAGTAGCGCTACAGTGACATACAGGAGGAGCCGGAGCAAAAGCTCCTTTTGCCAAAGAGGCCCTAAGTATGAGTAGGAATATCAACATGATAAAACAACACACAAGTTAAACGCCTGGAATAATCAGCATAGCTCCAGCATGCGTCAAAGGTCACGCGAGAACTGGACAAGGACAAAAACTGCAGAGCAGATAGCTGGCAACCAAGTTAAGAATTCAATACATGTGTCCATATGGATCGTCCAGAATCTGAATAGAACAACATGAAGTGCCATATGCACACGGAATGGTATATATAATGAGAATATCTTCACTACTAGTACAACAGATCAATACATAGCTGATTCAAGCTTGGTGATATATTTGGCTAAGCTACTATGGCACATGACAACAGCTTACCAAACAGTTTCCTTACTCTCCCATGATGGTGTCATCATCTGAAACCCTGATATATTTGGTTAAGCAACTATGGCACATGACAACAGCTGACCAAACAGTTTCCTTATTCTTCCATGATGGTGTCATCATCTGAAACCGGTTCACCCTCCAAGAGCCACTGTTCAAGCTCATCAAGATCATCGTCATTATGCCGATACCAGTCAGAGGAGGTGTCCCAGAGCATAGTCCCTAATTCTTCACCACGACAAGCCATATGTAAGAAAGGCCGGCTTCGAGACAGTGCATCCACCATAACCCTATTCAAGCTACCTGTAATTCCCAGCCACCGCAATCTAGGGAAGTATGGTTTTTTAAACCAACGAGTTGCAAGGGGTGTAATCCCACCGCAGTCAAAAAGATCCAGCAGCTGCAAGCTGCTGCCATAACTTCCACCATCCAATTGCATGGAAGCAAGAGCCATCACAGAAGCATCCCCGATTTTTGGATTTTCTCGCATTCGAAGCTCAACAAGAGGAGTTCTGCTCCTTGCTAACAACATGATACCATCATTTGTGATACTTGGAATTCTGGAGAGATCTAACACCTGTAGGCTCTGCTTCACAAGGCCAGCAAATAACAAGGCGATACAATCATTTGTAAGCTTCCGACAACCCCTCAGAGACAAGGAAGTTAGAGGACATGTTCCAAGTCCCAGATATTTCAATGATTGATCGCTAATATCAGTGCCATCCAACGTCAAAGTCTGCAACTTGGGAAGGCAGCTCAGAGCCCTAACAGCTTCATCACCCAAACTGCGGCAGTCCCTGAGATCCAATACATTAAGATCCTTATTGCACGACAATCTCTCAATCCCAACATTAGTTAGGAGTTTGCACCACCTCAGACTCACATGGGTTAGGCAAAGAGAAGTGGCTATAATGTCATGGAAAACCAGATCAGTTAGATGGCTTCCATGGGATACCCGAAGCTTATGAAGACCAGAACAAGAGTGAATGATTGCCCTAAAACCAGTGTCTGTAACACGGGAGAAACCACCAAGACATACACTTTCAAGATTTGAACACCTGTCTGCCATCAACAGGATCCCGAGATCATTCACTCGACGGAAGGATGTTACTAAGAATTCCTGGCTGCGCATGAGAGAAATATGCTTCAGTTTACCATGTGGATTGATTTGCTGAAGACCAGCATTGGTGAGATCCGATGACGAATTAGGCTCTACAATTGGTGCATCTTGCAGGTCCAGATGTGTCAGTGATGGAAGTGCAACTGATATGGAACCAATCAGATGGTCGGTTATGAAATCCACAGCTAGGCATAACTTTTGAAGGCTAGGAAAGAAAACTGGTGCTTTAACATAATAATCCATGCATTGTTGTGCTTCCGTAACTGCTGCCAGAAGCTCAAGTAACATTGTCATAGGAATATAACCGATCTCAAGAGATGACAGCCTTTCAGAAGCAGATGCCCATACACGACCAAAGTTGGGGTCATCAAAAGTTGAGAAATCAAGTGTCAATCTCAGACTCTGAAAAGGTTGGAACAAATGTCAGGCTAATTCAAATTCAGTAAGGTATGCACTAGTAGAAATACAGTCTGATCACAGTCGCTCATCAATGACTCACATACAAATCGTGAGGATGGCACTACCATGATCTTAATAAGTAATAACATATACTTTAGCACGATACAAATCATGGTATGGTATGTATACCACAAACTTTCTATATCAGTTGACTTCATCAGTTTATTAAATGGACAATTACAAACACTACGAGTTGACCAGCATGCTTTCCTCGATTCATCATGTAATAAAGAAACCAAATGATTGTGCCAATCAGTGGGCACACTAGTGCTTAGTGAATGAAATCGAACCATTTGTAAGTAGCAACCTACCTCTAGCTGAGAACATCCATTGAGCAATTCTTGTAGATCAGAGAAATTTACCACCAGACCCCTACGTGCACCGAGAGAGTTGAGAGAAAGCACCCTGCGTCCGTAGGAAAACGTGCATTCAGTATCATAATAGCATACCGTACAACTGAAGTAATAATTCAAACAGAGCGGATGCTATACAAGCAAACAGTGACGCTAGGGGACATTGCAGTTGACACAAGCAAGCCTCAGATGGCACACAGATCCATGTCATATGCGTCATGCCATTGTTTTCCGCAGAAGCGGCTATGATCGAGTGTCATGTGCCGAGCAGGCGACCCAGTCTAAGAGAGAATGTATGTACCTGAGATCTCTGCAAGTGGTGCCGAGCTCGCAGAGCAGGCGGCCGCTGATATTGTCGCAGTTGAGGAGGAGGAGCTCGTGCAGGCCCGGGCGCGCGAGGCAGGCGATGGCGGCGTCCTCGAGGCGAGCGCAGTCGAGGCGCAGGCTCCGCAGGCTCGAGTTCGGCGGCAGCAGCAGGCGCAGCAGCTCGTGCGTCAGGGCCACCTCCTTCAAAAATCACCCAAAAATCAAACGGAAACAAGGAGCGCGTCAGTTTCGTGGGGACGAAAACGGGGAGAGCGAGGAGGAGAGGGCGTGTGAGCTACGCACGAGGAGGTGGAAGGAGGGGAGGAAGGCGAGCGCGTGGGAGGCGCAGGCGCGGAGTCCGCGGCAGGCGGCGGCGGCGAGGAGCAGGGAGCGGACGTCGAGGCGGGAGAGGATGGTGGCGACGACTGCGGCGGGCAGCGCCGCGTCCATCGCCGGCGCCGGCGCCGCGCACGGCTCGATCGGATCTGGCGGGAGAGGCGGGGGCATGGTGGGATTGCTGCGTCGTGGCGTTGGTGGAGAAGATGGGAGATGCGTGGCGAGGTGGGGCGGTGGGGAAGAGAGAGAGAGAGATGGCGGTTTTGAGGAGGCGGAGCCGTTGCTGCTTCGCGGAAGCTTCGTCTCGGTCTCTCTCGGATCGGATCACGGGGCCCACGCCCGCCGCATCGCAAAGCGACGCCTGAACGGGGGCGCGGGCCGTACGGGCTGAGGCCCATTCTGAAATTGCTGTTGCTGATGGTGGCCTCTACTGGAGTTGCGGCTCGTCTATGGAGTTTTCGTTTTCTTTTCTTCTCTTGCCTTGGTATGTGTACTACTTTTTAATTCTAAAATGTGTACTACTTTTAGATATATATAGTCAGATTTTAAAAAATTATTTTTTTTTTTTTTATTTAGAATATTATTGTTTTGTATCAATCAAATAAATATATGATAAAATTATATCTCAAAACACAAACATATATATTATGAACAATATAGTATTGTTGTATAAATCTAATGAAATTATGAATCATTTCACCCGGTACTAAAAACCAAAAGAATTAAATATAAAGAAAACTTCGACATGGCCTCCGGTGCCCCGACATTTTTTCCATCATTTCTCTCCTCTAGACTATATTGTTCATATTAAATTAAATAATTTACATAAAAATACTTAAAAAACCGGATGAAGTTAAAAAAAGAAAGGTTGCAAGTAGAGAACTCTTGTTTTATGATGTGGTTGTTCTATATGCTAAATTTTAGGTTGAGAACATCTTTGGATATTATTGCGTATTAGCCATTTAAAGATTATTGAAGCCTTTGCAAGTGACTTTTCACATAGAAAATGTGGCGCTTTTAGAGGTCCAATCAGATTGCTGAAGAATATGCCTACTAGTATTAGAAGCACCATTTTTTATAAACCAACAAATTTTAACATTTTCTAGTCCTACTATGACAATGATGATTGTCGGCTCACTAGATGGAGATTGATCCTCCTATGGTTTTCCCATTTCAAAAATGCATCTACTAGGCCCCAAGGAGAATGAAGGTTTGCCTCTTTGTACCAATCCAAGTGCATGTCCTTCTCTTCCACCTCCATCCAAAGTGAGTGTTGTTGTGGGTTGATGTTGGTTTATCTTCTTTTTAAGTTTGATTGTATTTATAAAGAATATTAGCAACATTTTTACAAATTATGGAAAATGATAATAATTCAAGATTTTTTTTTAATAAAGGACTCATATAGAGAAGCAAAATAAATTAGAAGAACTATATTTTTTTCAAAAAATCACCAATTATGTTGGTGTCAAAACTAAAAATCGCCAACACAATAGGCGGTTTAAGAAAATGCCAAGTGAAAAAGCAATATTACACAACGTCATTTCAATATTTCATATGGCGTAATTTACCGGCCATCCGCTAATTGAACTTCAAGATTTATGCCTTTATTTAAATACCACGTTTTAAACTCTAATATATCTATAACACTTATAAAAATAAACCCCACTAAATGAATTCTCTCATCATGCAAGGTGTTCACATCATTTTCCACTAAGTGAGTATTATCTATTCATGTAAGGTGTCCACATCATTCCCTACTAACTCCACATCATTCTCCACTAAGTCCATCCATCCATTATTAATTATAAAAAATACTCATATCATCTCCACTAAAAATCTTTAATCTATTAACATACAAGACATCTACACAAGCTATGTATTATAATATAATTATTTTTAAGAAAATCTCGCAGCAACGCAGGGTATTCTCCTAGTTCTACAAATGCGCACTTACCTCTAGGGCTTTTTTGTTTTGTAAAAAAAATAGAAGAAAAATGAAGAAAAACAATCACACACGAACACAGCGTGGACCTGCATCGGTCCGATGCTACCTAAGCCCAAGACTCATCTGGCCATGCAAAGTTTGGGCAGGCCTCAACAACACTAACCTAGGGAAAGAAACTGGGCCGTGCTCTTGTTTTTTTTTTTTTGGTTTCAACTCGGTCCAGCAGGCTTGCTTTGCTAAAAAAAAAGTAGCGAGATAAAAATAGAGGAAAAAGTCCGGATTCCTCCCCCAACTATCACGAAAGTTCACTTTTCCTCCTCAACTCCAAAACCGGACAAATCACCTCCTCAACTTTTCAAACCATGCAAATTACCTCCCTCGGCGGTTTTGAAGGCGGATTTGCTACAGTAACCGCGGTTTTGCTACAGTGTCAGCGGGGTTGCTACAGTGACAGTGCCTTTTCCTTTTCCTTTTTTATAAAAATTCGGTTGAATCTTTTAAAAATCATAGTAAATCACTTTTTTTTAAAATAAAAATCCAATTTTGTTGGACTCCACATGATTAGACCTACACATTGAATATATAATATGATATGCTTTAGTACAAAGTTTTTGCTACTAAGGTTTTGTCTTTTTCTTTTATATTTATTTGGCTGAATCTTTAAAAAAATTATAGTAAATCACAGAAAAATCATAAAATAGAAAATCTAATTTTGTTAGACTCCACATGCATGTCTACACAAAGGAATATATAATATGGTATGCTTTAGTACAAAATTTTGGTTGTAGCTTTAGATCTATGCTTTTTTGTAATTAATTGAAATAATTAAGTAGCTGCAACTTCATAATTATTTTGTTGGACTAAAACATACCATATTATATATTCAATGTGTAGATCTACTCATGTGGAGTCTAACAAAATTGGATTTTTTATTTTATAATTTTTCTATGATTTACTATTATTTTTCAAAGATTCAAATAAATAAATAAAAAAGAAAAGACAAAACCTTTTTAGCAAAAACTTTATACTAAAAGCATATCATATTATATATTCACTGTGTAGATCTAATCATGTGGAATCCAACAAAATTAGATTTTTTATTTTATGATTTTTCTATGATTTACTATGATTTTTTAAAAGATTCAACCGGATTTTTTTAAAAAAAGAAAAAACAAAGTCACTGTCACTGTAGCAACCCGCTGGCACTGTAGCAAAACCGCGGTTACTGTGCCAAATCCGCCTTCAAAACCGCCGGCGGAGGTAATTTTGTTTCGTTTTTAAAAAGTTGAGGGGGGTGATTTCGTCCTGGCTTTTCAAGTGAGGGAGAAAAAGTGAACTTTCGTGATAGTTGGGGAGGAATCCGGACTTTTTTTCCAAAATAGAAGGTTCGGCCGATCCGAGCGGCCCACTATCGAATACTAGCATCAGAATCACACTACACCATCTGCTCAAAAAAAAAAAAAAAAAAAGAATCACACTACACCATACTCCACTGTCGTGAGTGGTGCAGGTGCTGCTTCCGTTGGGCCTGGTCTTGACGATCACGCAAGCCGCAGCAGCAACGACGCCGGCCGGCCAATCACAGCCGAGCAGCCTCGCTCGATCGGCGCACGTCAAGGACGGACGACGGAGACGACCCGCGCGCGTACGACGGCATGGGACGGTGGCGCGGCCGGCGGGACAGCCACGCCGAATGCATTTACGCCGAGCGCGGGCGGGAGGAGTGCAGCGGAGGACGACGGGCCGGGGCCCCAGCCCTGAGCGCGCGGCCGGTGCGTGGCAGGACGAGATTCCCGCGGCCGGCCTCGTTCGCATTAAACTCGCCCTCCCCGCCCGCGTCCGGCTCCGGCCGGCCTGCCTGGCGGTGCAGACACCTGCCGTCGCCTTGTCTCTTTTTGTCTTGCTAACTGTTCGTACGCGTTCGTCGTCTCTGTCCCAGCCGGCCGGCCAGCCGGCGCGGCGCCAATTGAAGACGCGCGCCGGTAGCTGCGCGCTACACCGCGAATGCCACCCGTGTGCAGTGCGCAGCCGCCACGACAAGCCCTACGACGGCGATCAGTGGCGCACCGCCGGCACCGGCTGGACCACCAATTCATTGTAGATAGCAGAGGACGCACGATGGATCCTTGATCCATGGATCCTTGATCCATGCTGCGGCAAGGCAACGAGGAGCCCACGCACTAGTGCACTACAGTGCCGGATGGCTTTCTGCTTGGCCGCTGCCGAGAAAGTAGAGGAGTCCCATGTTTCATGTCTGTCGTCAAGGTCCTGAGGTGTCCAGCCGTCCAGGCACTAATCGCGTACAGTAGTTGGTTATAAAAGCCGATGCAAACACGTGAACAGGACAAATTACTTTTAATTTTCGATGTTCCGTCTTCGGCGATCAAGGGCAGTATGTACGCCAGCTCCAGTACATACACGCATAACTTGTGCGCAATACTGTAAGCACGTCGCACGATCTCACAATGGGTCGATGTGAATATGACGCATGATGGCCATCAATAAAGTAGTCAAACATTGCACCTCACGAAATACACTTGCAGAAATACTGTTAGGATAAAGTAATCGATAAATTTATCGCAAAAAAAGTAATCGATAAATAAAAAACCTCGACGACTCTTGAATAAATAGTCTCTCATAATGCACTTGCAACAATGTTATTCCATGTCTATCTATGGCTCTTTTGCTACATATCCGTCGATAATATAGGGGAGGGTGGGCCTCTTCCTCCCAAGAGAGATGCAAGTCTCTCCGCCGACCTGTATTTTAGACTAATTCTCCCTCCCCTCCCCCCATTAGCCCCTATCACAGACATCGAACTCTTGTACTCAAGAACACGATGAATGGACTTAGGGTATTTTGCCCAAAGTATAAATCCTGAGTCAATAAGTGCTAGTCATCTAATGCTATATTTGTGACTACAATAAATTAAATTTACTGGCCGACATTAGGATATATACCCCTGTTAGGATAGGTCAATAGACAAGTAAGTTCTCTTGAAACTCTCAATTGATTTGCACACATTCCTAGAGCTCAAGAAACATTGCCACTCACGTTTTCTTAGTTGAGATTGAATTTGGGTGAGATTAGAGTTGATTTAGTGCGTTTGCTTTGAGAGCTAGCATGTAGTGTCACTAGAGGATCATCTTTGCTACCACATGATTTTTTATTTTTCTTGGTGATTTCTTCCACTGAGATGGCTTGCAGGTAGGTTAATTATGTCAAGCACTCCTTTAAAGACCATGAGGTCCTTCAAAGAAGGATTTGTGAGAGGTTCTCGTCCTTATTCCTTGTCTGAGAAGCGAACAATGACTTAAGCCCATACTAAAACTTGTGCAGAGTACCTTAGGCTAGTCTTAGTGTTGAGTTCGATGACATTTCCAAGACTGCCACATCATGTACAATGAAATAAACATGGATCTAAACACCTGCTCTCAATCGAGAGTTTTTCATTCTATAGTTCTATAGATATTTAATTCCGTAAATCAAAGAGTTGGTATTCTCGCGAGAGTTTCATCCCAATGAAACTCATTTCTTCTCTCATTAAAAACATTGCCACATCATCAAAATTGCTTATATGACAATTCAAAACATACAAATGAAACTCTAGAAACTCTCATTAAAACTAGTTTTAGTTGGCTCATAGATAAGCACTCATCACATCGGAGCCTATATCTCGAGGAGTAACCCGAGATTGGACCTATAACTAAATGTTTAGCACAACGTACTTTGGAGGTGCTCATAGGGGTAGGGTTTGCGTGCGTGTGTTCATAGGGGTGAGTGTGCGTGCGTGTTGTGAGTGTCTCAAAGCGTTGGACTCTCATGTCATTGTCAAAAAAAAAAAAAACTCTAGGAGTATGTTAGTGCTAAACTTATTTTGCCATCACGATAAAACAATGATCATGGTCATAAGAGTGAGATTTATTGTTAGTCATATGACGTACACGTGATGAAAACGTGCATTGAAAAAGTTGCTTTGGTAACTAAAAACACCATCTATTCTCATATCAATATCTATGATCTATTACAACAAGTACTCCATAGTGATTGAATGGAGTATAATAGTAGGTCGTAAGTTGATTGAATGGTGAGATGGAGGAGAAAGAAGAAGAGAAAGAAGAGAAGCAGGTTGTTAGATTACAACCGGTTTAGACATAAAGAACTGAAAACTTTGTGAGATAGACAAGTGGACCATGTATTTAAAGGGGGGTGTTTGGCTTGGGCATCTAAACTTTAGTCTATTTAGTCCACTTTTTTAGCAAACACACATGGACTAAGCTAAAGGGGGAGCTAGAGTTTAGCTCCCCTTGGAGCTAAACTGGACTAAAACCCATGCTACCACACCTTTTAGTCCATTTGATCTAAACACCCTAACTAAAAGGGACTAAAAAAGAACTTTTAGTTCACCAAACCAAACAAGCCCTACTAAAATTTAGCAACTGGTTTAACTAGCTAAACTTTAGCTCCTTTGAACCAAACAGAGTCTAACAATAAAGAGCTCACTACTATATTGGTGAGCTAAGAGAAGACTAAAAAACCAGTAAGTTTATGATTTTATAGTCACTAGATTGTGCTAGGCTTTATTTTTTCTCTCTTGGATGTGTGTCTCATGTTAGGTAGAGGACGAAAGTTACCCCTTTTGGCTTTACTCGATATTTTGCTACTGCGGTTTTAATAAAAACTTGTGTTTAGAGCACAAAAATTTGGCAATTTTCGAACCAAAAAGCATTACCATTTTTCGTTTGTTTGTGGTAAATATTATCCTATTATAGGGTAACTAAATTTAAAAGAATCGTCTCCAAATGTACATCTAAAAACCTGTAAAAATAGTTTTTTTTGTTTATCTAAATTTTATACTCGGGATATATGTCTTTTGATACATTTAATGCTTCATGTGATGAGAATTTTGAAAATTTTGGAGAAAAATTGGGTACTAAAACAAAAGAAGTAACAAATACACGTAGGTCTAATCAAAGTAGCATGACAGTTGACAGACAGCCATTTTTCTCGTGCAAAGTTGGCAGCAACATGACAGGCAACAACTACCAACCCCTTTGACGACATTTAAGCATGATAGAACAAAAGGCCCCAAAGAAGCGAAACTGTACAGAGGGTGTGTTCGGGTTCTTTGAAAAGTGAACCCTAAAAGTCTTCTGATCAAGCATCGCTTTGATCAAATCTTTGTCGCATACATGGGACATTAAATGTAGTTAAATAAAAAAATAAATTGCACAGTTTTAGCTGAAAAGTACGAGACGAATCTTTTGAGTCTAGTTAGTCCACGATAGGATAATAATTATCAAATACAAACGAAAAGTCTTCTGATGGCCCAACCCTAAATATTTCACCAACCAAACACACACTCATCGTTTATTATTTTGCTCAGGATTCACACAACTGCATTCAAAGAAGCAATCGTCATTCACAAGTTGACGGTGGAGCACGTAACATAGGGTACTTCCATCTCCTAAACATTTGTCTTTTTCTCACACACTACACGTCTTCTTCAATTCATCCACCTCACTATAGTGTGAATTGTAAGTAACTGGATCCGTTAAATAAAAATAAAAATAAAAACAGAACATTCCTTACAAGATAATAGCTAGTTTAGTCTCGTGATTTTAGTTACACGCTCATGGCCTAGTATTTAGATCTAAATGTTTGTAGAAAAAGAGCATATATATACTTCATGTGTTAGAGGATGTTTGGTTCGTGGCCACAAGCTCTACAATGCTTAAAGTTCGCCGCCAAATCAGTTGTTTGGTTCTTCTTTAATCTTTGGCCGCTATAGAATTTTTACCATGTGTGTGTGGTGGGTATGGGAGCTATTCCTCCGCCATAATTTGTGGCGAGCCACACTCTGCCACATGCGCTTTTTATAGTGAGCATCTAAACAACCCCTTATCTCTAAAAACATATTTTGTGAAATTCACAATATCGAAATTTAAAACTTTACTCATGGCAGTGCACTAGGAGAAAAATTTCTGAGAACTTATCCTAAAGAAGAGGAAAATAAACTATGAGACCTTGGATGAATATAGCCAAACTTCCCACATTGACTTCTTTTATCAAGTCATTGAAGTCAAGCACTACTCAAGCGCGGGCTTTACTGGCAGATGACCAAACGCGCGTCCCGCCAAACTTCACCAAGAGCAAAACGAAACCCTAGTTTTCTCCCTTCGATCTTCTCCGTCCCATGCAGTCCAAGTCCAGTAGTCTTCCCTCCTTTTCTTCCGGCGCGGCGCGGCGTCCCCCCTCCCTCGTCTTCTGCGAAAGTTGTTCAAAGAACCGTAGGATCGGAGTAATTACCCGCGGCGTCACGCACGCTCCTTCGTAAATGCAGTAACCAACACCCGTCCGTCCATCCATATCTCAGCCAGCAGCTCCATCAATTCAAAGCTCGGAATCGTCCTCGCCACCACCACACCCGTGCCGTGCCGTGCCTCTCCAACGACTCACTCGACTCAGAAACCGATGAGATTGAGAAAAATGGCGGAAATTAAACGCGCACGGCCGCGCGCCCCGACCCCGATCGCATCCCGTGATTCGCGTCCGTAACTCATTTAACTCCCTCGCCCAAAACCATGGCAGAGCTGTTGCACGTTCTTCACTTCTCGTAGTACCGTACTATGTCCTCAGAGCACCCACGTCGCCATTTCCAAGCTCACAATAGTACTCCACGCACTACTACTCCATTGCGTGCTCACTGCTCACCCGTAGTCAGTAATGGATGTCCGTCAGTAATGGCTGCCTCCTGCCTCTCCGGTGCGTTGCAAAGCCACCATGTCCGGCGAGCTATAGCCTGCTCCTAGAGCTTTGCAACTAGCTAGGGTTTCATTTCTCGACAGCCGCCCACATGCGTCGTCCACCCACGCAGCTTTGCACCGCCGAGTCGCTGTCGCTGGCCAGTGGCCACCCTCTAGCTTGCGATTGCATTGCATTGCATTGCATAGAGAGCTCAGCTCAGAGCTGGAGACGACGATCGACACGGACACATGCAGGCCGGGCTCACACTCTGCTCATCAGGATGCCGCAACACAAGCAGGGATCGATCGGAGCGAGGGGTCAGATCGGGCAAGAAAGCAGGGTGTGGCCCGGGAATCTCATTTATGTCGTTGCATACATATGCATCCATGGCTCCATGGAGATGGAGAGAGACAGCAGGGCCTGGTTTCCATTAATGCTGCAGCCTGTCTTACTCATTTGGTAGCCGGAGAGACTTGAATGCCCACCCGCACCCACTCCCTCACCCACACCAGAGAGAGGTGCATAAAGGTGGGGGGAGCCCTCGATCGTTTCCTCTCCATTCCTCCCACTGCACACGGACCGAATCCATCGCCTCTCCGGCCTCCTCTCCTTCTCCTTCTCTCGTCGTCTACCTTTAGCTGCTTTCTTCTCCATCTCTCTGTCTGTCCTCTTTCTCCAGATCGATCGATCATACCTAAAGCAACAGCTTGCTGTTGATCTTCTGCATGGCCAATGGCTGTGCATGCTTCCATCTATCCACATATCACACCACTCTGCAGGGCCTTGAAAAGGAAATTAAGGAGGCATGGAATGGAATAGTAGCTATGATGTTGGCTCGGCTCACTCAGACCACCTTGCTGTTGTCCATTGCGAGATCATGTATGTCGCTGGTGGTTCTGATTGAGCCGTGCCAATATCTTAGTACTCTTCCATATATACTACATCTATATGTTCCTGGTTAGTTGCTTGTTCACTGGAGTAGTACTTCACTTGCGATCTCGCTCAAGGTATGCGTAGACAATACGTAGGACGACAGAAGCATTATATATATATGCAGTCGAGAGTCTCTTCCCGGTGTTTTTTTTTTGTCCTTTAACCTGTGTGTCTGTAGAATTCCATGCGCCGTTGAGATGTTCTCAACCAGCATGCGTTGTGATTTATGAGCGCATGCATTCTGGCCTTTGTGACTTTGTGGTACAGTGGTAGCTACTTCACCATCATCAGATATATCATATAGTATATCATGCTTGCGTTTCTGGGTATTTGAAATGCATATCTTGTTGACTACTATGCTAGCTGTGCAAAGACTTGGGTTGTAATTGCAGCTGCAGGGGGGTCGTCGTTTGACTGCCTAAAATATTTGATATCAAGACGGCTCCGGCCGGAAGTCCGTAAGAAAGATTGTACTGGCATGAAAGAGTCGATGCACTACTAGTAGTACGTTTAGATCGATGTTCATGCATGCATTGGCCTCACATTCTGTCGTCCACCACTGGAGTCGAACACAGTACAGGATCGGAGAGGAGAGCAAAAAATGTAAGGCTGTATGTAATCTGTAGAGGCAACATTCCCTAGTTACTACCGCAACATAGTAGTTACTGTACTACCGAACCTCCAGGCATTTGGCCTGATAATTCTTCTTCGCCCTGTTTGCTTTGAACTTACATATATGGGACAATACAACACCTGCTGGTTTATTACCAGCCGTAGAAATCATCAGCCGAGAACAACCAACTTGATTCCTTGCTTGAATTCTTGTCCGACACAGGCTTCTAACGACCCTATTCGATCTCGATCGATCACATCTTTGTATCGTGGTCTGTATTCTATTAAGGGAAATGTTCGCTTGCTATACAAACTATAGTCCCATCTTGTATCGTACGTGGTACTATTATTAGTTACCTAAAGCTTTTGTTTTAGGATTAAAAATATTAAAACTATTCATGCAAATTTGATGTCGTTTAAGCTCTTGGCATTAAACTCGTCTTGAGATTGCGGCCTGGATGCCGTTTTAATTAGTGCATTTTTTTTTTAAAAAAAAAGGACGTATCACTTGCACTAAATAGGGATACATTAGTATTTTAGAGCAATATTAAGTATTTTAGGACTGAGTATATTACAAAATTAGCTGTATATAATATTAATGAGAATATTGTTAAACCAGTATGTATATTTTTCAGTAACATAAAATTCTAATGCTTTTACAAATGCACAATATTTAGATCCTCAAGCGAGTGGGAGTATGTCATAATTAATCCACTCTTCATCAAATGGTCCTGCTCTGTCACTCTCCCTTTTCAAAATTATGCTCCCCAGACAGAATTCAAACATACTACAGTATAGTAAGATCATTTAGCCACTCTTAACTTTCCTCCTGTATACCAAGTACACAAAGGATAAAATAAATTCAAGTGGTCACGAGACAAACACACACCCTGTCCATCTTCCATGCAGCTGCTGTATCTCTGCGTATATTGATTACGGTCAGTACTGCGGTGCATGCAGCTTCCAAGCTCTACAAATTGTTGTGTAAATGCTCCAGCTTCTCTCCCCCTCTGCCTCTTTCTCAATCATGTGATTCATGTCTCCTGCTCAACACTGTTCTAAATCAAAGTTGGAGTAGGACCTGCTATATACAGTGGATCAGCGCGAGTCCAGCGTGCTCCAACTTTCTTGCTCAGATCGAGCATGAATGAATACATACGCCGGTCACAGTATATACACACGTTTTGAATATTGCAGACCACAAGATGTAACTGTGACTTATCTTTACATGAAGAGATATCATAACAAATGTTTTTGTTATCAACTATCAAGTCAATATATATAGAGAGGGCCCAAATAATAGGGGGAGCTGATCATACTAAACCGTGCATTAGCACCAGCTGTGTCGAGCAGCAGCACATAGAGGTAGTGACCATCGTGAGAGACAGATTGGAGCACATCATACAAGAATGCTCAAGAACACAGTGCTCAAATGCCATCATCACCCTAAAAAAGACAAATGCCAGCAATCACAATTCACAGATTCATGAGAAAAAGCTTGTTGTTTTGTTTACTGTTGCCTGAACAGGTGATCGATCTTCTTTGGCCGCACGCACGCAATATCTTGGCCGGACACAACCATACTAGTGTGGTTGTGGACAAATCCTGACGTGCACTTATTTACTACAGTAGATGTTTGTGGAGTTTAATAATTGTATACACAAATCATCTTTCTTGGACGGAGGTAGTAGTACATACAGTACTAGGTAAAAAAGTTTATAATCCCTTCATTTCAAAATAGTTGTTATTCTAGTTCTGTATTTAGCCAAACATTTTTATTTTTGACCATCAAGTTGTATATATTCATACTCTTGGAAAACATGTGATTTATAACATTTTGGAATTATTTTTCATGGTGAATCTAAAAACATACTAAGTAAATCTTATGATGTTTAGCTATAGGAATGTCTGATGAAGAAAGATGGAATAAACTGTTCGACAACATGTGATTTATACATTTTGAAAGTATTTTTTCATGGTGAATCTAAAAACATAAACCTTGTGATGAGCTATATATGAATGTCTAGACATTGATGGAGAAAGATGGAAATATTTGACATAACAGATATAATGACATAACATCACCCTGTTCGCTTGAGCTGCTCATTAGCTTGGATTATCAGCCATGGGCCATGGCATACTCACCATGTGAGGGATCCAAATTAGCCCGGTAGGTAGTTGGGACTTGCAAAGGAGTAACTAGGGTGAGTAATGAGACGATCATAAATGAGATGGCAGGGAAAAAGCATCAAAGGCGACAGCAGGTAGAGAATATGGGGCATGGTCACTTTGGTCAGGCAGGCAGGGCCAGCATTTACACTACACGCATACGGAGAGAGCCATAGACATGGAGGAGCCAAGGATCATGCACGGCACGGCCGGGCCGGCCGGCTGCCCGGCCCGCGCCCTTGCCCTGCCGACTGCCGTAGGCACTGGCCTCTACTAGCGTCAGACAAAGATTCCCTCATTCACTTCTCCAACCCCCGCGCAGCTCAGCCCCATGCTACTGCTCCTGCTCCTGGCTGTAGCCTCCCTCTAGCCGCTGCCTTCCTGCCCTCGCTAACTGTCACCCTCCTCACCGCGCCTATTGATGTGCAGTAGTGCTGCTAGCCTTCTTCTTTCCCACGCCTCCAGTCCAGTACCCACGCCGATTCAATGCTTCGGCAGAGACAAGAGCCACTCTGCCACATGGATGGGGCGTTGCTGCTTGCCAGTCTGGTCCGGCTGGTCTGGTCTGGTCTGGTCTGCTCACCTTGCTGTGACTTGATTTTTGCTGCCCCGTTTCACCCTACTCGAACAAGTGTCAAGAAAAGCTAGCACGGCACTTCTTCAAGTTCTAGCATGTTTTTCACTAAACAGAGATCTATCGAAAAACAAAGCAAAGCGAGTATATATATCATCTTCTCATGGGTTGGATTGAGCTGATTATAATTTTCCTGGAACTGTCTTACTACCACACTTCGATGATTTAATTTGAACATGCTGCTACTACAGGTCTGTGCTCTGGAATGTTTGACGTGCTTCAAGGCCACCCAGGAAGGACCATGGAGTGTGGAGAAAGCAGTAAGATCCTGGGCATTGGTTGCTCAGAAGATCGGTACAAATGGAATTTTGTTGGTGTGTATAATTGTCCATAAAGGCTGAGATGGGCACTCCCAGGGACCAAAGAAAGAACGGTCAAGGAACCCGGCCTTGTTTAGTTGGGCAAGTAAGTTGCCAATAGCACTGTTTGAATTACTGTAGCACACTGTAGCACATTTCGTGATGTTTGAATTACTGTACCACACTGTAGCACGTTTCGTTTGTTTGTGATAAACATTGTCCAGTCATAGACTAACTAGGCTCAAAAGATTCGTCTCGTGATGTATAACAGAACTGTGTAATTTGTTAATTTTTTTACCTACATTTACTACTCTGAATCTATGTCTTTTGGTGTATTTAATGTGATGTGATGGAGAGAGATTAGAAAAACTTGGAAGCTGGAGGCAAAATATTTGCTAACTAAACGAGGCCTCGGTATATAAGATAACAGAACTGGCATAGCTTAGCTTGCCAGATGTGAGTACCTGATGGCAAAAGAAGTTGGCATATGGACATGAGTGCAGAGTACTCGTCCTTGTTCGTTTATGATCGTCATTTCCAAATATATCTGAGCTGAATTGCCAGCAGCTGATAGGTTAGTGGAATAAGAATTCATAGCATATTAAGTTCAGTTTTTAACAGGCCCTGTTTCCAGATGAAAACTGAAAGTGCCAAAGTCAGGTACCAATCTACGAAACATGGACAATACCTAAACAAAATAAAAAAAGAATGCCGAACACAAAAACAACGCAGGCAATACTTGATAATAGAGTTTCCCAATCCATCACAACAAATTATATAGAAAGAAGATAAGTACAACTCCTGGTTCTTTACATATCTATGTAAGCATAAAAGGGACCGCTCATCTAACAACCTGTTTGTGATGGTGCGATCCCCATTGCCATTGGTGTGCCAAAAATTCAGTTCAAATTCATAGCCCAATCCACGTGCCACATGGATTCAATGGACTAAAATGGGCCCTCCCAAACGATTCAATGGGCCAAAAAGATATGAGAGCGCCATTCTAATCTAATAACATATGCCTCACCTCTAATAATTGTAGAACAGCAACCTCAGGAAAGGTTTGCTCATCCTATTCTCATGGCTCGACCCTAAACTGGTTTGCTCATTTGCTTCCAGTTCCAGGGTAAACTATTTCCTGCAACCAATTGACTCAGTTGACTTCAGGGTTCAGGCCAATGAATATCATAGGGCGTACCAAGTGTTGTAGGCTCCCGCACTATGCGGGTCTTGGGAGGAGCGATTAGCGTCCGACCTTACCGCACACTGTGCAATGCGCCAATGAAATATCATAAACGATACAAAAACATTGAAGTTGACATTTACCTATTTTGGACTCAGAGCAATTCCATGAATGGTACATTGAAAACTGGTCTCCCAACAGGCCAAGCTGTCATGAACCTCAGTGAGTCCAAGTGGGTCACACCCTCCAGGTGTTAAACTAAATCATGCTGCTTTTGTCTTCGGAAGCTTTTAAGTAGTTTAATAAGCTCATAAGTCCGCACATCATGACCCAATCGGAGGCACAACTCCAACGGGGTCAATCCATCCTGAATGTAGTTCACCGACAAATAATTCACCATTTAGCAACAGAGCACTTGTTTTCAGAAGAATACAGTACATAGGACTGTCATAATTCCATCCAAAAATTATATGGAAAACGCAATGAGAATTGAGAAGAACTAGTGCCAACATGATATCATGTGATAATTAAAGGAATATTTCAAAGCAAATCATTCAGTCAATCCATAGATGTGTTCTTATCAAATAATCCACAAATGCATTCTTACTGAATCATTTCAGAACTTGTAGAATATATTCACTTTACTTACTTGGGTTTTGAGAGTTCTATCAGCGCCCTTTATTAAAAGTAGCTTCACAATGTCAGTCCTCTGTGTTTGTATAGCAAGATGCAAAGGTGTCCATCCATACTGCAACGTGATCAAGCTGCGTGTTAAGTCCAACCAATTGAAGAGAAAATAAAGCAAGGAAATTCCAGCGCTTAAACATACATCATCTGGACGGTTGATGTCAACATTGTACAGTAGAAGTGTCTTTATGGTCTGACTACATGCTGTTTGGACAGCATAATGCATTAGAGTTGCACCATCCTGTATCACCACAAGTCACAAGAAAAATGCAACACTTGAACAATAAATCTCACATATAGTACTGCATCAAACTAGAGGGAATTCAGGAGCATGACACTTAATCACAATAATGATGATTAAAAAAGGCAAATGCATTAGTCTCTGTATAAACTGTTTACAAGACACCAAGGAAAATTGCTTGCGTTAGGTTCTGTACAAACTACAAACTGTTTACAAGCATGCTAAACAAATTTTGCACTCACTTTATCTTGGATGAATGGATTTGCCGAGTTCCTTAAAAGATAGTTAATAATAGAAGCCTTCTTTGAAAGAATTGCTTTGTGAATTGCTGGCAAGCCATCCTAAGGAAACCAGCAAAACGTCCAATCAATAATAATGATCCAAAAAACAAAGAAGTCATATAGCTATTTTACAGTCAGGCAGTGGTGCTACCTTATCAAGAGCATTTATGTCCACATTATGTTTTAAAAAGACTATCCAATAGATAGAAATCCCCAGATGCAGCAAGGGTGTGAAGTGGAAGCCATTTACTCTGCACGGAATACATACAAATATCATCATAGACAGTTGAAGAGGCAGAATTCCCACACATCTTAGAAGGTTTGAGTACCAAAATCTCTATGGTTCTCATGATTCAGAAAGTAGCAGCTGCAGCACATTATTAATAACCCAACAATAACTGAATTTCTCTGAACACAGATTGCTTACAGAAGTAGCAGCTTCCAGATCAGGCACTCGCTTGTTCAGAAGAACCTTCTCCTCATTTGAGAACAACTTCTGACGGCCTTTAGCATATAAGAAAAAATGCCATTATGCATAATAAAAAAAAAAATAAGAGAATGATGCAAGATGAAGAACAAAGTCACTTTAAACTAAATACTTCATACAACTGGCTAAACATCAGTCAATGCATTCTTTCATAAGAGCAGCATTGTCTAGCAATCAGTGACCAGTCATCCTAATGTAGCAAAAGAAACTAACATGACTACCAAGGCAATAAAATGTATACCCTGTTATTGGTAATCTGTTTGGGCATCAATTGTTGTGATTTGGTCAAAGCCAGTTGGGATGTTATAATAAATCATGGCAATTCCATGTTTTATTTGCATCACTGCTGATGGTGCCCATAACATTATCATTGCGTTTGACATAAGCTCATGAACTGTCATGATCCTATCTATTGCACTTGCAGTGCCATTGGTAGATATAATTAGTTTTGACTTTCAGATTTGAATTATATAGGTTTAAACTACTATGTTTGTAGTAAAATCTAAACACAAAAAGTGCTCTAATGGCTACCCTTGACTCGCACAATCTCAGTGTTGATGTGGAGCAAATCTCCGAAACACACATGGACAAAACCAAACGTCCATTTCCAGACCATATGAGCAATCAACTACAGTCACTACTCTAACAAAAAATGCAGTCACTGAAGCATTTCTTCCTTCAGCATGTATAAAACAAGTACAGAAGTCAGAACTCACCATTGGGGCTCTTACTGTCCTCCATGTCGTTCTGAACATACTCCCCGACTTCTAAAAAAACTCATCAATGTCCTCAAGGCTGCCAACATCCATCCCCATCCTCGATTCCTCGGGGCCACACGCGTCCCAGGCTCTGGCGGTGGAGGTTCCTCCACCTCCGGCGGAAGAGGCCTCTCCAGCGGCCCCGGTATACATGAGCAACATGGTCTCGCTCCGCGCTCAGCATCCCCTTGCGGTACGCGCGGAATTCATCAGGAGCGGCAACGGCCGGGGGCGCCCGCCGCTCGAGGCGGCTCCCGAATCGTAGCCCGTGCGAGATACGGCGCTTCTCCTTCTTCGTCAGGTTGATCTCCTCCTCGGCATCCCTCCACCTCTCCGGCACCAGGCTCTCGCCCTCCCCGGCCTCCGCCCTCCGGCCGTGGCGGTAGGCGCTAGCCGGCGGCGGCCGGGACGACGGGAAGTCCAGGTCTGGTTCCTCGAAAGCGTCGTCGTCGAACACAAGGCAATCCCCGACGACGACATCCTCATCGTCGCCGACGGCGGCGACCGCAAAGGCGGAGGAGGAGACTGGACGCGGGTTGGGTAGGGATAGGATTACTGGTTTTGGGAGTTGATGATTGAGGCGACGGGATGAGGTAGCGAATGGGTTCAGAATTTGGGTCGGGGAAGCGGAGGGGAGGGGGAGGAAGCGGTGATGGTGGTGGAAGATGGAGGGCGGCGTCATGGCGTCGTCCTGCGCCGGCGCGCCGTGCCGCGTCGACACTTGAGAGGAGGATTGGCCGGAACAGCCGACCGTTCATGCCTGGGCCGGATATTCGACAAGGCTGTACGCGTGTCTTTCCAAATGGGCCAATATTTAGCAGGTTGGGGCCCGAAAAGGAGGCCTGGGCAGAGCAGACGAGTTTTCCTCCAAGAAAAGAAAAGATCGAGGCGTCTTTTCTTTTCTTTTGAAAAAAAAAATCAGAACAACATACAGAGAGCTATTTGTATATTACTAAAGCGACTGGGTCATTAATAATAAAAATCACCCTAGTATTAATAAAGCGACTGGGTCATTAATTTTGTAGGAGTAAACATACATTAAACTTTTTATTTCCATCGTAGTTTTTTAATCAAGAAATAGTATCCCCATTCAAATCTTCAAATACTAATCTAATGGTATTTATTTTGTAGTATAAATGTTAGTAACTAACAGTTAATTAATATTTTTTAGTAACTCACAGATAATTAAGGCAAGTGGTTAACTTGTAGTAACTAACAAGTAAACAATATATCTCTAATTTGTAGGGAGTAACAAGTAATTTATCATAGTATATATATATATATTAAGATTTCATCATGTATGCATTCCATTTTTTTTAGTAACCCATTAATAATAAAAAAACAGTGTTTATAACTAAGATTTCATCATGTATGCATTCCATCTTTTTGACACATGTCTATGAACCTATAAGGCAAGTGATCCCTTCTTTAATTTGTTCTAGCTAATTTTGAACAACGCGCTGATTTGAACAACTAATTATTCATTATTTGTGTCCTCTAGCTAATTTGACGTACGCTCTATGTCGTAAGATCTGAATCCGAAAGAAACATGAAAGCCAAAATGATATATCAACGATATCTGACCATATATCTAAAATCCACATTTGCATCTTTGGTTATTATTAGTGTCGTAGCTTATACTTATTCAGATTTCTCTTTCATTTTGTATGTATTTAGAAAGCCCACGCAAGTCCCTGGAGTATATATTGCATATTTTTTGGGTTGCATGATGACACGTATGGCTTCAAGCAGAGTTTCACCGGAAATAAAGTTTATCATGGACATTATAATCTGGGGCATCATCATCATGAGGAAATATCAAAACCAAATCACATAACAACACTCTCAACTCCAGAATGTAAGTCGTTATAACTTTATCAAAGGCTAACATTTCTAATTTGACCAAGTTTATATAAAAAAATACACCTAACATCTACGAGTATATAATATATTAAAATAGTTTAACTAAATTCGCCTCAAAACATTTGTCTATAAAATTGGTCCAACTTAAAGAAATTAAAGTTGAATAGGACGGAACTAAAAGAACCTGCATTTTGGAATGGAGGGATCAGTAGTGGTAAGAAGATATCGGATTTGATACTTTTGTTATTTTTGATGAATTATTTTATTGTACCATCAGGCATTGCAATCGATTAGGTACTCAGAGGGAACGGTAGTTATTAGGAGAATTGTCACATTCGGCTAGATTGGGCCGGAATTGACACGTGTTCGCCAACCGTTGGAGCTTCGAGATGGCGTGAGGGGCTGCAGCTTCGCCGGCGGCGACGAGCGACAAAGACGAGCAACTGCTTGGAGAGGAGGAGCCGTGGGGAGGAGGGGAGGAGGCGCGGCGGCGGCGCTGGTCAGCGGCTGGGGCGCGGGAGAGGGGGCGGCGGCGGTTGAGCCGAGAGACGATATATATATATTTTTATTGCTTGCTTATCCCCTAGAGATTACATGTCTCTTGCTTATATAGCCCTAAGTAGTGGGACTTGTAATCTAAGTAATCTCTATAAGGTTTCTTTATACGATCGAATACCTTTTACAAGCATATCCTATTTATTTATTTCCTAATAAGGGTCTCTCTTATAGATGAGATATCCCCTTGCACACCAAAAATTCCTAAGATAATCCTAACTTGAAGACGAAGCAGAGTCGGACTCAGACGGAGAGAGGCGGCGGCGGCGCGGGGCCCTGCGCCGGCCCCACCAGCGCCCCTGGCCCTCTCATGCCGGGCGGCCGGCGTGGCCCAATTAGCCCTTCCCGGGCTGGCCCAATTCGGATCATCACAAGAATATGACAAGTAATTTGAGGCAATGGCACTTGAAAGGCAAAAGGAACTAATATATGTGTGTTCAGAGTTTGAGAAAGGAACAATTCTCGTCGTGCAGGACTTGGCTCTGATCAGTCGTACATATTCTCATGTTTTCATGGCTTTTAACGGTTAGATGGACCATAAAATAACGAATCGTTCGGCTCCTGCTCATCCTGCAGAAGCGTTGCATGCATGTCACTGATCAGCTAGCAGGGAACAAAATCTCCTTGTTCTTTACCCATTATTATGCAAAGGAATAAAACAATCATACACTACTGTTCCCTACATATATGAGCATATGGTAGCTCAAAGGACAAGCACGAACTGTTATGAACCGTTTCCTGGAAGGAAGAGAACAAAAATCACAGCTAAGGCCTTGTTTAGATTGCTAAAGTTTCTAACTTTTTTCCCACTTTCTCTCCATCACATCACATTAAATACACCAAAAGACATATGTTTGGAGTATTAAATGTAGATAAAAAAATAACTAATTACACAGTTTAGATGTACATTGCGAGACGATTCTTTTGAGCCTAGTTACTCCATGATAGGATGATATTACCACTAACAAACGAAACGTGCTATAGTGTACGATGTGACATCCGGTTCCAAATTTTAGCCATCTAAACAAGGCCTAAACTCACAGAAGAAACAATCTTCTTCTTGAATTTAACCCATGCCGCATGTGGTACACCACAAAATATATATCAATCCGCGTACACACCATGATTCAATGATACAAACCACAAGAAATGATCAACTTACAATACCACCTGAGCAACAAATCTTTAATTCGCTGCTGGGATTCTTCAGATACCTCATACAACTACGCATACTAGCTAGTTCTATACTAATATATTCATGGAGCAAAAGCCATGGAATATTAATGAAAAACATCAACAACAATAACGATCATGCAAGGAATTACTAGCTTATATTTTCTGGATGGGTTTGGAGCTGCTTGCTGCTAGCTAGAGGCACCTTCCTCCGTAGCCAGCACTCTTAAACATTGCCTGCTTTATCTCGTCGGTGCTCAGAACTTGCCTCTTCCCGTCCTCCTACCACAAATTGGTAACAAATTAATCCTTGTAATGCATACAGGTATAGATTACTTTTTTTCGAGAATGTACTTAGCACGCGTTTGATTAAGAACAAGACTTTAGAAAACAGAAAGCGACCATAACCAAATGGAGAGTTCCCATAGTCCCATAGCGCTGACATTACACGATACAAACATAGAAAGAAAGGCGGTAATAAGGAGAGGCCCGTGAAAGGGGGTCTCTAGCCTCGTGGTTAGAGCGCTGAATAGCACCCAGCAGACACAGGTTCGACTCCTCGTGAGAGCGAATTTAAGCAGGTTTGCATTATTAAAAATAAATAAAAATAGGCCATCGATGGCGCTAGGCTACCAACATAGAAGATGAATACGAGGTGGCAAAGCATCCACCAAAAAGGGTTGAGGCACAATGTGGCAATGTATCTGCATGTGAGGACGCTGGATCAGACCACACTCAATCTGGCATCCACATGAAAGGGAGCCCGAAGTGACATTGGCGTCAAATTAAGTATCCGCCCAAGCAACAACGGCAAAGCATCTGTCAAGGAAGATGACAATGACAAACCATCCATTGTGAAGAACAACTATGACAACACCTAACAGGTTGAATAGACTAAATTGAAGAGGAGCTTGAAGCACGCACAGGGACAACAAACGACCCAGCGGCTTCGGCGAGAGGCGTGCTGCAGAAGTGCTCCAGCGATGCCTCCAGCAAGGGAATAGACATTCGAGACACAAACAACGCTAGAGAAGCACCTGAGTAGGACTTTTGATCCTATAGCCTGCCCCAACAAACAAAATTGTCGGAGGGTGTGTCACCGTTTGCCGACTGAGGCGGGGTTTTCACCGCGAGACTATACATCCATAGAAGCGAGGCCACCGAGGGGTAGCCTGAACACCATCACAGAGGGAACCCAGATGCGGAGATGGGGAGGCTAGATCCGTCCATGGGTCCCAGAACCAGCCCTCCATCCGGCATCTCGGCGGGGAACTTGAGGAAGAGGCATGGTGGTAGAGAGCTAGGGGAGAAGGAACTGGGGGCGCGAGGGAGGATGGGGCTGCGACGAACGAGGGTGGTGCCGTGATGGGGACTAGTTGTGCGCGAGCCACCACGCCGCCGCCGGAGCACGCTAGAGGGTGGTGGTGCGGGGCTGGAGTTTCACCCCCGAGTCGCCCGAAGGGAGCGCTTGGGGGAGGGTTAATGCAGGCAGTGATTACAAAGGGCATTGAACAATAACACTGGCTCTCTTCCCGGCAATTTGTGGATGTTTAATTGTTACTACTTAGCTGTTCTTTTCATGTTCTAGCTGAGCATTATGCATGGATTCTATAACAATCTATATGTGTGCCTTGGGAAATTGAACAATGGATACGGTGTATGCATTCCGCGGTACATTAATTAGACTATATATATATTACCATCTCCTGGATTTAAGACCGGTAAATTGAACAATTTTCAGAGCCAAAGAATCGATCCCTTAATCACGTACTCACCTGTGAGCAAGAGGCCTGCATGGCAAAGTCGCTGAAGCAGCTCACGACGCACTGCTCGATCTCCAGCCCGAGCACCTCCAGCGCGCTTACCGTGGACAGCAGCGCCCCGGGGTTTGTCGGGCAGCAGATCTCGATCCTCGTGCTCCCGTTGCCCCGCTTCTCGACGTCGAACTGCATGTGACCACCCACACGCACATGGGTCAAAAATCACTAGCTGCTAGTTCTTCATCGATCAGGTAGTGCCCTACAGTGTTAAGCTAGCAGCTAGCTAGAGAGTAATGTATGCATGTGAATGCGCGAGCGAGGAGCCCATTCCTATAGGAGGGATGTTCGTGTGTACCTTGGTGGAGTTCCTCACCATCATCTCGTTGCTGTTGCTGGAAGAATCTTTCAAGGTGTTGAGGAGGTCCAGGTCCTCCGGCGAGGCGCCGATCTCCTCCTCGAGGACTTTGATCCGCTCCGTCAGCTCCTTGACATAGTCAATGGTGTCCCCAAGAATGGCTGTCCTGTCCATCTGACGGTCAAGCCACCCATGATCAGTTTTAGCAAGCTCAGTCGATCACATCACACACCTTATTGGGAGCCCCAGACACTACACAAATTAAAGGTCGACGATATATACCTTGCTGATCTTGGGAACAATGGAGCGAAGCATGGAGAGGCGGTCGTTGAGGCGCTTCCTCCGCCGCCTCTCCGCCATGAGATTCTTGGACGGCGCGCCGTGGAGCTTGCTCCTGTGGTGGTGGGGGCCGCCGACACCCCTGACGATGAGCGGCATCTCGGAGCTCTCGCCGGCGCCTCGGCCGAACACGAACGTCGGGGACCCGCCACCGCCACCTCCATAGTGCTGCCCTTGCAGGTCAAGGTCACCGCTCGTCTCCTCCTCCACCATGGCGTCGTGGAGAGCGGCGAGCGCATGTCCTTGTCCGGGCACCGCTGCGGCCTCGGCCCCCGGGACGGCGACGCCGCCGCCGCCGCCGCCGCCGCTCCTGTACGGGTTGCAAACCTCGCTCAGGCAGTCGAAGTTGAACTCTTCGTGCGGGTGCGGGTGCGGGGCCGCCGTGGGCGGCATGGACGCTTCCAGCGGCTCCTGATGGAACGGCGAGAGGTCCATGCTGGTGGCGTCAGCAGCGGCGCCTCCGTCGTCGTCCCGCCGTAGAAGAGGAGGTCGCTCATCATCATGCCCCCACCCCCACCTCCTCCTCCGCTCGGGTGGTAGGCACTAGAGGCAGCAGCTTGCTGCCACGGCGCGGACGCCGCCGCTTCCCGCCGCAGCGACATGAGCTCGTCCAGGAACGTCTCCTCGTCAAGCTCCATGCCGCGCGCCCGGCCCAACTCTCTCTTATCTCCTCCCAGATGCCGCGCCACTCTGCTCAACTATACTATAAACTCCTCCCGCCACTCAGCAACCTCGCCACAAACCCTCGCGCGGCTGGTTGGTACTCCATCTCACAGCACCACCACATGCCCAATTTGCAGGCGCCAGTGACTACGAGCTATAGCCGTGATGAGAGCACAGCAGTGGGGACAAGCAACCTGAGAATGAATTATCCTGCCACGGTGGGCCGGGGAGTGCGTGTTGGTACGTCCTGCAGTGAGCAACCTGGTCGATCGACAATTATTCCTTGGTGGCAATGACCGCCGTTCGTTGGGTGCTTAGTTTAGGGTACTCGACGATATGGGTCGGTGTGCTCTTCTGTTGGGCATGGGCACTGGGCAGATGACTTGAGCGATGGATCGAGGAGGCTAAGAACAGCACGACGAGGCTAGGTTACCTGGAAGTAGCTAAGCACGACAGCCTAAGAATGGAATGGAATCTCCGCGTTTGTTTAATCCCCGTGGGCTGGCAGGCGACATTCGTTCGGTTTTCAATTACGGACCGTGTCGTTTTCGCCGGAAATCTGCAATCTCGCGGCCCTAGCTTTTAAAACGCCTCCCGTCGCTGGCAGGGTTCGACCGAGGTCGTCTCGCCAACGGAATTTATAGGGGATTGCTTGTCACGGCCACCTACAGGCAGAGGCAGCCGCCGGCCGTTGTTTAATGGAATGCCGGACTGATCCCCCTGGCCGTCGTGACCCGTGGACGCCTGGACGGAGACGCCGCGCGCACCCGCACGGCTCGGTCGGCGTCGCGTCGGCCGACCCACAAGGCTATCGATCGAGCTCTTTCCAGATCGCCTTGGGGCTGGGGGCGGCGGATGATCGACGCAGAGTCGACGTGGCGTGCGCCGGCGGCATGTCCCCCCGCCCGCCGCCCGCTTCGATCGTCGCCGCTTGGCGAGGACGGGGAGAGGCTGGCCAGGCCAGGCCAGGGCACACAGGCAAAACGCAGCGGCCGCGCACGTCGCTGTCGCCCGCAGTCAGATCAGATGCGCTGTCGACGGCGACGTAGACGGACGCGGGGGTGTGCTGGCGACGGTGCCAGCGATTGGTACGACGTACTATACATGAATGCGATTAATCATGTACCCGATACCCCGCGCCGGGGAAGCGGCCGCGTGCCTGCTATTCTTTGCGCGTGCAGCGTGCTGGCTGGCCGGGAAGGGAAGAGTATATGCTGCGGTGCCGGCCCGGATGGATGATTTTGCCGGGCCGGGACGGGCCTCATTATCTGGGAGATTTTAGGGGTGGCTAATCTTGATTTGGGATGAGCTATCAGATCTGATGGATGCGTGGAGAAGACTATAACAATGCGGATGGAACAAAAGCGCCGGAGTATATATTAGACGTTAACAACGACGATGACGACAACAAAAAGCAATCAAGGGGGGTGGTGGCGCCACTGATACGTCGACGCTAGTACTCCTAATTTGTCTTTGCTTGGAGTTCGTACCAGTACACTACTGTACTAACATAACATGGCGTATACATGGTGCCTAGTAGTTACAGTATATTACCTTTTTTTTAACCATTTTGCAGTATATGACTACTCCTACCAGCATCGTTATGCGCGGCGCCAAACAGTCCACAAGATGGAGACGCGCGAGATCAGTGAACGTCTCCGGCCCCTTTGTCCCCCTTGTCATACGCCACACGCAACGCAATATGCAGGTCTAGGAGAGCATATGTAGGAGTATGCACGTCGGCGTCACAATGTGATGGATCGTCACAATCTGCATCTCTAGTCGAGCGCTGATGATAGCTCTGTAGACCGATGGCCGCTGCCGTCCCCTGTGCAGTCCCAACTCCCAGTAGGAGTAGGGTGCAGGACTGCAGGGCGAAGCGCAGCTCACCGTCCGAAGCGACGTGTAGTATGCCTTGTCCCGGCAACGTGCCGTGCGTACGTCTCTGCTGCTAGCTGCAGCATCGGACCAAGGCCGCTTACGTGAGCGCGCTACGGAGGGACCGTGCAATGCGATGCGATGCGATACCCCGTCCTAGTCCGCCTGCCAATCACTGAATCACACCATCGCCCAGCAGCGCCCAGCGTGCGAGAGGGCACCATGTCGCCCGGCGCACAAGCACAAAGCCGCCCGCCTAAAAGGGGGTTCGCATGCAGCGCACACGGCCAGCCAGAGCACAGCGCGCTGGTTCACGGGAGCTCGACCGGCAGCCGCGCGCGACAGTCAAGGAGGTGACAGGGGCTGGTCGCGATGCGGATCGAGTTCGAGTGGAGGAAGGAACCCCGGCAGCCGGCAGGCGCGTGTACGCTGGTTCGTCCGTCGTCCGCCGTCCGCACGCAGGCAGCTAGCGCGGATCCGTCGTGCGCGGGATGAATCGACGGCTCGGTCGGCAGTCGGCACGTACGCGCGCGCGCACGGTGCCGCCCCGCAAACAGCGGCGGTGTCCGCGGGTGGAATCACGCGCGCATCCAACCTGCCTGCAGGCTGCACCCGCGCGCTACGGCCACGGCCACGACGGAGCTATGGCTATTGGGCGGGTCCTTTCTTCTCTTTCATTTCACTGTGGGCTGTTGACTGATCGATCGACGCACGCACGACCGACCCACCCGTTTTCACTCCGCCGTTTTCACGTGAGCGCCACGGCTGCCCGGAGTCTCCATGTCGCCCTGGCCTGTCCTATAATTGACTGCCACGCGCAGCAACTCTACCAATCACACCAGTGGGGGCATCAAAGTCGTGCGCGGTTGCGCAACGCCAGTTGCACACGACAAGTAACCAACCAACCCATCAAGTAGTACACTCGAAACCTGATAATCATTCTAGCGCATGTACTCTTGACCGAGGTTAACAAGTCTTCTGACATACTCCCGGTTCCAAAATTCAGATCATTTTAGTTTTGTCCTAATTTTATAACTTGTCTAGTTTCAACAAAGTTCAGACAAACACTTGTCTTATTTAAACTTCTCTAGTTTTGATCAAGTTTAGACAAAAAAAAATATGTCAGCCTCTCTATTTTTTAGATCGGGTCTTTTACCCGTTTTACATTAAGAGGAAGGGCGAAAAGAGAGGCTACAGATACAACTGATACAAAGGACTCCTGTAATGCCAAAATTATCGACAAAATCACGTCGGTCTGTAGCTTCAGAATAGTTTCATCAAGTACAATATCAGACATGTGGTAATATTGTATTGTTAGATTCGAATGGATACTGAACAGTGAACACACATATATAGAAGAGCTCAGTACATGTACCGAGCAGCACAACAAATGCTAGGAGTGGGCATTCCGGTAACTCAAAAAATTCGGATAACATAGTTCAACTATAAATAATTGAAACTCTCTGTGTCCCCAATTACAAGAAGTTTTTTTAGTTTTCTGGTTATATTGCTTTTTATGTACCTAGACATTGCATATATCTAAGTGCCAAACAGTATGTCTTTGACAACTACACTAATTTTGTTCAAAATGATAACTTAAACACACATACAGATCACAGACCCCAATTAAAGACACGAACTTCGGATCTTGAGTAATTCGGAGCCGGGAATCAATACCAGGTCTTTCAAGTATGTGTAGTTCTAGTTCAAATCCGGGTCTGAATAGTTCAGGTTTGCATACCAGGGTTTATGCCCGAACGTAGGAAAGGTGATGTTTCCATCCATCAGCGTCTACCGTCGCTGTTGCTTTTGGGCCACACCACTTTTCTGTATTCTCCCTGCATCACTTGGATGGATTCCAAGACTCAATAGTCATGCAAAGGCGCTATCTGGAGGTTGCTCCATGCTCGCCATGCCTCCGAGGCCTCCGAGGTAGCTAGGAAACCTGCGAGGATACCGACATCAGACCAACTCAAAAAGCGCAGCGCTACTACTTTCACAGAGAAAGACGTAGATTCTGGGAGCCTTTCTGCATCCAACTCATTACCTAAGGAAGAATTCAACCTCGAACTGATGTAGTATAAGAATCTTGTTCAGCCATATATCCCTTTCATTTTTTATATTGGAGAGAATTTGATGGACTCACCAACACCAAATACAACATATAATAAATCAGAAAATAGAGGACTACTGTAAACTGCCTAGGCCGAACCAGGGAATGGGACAAACCATATCCATATGAGCAACATGGCAGTGGCTGGTACAGTTTTGTTTAAAGAATAAAATAACTCCAGGAAAGGAAACACTACAGCTGGCATGATAAATTGCTAACATGCTATGAATTAATAGGAGATAATCAGAGTTTAGCAACCACACTTGTGTCGTTGCCATGTAAAAGCCAGGAAATGTACTACAATATGGGACAATATATATTACCATTTGAAAGGATACACTACATAGTTTCAACTTGCAATGATCACCTAGTAGAGTCCAGAAATTACCGCCACATAAATGAATAATATTACAATCCTAGAGAATAGACTACGCGGTTTCAACTTAAAATGAAGTGCAACATTATCAAGTTATCAACATATTAAAAAAACTCAAACAACATAGATGAACAACATAGCATATTAGCAATGTAAATAAGAAGAAACAGGCATCCAAATTGAAGCTGACAAGGACAAAGACCTGGGTGTGGGTGTACAGTGTACACCCACGCCTCCCATGGTCCCACCAACTGAGCCTAGCTCAATTCTTAATATTAAAACTATCTTGTTCTTTGCAAATAAAAACGATAATCATGAAAGTCTGTACTGAAAGAACATAGGCAACTGCAATCAATTTGTCATTGTGAATCTCAGGTCAAGCTGATTATGCCGTGATGCCATATAGGAAGGTGGCAACTGCTAACAACATTGAACAATAATCATAACAGGCCTTCTTTAAGAAACTGGCCTTCAGCTCCCTTTATGTAACTCAACTTGAAAAAATAAAATCCCGCAGAAAGGAGTGCCAGGCACTAAAAAAGGTGGAGGCCAAATACTATTCAAACATTCCAAGACTAATCGTGATCCAACACTACCACATATAATTCTGTAAGAGGGCTGAACCAGATCTAGGAGTTGTTCATTAACCATCCATATTAACATAAAGAGATTCAATCGACCAATTACAGCAAATCCAAACCCCATGCTTCAATACTCAATGCCTAAAGCTTGGCCAAAAGAGTTCTCTAAACTTCCGAGGACGATACCAGGTGTTCGGTATGGTTTTCAAAACTTTTGGGGATAGATAATTTTTTGGCAAAGGTTAATTTGGGCACAAACCAAACACAGATGTGACATGTACAAGGACAGAGAAATCTAACGAGTAATAGATGTTGCAAAGAAACTAGAGTCAGATAAACTAAGGGGACATGGAGATGATCAATTCGCATCACCTAATACATTGACTCCCATATATACTTCTCCTTTGACATTAATTAGTTGTAAGTTGTAATTATTGGCTAGCACTGAAAAGCTAGTTCTAGTGAAGGAAACCTGGAACCAAAAGCCATAAATCTAGATCTAGGTGTAGTCAAGGAAACCTGGTATAAAAATGTAGGATCAAAAGTTACACATCCAAGCAGTGAATAACCTCACAGGAAACTAGACCAGAAATATGTGTCATTGGTATCAATGACGACACCGAGCTACAGACACCCACAGCAACTAGATGGTTTCAAGCTCATCAGTTTTCAACATATTATGGTACAGTACTAACAAGATGATGTCCTTATCCTGTTCAAGAACACATTCACTGATTCACAATTACTGGTGGTAATGGTGGCGGCGCCCTTTGTGTGTCGGTCTTCCCGTTGGGGACACCATTATGTGGCATCGTATCCTGATGCATAGTCTCGGGGTGAAAACCCGGTCCAGTTTTCTGGACGAGCGACGGCGGCGCCTTCGGCGTCGCGTCCTCCTTGGAGGCGCCGCTTCTCGAGACGCTTCTCAGCTTGTGGCAGTGTGGGAGGTGGTCTGGTGGGCCCGGGCGCAGCGGCATAGGAGGTGCGCCTTGGTCTTGGTGTTGGCGGCGAGGTGCAGAGGGTCCACAGGTGCTGGAGGCCTTGAGCTGGTGCGCGTGGTGCTGTGGTGATCTCGGTGATGGCTGGCGGAAGTGGTGCTCTCTGAGCGGTTTCATTTATCTGAGTCCTGGGTAGTGGATTAGTGGAGTGTGAGGCGGTGGGTGAGGCGAGGCCCCCACGCAGAGTAGCCAGGCTCAGTGGTTTCATCGGTGCCGTGACGGTTGTTCTGCTGATGCAACGCTGGAGCTGGGGGAACGACGACCATGCGTGTGCAGCTTGGGGGTGATGGTCCCCGTGGTGGAGGAGTGTTGGTAGCTGCTCGGGCTTGCAGCGGGCCGAGGCACGCTGTTGGTAACGACGGCGCAGTTCGACGACCTGCTTTCGACTCCTCTCCAGGTGGTGGTGGTGTAGTTTGCGTTGTGTGTGCTTTGTGGGTCGATGTCCCAATCCGACCAGTCGTTGTGGATGGAGGCTCGAGTTGACGACCCAATCCAACCGAGCAGAACTTCATGTTTATTTTCTCCCATCTGAGTTGTATAGCTGTTTCAAGTGGTAGGGGGGGATTCTCCCATAAGTTGAGTCGAGTGGGCGCTAGTAATGGCGCGAGTTGAGTTGATTTGGTACCTAGGTGTGCAGGTGGAGTAGGGTTCCCTTCACAATTGTATGGTTTTTCTGGCCGGGTTTCCAGTCAAAAAACTGGGCTGGCACTTGCCTTTTGTTTTTTTCGTCTAATAGAAATCGCGGCAAAGCTTTTGCCGCCCCTTCTAAAAAAAAAAATCCATACGATCAAACTTCAAGAGTTATCCAGTCTATATGCATTGTCTAAGATTAATGTTGTGAATTGACAAGCATTAAGCAGAACATCCAGGAAAAGAACATAACACTGATACAATAGGAAGACTGTGAAATGAAGAGGCAGAGTCTGTAAAATTTCAACTGATAAATGATTCATGCTTCAGAGGAGCACAATGTCATCTGATACGACAGACTGCAAGTCATGATGGAAGGAAGAACAAACAAGAGCTGGAAGGAGCAAGGAAGGGACTTGTGGTCCTACACACGTACTCCATACCCCCATAGAAAACCTTACCTTAAAAGAAAATATAGAATCTCTTAAACAGGAAAGAAACTCATGCAGTTACAGCTAGACATATAACCTCGGCAAATCACATGAATTTTATTCCTTGTGAACTGATCATAAAAATGCTTCACCAAGTTGTGTACACGTTTGCTAATTCATGGATACAAACCTGATCATCGAAAACCTCATACTAACAAATTTATATGATTATAAACTCTATCCTACAACTGGTGTGATACAACTTATGCATTTGCAAATTACTGAGAATCAGCCATTCTCATTGAACCCTGCCTGTAAGTGTAGTAATGTGAACGATGCAACTAAGTGATTTAAACTCCAAGGTCACTAGGGATCATTATTTTCCTGATGAAAAAAGTCAATTAAGCAAACTAGTAGGCACATGACTTGGGTCAGTAGTTGATCATTATTCAAACAACTTGTCCTTCACACTAAGGAAAATTCCCTATACCTTTGCACATTGTGTAATGATTTGACCCAAGAATATCAGAAGAATTGGATGGGCCACCTAATTATTGAGAATGTGTTGTACATCTTTGCATGCCAAATAAGATGAACTAAACTTGTACTAATTTGAATAAAGAGAATATCTCAGTAAGGCATGCACATTCTTTTAGTTTATTTAACAAGTCAGATTAAACTACTTAGTTCTCGATTTCATACATAAAACACATCAAAGCTAAACTGACCACAGATCTGCACTGTAAGAGTGCACCACAACTAATGACGACAGGTAAGCAAAAAAATAAACATCCAAAACGGACACCAAATTATCTGCAACATTACCATAAAACAAAGCATCCTGATCTTGGGTATTTACTGCCATAACGAAATAAATCAGGACATACACGTAGAAAGACACACAAATCGCATTCTCAGAAATGCGCCAGGAATTCTATTGCTTTCAGCACTACAGCGCGGCCATTGCACATTGCACTAATGTTAACTGAACAGATACAAGTATAGTGACCTGGTGAATTGGTGACTGCGTGGTGTCGCTTTATTCCATTTTTCTGAAACTGAGGTGTCACTTCGTTCTCAAACAGGACTTCATTTCGTTCCTATGTAACATGGTGATTGTCTAGTGTAGCCTTTCTCTGGGATTGGTCTGCAATGCTGTTAACATGCTCTACAGGTGTGTTGTTAACGTCTAGACTCTTTCCGGAATATAATGTGACTGTGATGGCCTGGCCCTGGGGTATCGTCCCTGTAACTCAAAAATCAAGTATACAGGCATACAGCAGATAATCAGATTCGAAGAAGTGCCTGTTAATTGTGATGACCTGACAGGAAACGAGGAACTAGGATTTTACCTACAAAGAGTCGGATCCGCCTAACGCCAGCGGGTGGGCACAGAGATCAGAAAACCCCGCATACTGGAAAGCCAAGAAGGACGTGACCGCGCATCATAGAAGCGGAGACCGCGAGCCACGGGAGATGACCGGGGAAGGCCGGAAGGGGAACGAAATGGCCCCGGCGGCGCCGGCGGCGGTGGGTTGCGTTGCGTGTGCATGCCAAATTACCGATGGGTATTGGACAGCAGCAGGCAGGCAGTGGCAATGGGCGCACGATGGCCCGTCGCTCGTGGGCCAGAGGCAAATTGAGGAAAAAAGGAAAGTGCGAAGGCCCGGCCCCAGAGAGTGAGGTGGGCGGACGCGCTGATCGTCGGCAGCTTCGGTCGCCATCGCCCGAGTGTTCAGCAGGCCGCGCAACCGAAGACTTTCTGGGATGGGATCACGTGCGCAACGGTGAGAATGGGCCTGAAGGAAACAGGCGAGGGCACCTTCCTGGGGGCGTGTTAGCGGCCGACCACCCAAGGTGGGAGGACGCCGCCGACCAGCACGATAGGTGGGCCGGCCCGCCCACGCGGCCTTCTTCCTCCTCGCAGAGCCGCCACGCGCGTCGCGCCGCCGCCACCCCCGCCCCGCCCCCGGCCCCGCCGGCGGGCGGGCTAGGGCTTTCTGAAGCGCCCGCGGGGCGGCCCCTTCTTCCCCTCCCCCGCCCCGCTGCCGCCCGCCGCCTTCTCCTCCAACTCCGGCAACCTCCAGCCGCCGCCGCCGCCTTCCCATACCCACCGGATGGGTCCGCCTGGTCTGCCTTCGGCGGCGCGCCGTCGCTCCTGTCACCGGGCCGGGCGATCCGCCACCACCGTAGACACGATCGCCGCTGCCGGCGGCCAGTGTGACTCTATAGCCGGAAGTTTTGAGGCGGCGGGGGAGCTCGCGGAACCCTAAATCCACGGCCCTCGCCGGAACCCTAAAGCCCACGGACCGCGCCGGAACCATAAAGGCATGGTGGGGCGAGGGAGGAGGAGGGAAGAGGGAGGACCACGGCCGAGGAGCACGACCGCCGGTATGTCGCCGCCCGCGTCGGCACAAGGAGAAAGGAGACGACGGGAGGAGGAGGAAGGGAGAGGGCGGGCCAGATGGGCTTCCATGGGCCAAAAAGGCCAAAAGGGGCGAATAGGGGTGGTCGGGCGGATGCTTAACTGCCTCCTGAGCAACAGCATGGCTTCAGGTACTTCCGGGTTCGGCTACGGTTGCGGCAAATTGCCAGCTACTCGGCTACAGTCGCGGCAAAACTGCAGAATACGTACATAGCACAGTGCTGCAGCAAGCTGAAACGAGCTTGTGGTCGCATCTAGATCCAAACAAAGAATCAACTGTCACCTCTAATTTGTCACCATATATATTTTTAGCTCAGAGTTATATACTGTCGCTGTTTTATTATAAAAGTAACAAAGTGAGTCTCAAAGATGAATAAAAAGGAACCTTTTCAGGTGCGTTTAGTTGGTGAAAAAGTTTGGGATGAAAATTTTTAGGGGTGTCACATCGGATGTCCCGCCCGACGTCGGAAGAGACTAATTAAAAAGCTAATTTATAACTCGCTAGGAAACCACGAGACAAATCTTTTCACTATAATTAATCTCGGCATTAGCACATGTAAGCTACTATAGCACTTATGGCTAATCATGGACTAATTAAGCTAAAAGAGATTCATCTCGACGTATACATATAGTTTTTTATTTTATCTATATTTAAAACCCACGCATGTGCCGGAATATTTGATGTGACAGAGTGAAAAATTTTGAGTGGGAAACTAGGCTAGCTCCTCTGTTTACTACACCTCAAGGTGTACCTTCCCATTGAAATAGCTTGACTGACTTTCCTTTGGTATGGTTTGTGGGCTGTCTTGAGTGAGCTGTCTTTTGTAGCAGTAACAAAATAAACAGATTAGATATTTTTTATTTGAGTTTGTACATACTCAAAGCTGTTGTTTGCGTGTGTGTGTGTGTTTTCTCCTCCAAGCAAGTCTTATAGCTTCACCTTTGCCATACAAGAAAAGAAGACTTGGGCTCACTGTATATGGCTAATTAATTTTGAAAAGAAAACTGGTCTTGCCCCTTTACCCTCAATCATGTTTACCCTATGACGGATGCATTCAGCTCATTTCTGTCCCCGTATATAAAATGTGAATTGAATTTTCGGAATGGTGCCGAACAACCAAAAGGTCGTCAAAGCAGGCCAGTTGTAACATGGGCGCGGTGAGCGGGCAGTTCTTTTGCTAGCACGATCCCTATCGTTACAGCACCAAGCTTTTACTATCTCAATGCACTTTCTCTACCTTTGCACAGTTTCAACCAAGGTTTGGCAACGCTTTAATAAATCAGCAGTCAGCAGGGCACAAAAGTAACTTTCAGGAACAGGAAGGACAAAACAAAGAAAATGGGAGAAAGGGAAGTAGTGGGTCACGATATTAAACCGAAAGAAGCCCGTGGGCCTGCATCGTCGTCTAGTATAAAAGTTAAGTCCTCCATTGATGTCACTCGGAAACTAGCAGTGTCACGCAGGCTCTCAACAATGAAAAAAAACTACTACCGTATTATTTATGATAATATGGAGGGTGTTCACGATAGACATATATTAGGATCATATATTTGATTTTTGTATGGTTTGTGGAACAAGGAACAAGGAACAAGGT
>JADLZK010008208.1:0-238693 GCA_015847255.1 Hyparrhenia diplandra | reverse complement strand
ATCTCCCAATCTTCCAATAATCTAACTTCTAATAAGTAGGTATTGAAGAAGCCCAGTGTTATTTTTGGTTTGAGATTTCCTATAGAGGTATACAATATCTCTCTCAATATCCATTATACAAGATAGAGCTTACATTTGTGGATATGAAAAGATAGCCGGCAAGCTGTGGTTGGAATGGGTCCAGCATACCAGTGGGGAGATTGGCTTTATATATTTTTAAAAGGAAAAATGAAGAATATTGGTGATAAAAATGTACAATATTGAAGAGAGAAAAAAGCTGCTCTAGAGTGGAGATGTGTTTAACTAATCTTAAACAGAGTCACGAAAAGGCGCCGACGAGCCCCATTCATCGCATCCTTCCTTCTTCCATAATTCGATCACACACACTGACACACACCCCCACCACGTCGAAAGCACACGAGACAACCGCAAGGCAACAGCAGCAGGAGAGCAGAGGAACCTCGCCGGCCGCACCACTCCATCGTCTCTGATCTCCCGCCCATTCTCATTCGTCCCTCTTTGTCGCGTGATTCGATCGGATTCCGCTCCGCCCCGCTCCGCCCCGTTCCGTTCCGTTCCGTCCGTGCCGCTGCGGCCCGGGGCCCCGAGAGCTCCAAAGGCTGCGGCCGTCGCAGTCCCATCGATTCGTCCCGCTTCGCTTTCCCACCCCTCGAAGCCGAATCCGATGGTTCCACCCGTTGACCGCCTCCGCCATCGGAGGCCGCGCGCCTCCTCCTCCTCCCCGCCTTGTTCCTCGATTCCCGCGCCCGCCTCCTCCTATAGATACGCATCGCCCCATGGCGGTCGGCGGCGACGACGACAGCATGGAGGGGACTTCGCAGCCAGGCTGCGCCTCGCGCATTCGCCCTCCCCGGCCACGCCTGCCGCCGCCGCCTCCTCCTCCCCACCGCCGCCGGGGATCGCCTTCCGCGCGCCGCAGGAGCAGTTCACCGCCGATGACTTCGTTCTCGGCAAGATCTACGGCGTTCCTACTCCAAGGTTCTCTTTACTGCTACTCGCTTACTGCATGGGTGTGCCGCGGCTGGATCGTGGGAATTGCGGTTACTGACAGAGACGGGATGTGATGAAAAATGGCTGGCAGGTGGTGCGTGCCACGAAGAAGGACACGGGCCGCGTCTACGCGCTCAAGATCATGGACAAGAAGTTCATCACCAAGGAGAACAAGATCTCCTACGTCAAGATGGAGCGTATCGTGCTCGACCAGCTCGACCACCCGGGCGTCATCAGGCTCTTCTTCACGTTCCAGGACACATACTCCTCTGTTAGTGCCCCTCCTCAACCAACCAGCAGTAGTCAGAACTAACGGTGAAGAGCTACTAATTCCATTAAAGTAATGACGCCCTGGGATCAATACCATGTCTCTTTTGCCGTGTAGACATGGCGCTTGAGTCGTGCGAAGGCGGGGAGTTGTTCGACCAAATTGTCCGGGTTAGTGTCCAGCTGCTTACAATGTGGTTCAACAGCTGCTTACAATGTGGTTCATTCCGGTTCTCGCCTTTGCTTTTGTGCTCATAATTCGGTTTCAGAAAGGTCGGCTCTCTGAGGACCGATGCACGGTTTATGCTGCTGAAATCGTTGATATATTGGAGTATCTGCATGGAGTCGAAGCAGCCAATTCATCGGGACGTCAAGGTAGGTGTGAAATGAAACTCAGGATGGTCTCTGCTTGATGAAATAGCCAATGGTGTCATCTATCAGGATGGTGTCAGCTCCTTATGTGCTGTATGTTTATAGTTTGTATTTGATTGATATTTGACAAGGACTGCATCGGTATTTCAGCCAGAGAAAATCTACTGCTTACTTCCTGATGGGCACATCAAGATTGCTGACTTTGGTAGTGTCAAAGCCTACGAAGGACTACTCCAATCAAAGTTCTCCCAAATTCAACTAGTAAGACAAAGCATAAGCTGCCTGAATCATGATAGAATTCTGAATATCTTGCTAATTCTTGTTTTCCCGACGTTTGTGTACAGCTGAAAGGGCATGCACATTTAGTTTAGAGCCGCTGCATATGTACCACCTGAGGTCCTTAACTCTGCCCAGCAACCTTTGGGTGAGAGTAAACCTACATCTGGTAAATACACAAGCAATCATTACTTGTAGGAAGGTCTATTTTCCTTCCTTATACTCAGATTCTTCATTTACCATGCTGGATCTGTTTGAGTTATTTGCACTGGATTGTCAAGAATCAGCATCACATTATTATTGACTGCACTAGATACATGAGATATTCAGACTGCATGATCTCACACTGCCAGCAGTGATCTAAATGCTATTCATGTGCATAAGAGTGCTGAAGAAACATTCATTGTCAAAGAGATGAGCTATGCAGTAAAACTGCACTTTTTGGTCATATGAGCAAAGAATATAGACTCAATAACTTATACGTACTATGAACTTCATCCACAGAAATGATTTGTGGGCATTGGGATGCCGCTGTACCAAATACTTTCTGGCTCTTCTCCGTTTAAAGATGCCAGTGAGTGGTTAATTTTCCAGAGAATCATTGCAAGGGATCTCAAATTTCAAAGAGTATTTTTCAGCTGAAGCAGAAGTCTTATTGACAAATTGCTGGTATGTATAAATACCTGTTGCTTCTATGGATCATGTTGCTTAGGATTCCTCATTTGTTATTCATGCAAAATGAAATTCTGTTTGTATATTGATATTATCACAAATAAAAACTTGAAAATATGTTTGCAGTGGAAATAATGAATCCACTATGCAAGCGATGTGTGTTCAAATTCCAACTGCCTACCTTTGGGACAGATGAGTTGAGCTTGCACCATGTGGACTGCATTGAGAAACCTCTAAAAATCAGGATTAGTTTATAACAAAGGATGGTAAGAAAATAAAGAAAAGTAGCCTAGCCAGGATTTGCCAGGGCTATCTCGAGTTTGGTATTAGAATCTGCAGCGACTGTAGGTCAGATTCTGGAAAATCAGTGGATGCTGAGTTATGCTCACTGTCCAAACACAAAGATGACTGTTTTTCTTTTGAGACAGTGAATTTGCATTCGTTTTCTTTTAACGGTTTCCATGCTTTGACCTTTTGATCCCAAATTCAAAAACCGTGAATTTGATGTTTTGGCTTCACTTTATCCAATATTTTATCTTATGAATATGTAGGATGTTGATCAAGCAAAAAGGCCAGGTGCTGGACCTGATGGTTATTCTTCCTTGAAGGAGCATCCTTTCTTCAGAGGCATAGACTGGAAGAATCTGAGGAAGACTTCGACCACCTAAGCTCACAATCGATGCAAATGTATCTTTTTGTTACATATGTCAATTAAATATTTTACTTTTATTCCAGCCTTCACCTTCCTAACTATATCTCTATCAGGCAAATGAAGATGAGGATGGCCAGGATTCAAATTGGTTGCGCACATGGGAAGTGTGGCAGGCAACCAACAGTCAAATACTGATGGTAATAACGGTGCCCCCATCATCATCCAGTGCGCTCCCATATATCTAAAATTAGCTTCCATTGACTCCTTAGATTCAAAATGGTAAAATCTTGTATGTCATGAAATTTATTATTCCCTACAAAAGTCAATAAAATACTGTGGATATGAGTAGATATTATACTCACAAGTAAGAAATTTATGTTGATGGATATAAGCTTAAATGCGGCGAGCAAGAATTCCTGGACCCTGGTGAGTCTGTAGTCTTGATATCAAAAGCTGAAGAAGATTAATAAGCTAGCAAACAAGAAGGTCCAGTTGATCCTCACTGACAAACCTCAATTGATCTGTGTTGACCCTTCAAAAATGGTGGCCAAAGGGAAACATTATTTGGTCTGATGACCCAAAAGTGAACTCAGCGTGCAAGTATCAAATTCTTCACATTTTTAAGAATATGCACGGTATTCATCTAAGCTACTGTTGCGTCTTTAGTATTGTGCTGGAATTTGCATGCTTATCACACCTAATTGAGTTCTCTTACAGCCAAAGAAGGTGTCTACATTTGAGATGCAAAACGGCGTGCCTGGCAATGGAAGAAGGCAATTGAAAGACCTCCAACGCAGCCAAAGGAGTTGATTTTCAATTCAAAATCATAATCCTAAAAATCGAAAATTAGGCAATGTTACTACAGCACATCCTTTTCACTTGGAGGCCCTGTGCCTGGATTCATGGAACTTGCTACTCGCTAATTCACACACTGAATGTTTCATATAGCACCCAATTTTTGTTAGTCACTTTTGTGAACCATTGCAGCAGATAGCGTCAAAACAGGCTGCAGTCAGGAGATATTGACACAGGAGAACTATTTCTTCTAAACGCCTTAACTGTTTGCCATACTTCATTCTCTCTATTGTCCTCTGTTCTAGTGATCTATAGCAAGAGTAATTCTAAGCAAGAAAGCAAGAGTAATTCTTTGACTCTAAGATACTGAATTGAATGTTATGTTAATTACTGATGACACATAAATTTTCCACAGCTTGTTGGCTCGAAAGCAGCTTAATCTCAATATCATGATTTCAATTGACAATGTATTGTGAACCAATATTTATATAGTTTCCTAATACGCAACAAATCAGTGTTCTTTTTCCTTCATCACATTTGGATGGCTTCACAGAAATACTCCGTATCTCAGTTGTCAGATAGCACAGCAGTCTATAGAAGTGCATATGGAAGGCGCTATATGTAACGTTTTCCAATTTTTCATAGCATTGTATACACCTCAGTTCCAGAAATTATAATTCACGCTTTGGCTTTTACAGATTCGTCTTGTGTATCAGAGCGTAGTATATAGTAGGTGCAGCAACAAAATCAATGTATCGAGACAAGGCGGGATCAAGCTCCTGTTATATTTATAGTTAATCAATATGAAGAGGCCCACAGCCACTTGAAGCAAGAAGTGGCTTTGTGCAGTCATTGTGCTGAAATAGAAGCCTTTTTCTTATGCACATACATTTGTGCAAAGTACATGTAAGCAGCCAGGCCAAAAAGCACTGAGGGCGGCAAGAAACCAGTAGAAGTAATCCAGATGCGCTCGGTTTAGGTTGTTGGAGAACCAGCTTCCTCCGGTGCTACTGGTCACCTTGTCAATGGTGTACACAGAAAGCTGCTGATGAAGTTTCCTGTCCCGACTATGCTGAGGTATAAACCCAAGCCCAAGCTGCGTATACTATGAGGCACTTGGTCATAGAAAAGTTCTTGCAATCCAACAATGGCAAAAGTATCAGACAATCCAGCCATAATGTACTGAGGGGTAATCCACAAGAAGCTCATAGGAATAACATCCTGAGGTCTTTATCCAGTAGGCCATAGTCACTAGCCACCTTGAGCCTCCTTGTCTCCCACGAGTGCAGCAATGACAGTCATGGCGGTCAGAAATAGCCAACCCGACGCCAATCCTTTGCAGCATTGTGATGCCTGAAGGGGTTCTTGGTGCATTTTCTGGCCATGGGCAGGAGGGATCCGATCATAGATGGGCAGGAGAGACCATGACTGAAGCGCTGCTCAAGTTTTTGCAGGGAAGCAGCTGGGACTACTATGCTCACCTATCCTCCTGTCAGTGTACTTGCCTGCTTAGTGAAGAAAGTAAGGGATTGTGCAATAACAGCAGCATAAATCAGGCATGTGGTCCAAATAGGAAGCAGTTTGAGCAATGCTGTGGCTTCAGCTTCATGAAGAAAATTTGCGCCATCGACGTTGTTAGTATCGCCATCAGATGATGACGGCAAAGAGTTGTGAGAATCATCAGGTAATCTGCAAGACAAAGAGAATGATTAATTCTTTGTTTTTGTTTTCAGAAGAATGGCTGCCTCAATGTAAGAAGGTTGTTTGATAAATGATAGCAAGCTCACTTTGCGCGCCATGGCACAAGCCATGCCACAAGCGATCTGCCGACTTGTTCAAGCAGACCTCCACCACTCTTGAGAGGATAGAAGCGGTAAGTCTTGGTCCCCCAAAACGAAGAGAGCAAGGCCAATTATCATGGCAAGGCATGGGATCCCAAACCCAAACTGCCAGCTTATGCTTTCTTGAACGTAGTTCAGTATCGACACAGTGATGGCATTACCACCTATTGTAGCAAGAACCACCAGTTGAAGAAAGAGCTCCTGGAGGCCAGTTCACCAGGGTCATTCTCGTCAATTGATCTGCCCCCAAATGCTTGGACGCAAGGTTTTGTGGCCGCCCTGACCAAATGCCACCACATAGAGGGACAGGTAGAAGAGAGCCACAGGAACAGAAGATGAATACTTGGACCTGCCTACAGACTCTGATGGCAGAAGAACTGATGAGATGGTGAGCATCCCTAGCCCCTGGAGACAGTTGAGCAACAGTAAGTAATTCGATCAGAGTTCAAAGACCCCATACATATCCAGATTCCAATAAGAATTCAGTTGTTTGCGTTTTCGTACTATGATGTAGACGGGGACGCGGAGACGATGGTACAGTACCGACCGAGCCAAGAGTCGGCGACCGCAGGGCCGAGCAGCGGCAGCCAGGAGCGCGGTGCCAACCCACGCGTTGACGGCGCGGCGGCCGATGGCGTGGGCTGCCCGACCGGGCCGGTCATGTAGATCATCAGGTTGCCCGTGATGCCGAAGAAGGCGAACCCGCTCCGCCACCTCCACTCCTGAGTCGCCATGGATGGAGAGCAGAGGACAAATCACTAAAAAGTGGTGCGCAATCGCGCGCACGACACCACCGACAAGTACTGTAGGAATACCGATGATGAAGAGCGCAGCACGCCAACGGCCGGAGCTGCCGCTGAGGCCGGACGGCCGAGGTGGTCCACCGCGGAAGCGGCGACTCTGGCCGCGGCAGGCGCCGCCTCCGTCTCCTCCTCCATCACGCAGCGTCGCTGCTGTGACGCCGCAGCGTTGCACTATTCGAGTCAGCTTGACGTCGTCGTCGCACCAGAAGGCTTGCTTTCAGTGTGATAGCGAAGTTTCAAAAATATTGCTCTCCGCCTGCAGAGCACGTCCCAGCCTGCTAGGGTGATAGTGACACTGTCACTGTGACAGCCCCGCCCCTCTACGGTCCTGACCTGCGATTGCCTTGTCGTCCTTATGTTCTTGGCTCCTTTTCTTTTTCCCTATCTCGACTTGGTGTTAGCTGCAAACTCCAGTTGGCGTTGGCAGACCATCGCTCTGCTCTGCACGTGAACCCTTTTTATTGTTGTATATATAGTCGCAATACATTCTTTGCTAGATCCATATAGATCGATAAAAGGCTCAGAGGACAAGTAGTAAATAAATGAATGTAGCCTTGTGTCCTTGTTAATGCTATTTAACAGAATAAATTTTCCATACTCAAAAAGACACAAAAACCAAACACAATATTTAACGACAGACATTGTTTTCTCTCATAATAGGGTGTGGTACAACATTGTTTTCTCGTGTGGTACAACATCATAACAAGCTGCAACAGCATCTTTTCCAGCCTACACCTACTGCTGAACTACAAAACTTGCTATGATGAGAGGCATCCCATGCTCAGGCACAATCCATCCTTGATGGGTGTTGACGGACAATCACTGTGCTAAAAACCTTTCTCTTGTGAGTATACACTTGTGAAAAATACGGTATGCAGCCAAGCCAAGAACATTGAGCACAGCTAAAAGCCAATAAAGTAATCAGAGGTGCCCTCGGTTTGGGTGTCACGAACCAACTGGCTCCTCCCCAACTAGTTACCTTGTCGATTGAATACACAAAGGGAAGCTACTGATGAAGCTCCCAAGTCCAAATATGCTCAAGTATAAAAGCAAGCTGAAGCTGCGCAAACCATCTGGTACTTGGTCATAGAAAAACTCTTGCAAGCCGACCATTGTGAACACATCTGCCAAGCCAGACAGAATGAATTGAGGGACCACCCACAGAAGCTCATTGGGATTGTGGCACCAGGTTTTGTCAACTAGGCCATAATCTCTTGCTACCCTGAGCCTTCTCATCTCCACAAGGGCTGCGACAACCATCAGGATCACAGATATAACTAATCCAATCCCGATTCGTTTGCAATGTTGTGATACCACAAGTGTTCTTTGAGCATCTCTTGGCCAGTGGAATGAGGATGCGGTCATATATAGGAACAAATACAACAATTGACACACTGATCAAGCTTTGAAGGGTAGCAGCTGGTACCTGTAAGGTACCTATCCACCTATCTAGTGTACTTTGCTTGCTTAGTGAATAGTGTCATCCACTGAGCAAAGACAACTGCATAGATCAGGCAGGTTGCCCCTATTGGGGAGCAATTTAAGCACTGCAACAGCATCATTAGGGAAATATTTAGTTTCTCTGCTGTACTTGTCTCCCTTGGATGACGATGTAGTTGCAAAAGTGAGACTCATCAGATGATCTGCATGCCCAGAAGGAAGAAAGAATAAATAAAGATCATAGTTCGAAAAACAAAGCTCAATGGTAGTTAAAAAGATACTTACTTTGGATACCATGATGGAAACCAGCATCGAATCCAAGCAAGAAGTGATTTACCGCTATTTTCAAATAGGCCTTCGCTACTCACTGGAGGATAGAAGCGGTACTTCTTCGTACCAAGCCAGAAAAGATTGCAAGAGAAACAGACATGGCAATGCATGGGATACCAAACCCAAACTGCCAGCTTATGTTTATCTTGAATGTAATTCAAGATTGAAAGATGTAATAATATTAGCTCCGTATGCTCCAAAGTACCACCAATTGAAGAAGGAGCTCCTTGAGGCACATTCTTCAGGATCATTCTCGTCAAATTGATCAGCCCCAAATGCTTGTACACATGGTTTGTGGCCCCCTTGAGCACAGGCCACAATGTAAAGTGAGGCATAGAAGAAAGCTAAATGAATACCCATCCATGAACCCACGCTGCCTCCAAATTTTTGCAGGTTGTTGCGGCACAAAAAATTGATGATAAGGTGAGCATACCCAGTCCCTGAAAGATTGATAAAGTTCAGTGAAATTTGCATACAATGCAGCAAACTAAATATAAATGTTGTATGTCTTGTCAATTGGTTATCTTTCCCTAATCCCAGGCTGTATCAATGATTACATCAAGCACTGATTAAACAAATTATAGATTTCTCTGTGCGTCTATGGTAATGTTCTACAGGATTTGATTCTTTGAAATAGCAGAAAGTTTAGTAACTAAGTCCAAATGATTTGGCTCGGGGGCAAATTTTATGCATTTGAAGTTCAGTATTGACAGTCCATACTTTGGCAGATTATCTTCTTATATTTAGTTATTTAGTTAATAAGCATTCCTGAATTCTGAAACAAATTTCCAGGCTACAAATGTGTAATGGGTTACTCCATTAATCAGTGCATGCTAGTACAAACGCGTAGTGGCTCTTGCTGCAGTTGAGATACTTTTTATGACTACATGAGGAAACTGTCAGCAGCCTGTAGCTCTTCCATCCTTTTTGAGTCGTACGAGAAGCCTATAGCTATAATTGCTCATGTTCGTTAGGAATCGAAGAGGCCGAAGAGACGATACCGCGAGAGAGCAGTACGAGAGCATACCAGGATGTAGAGGAGGGATGCGCTGATGATAGTGCGGTAGCGGCCGAGGCCACGAGTCAGCGACGGCGGCGCCAAGCAGCGGCAGCATAAGCGCGGCGCCGCTCCACGCGTTGATGGCCGCGGCGGCCGAAAGCCGTGGACTGCCCGAGCGGGCCCGGTGAGGTAGGTGATCAGGTTCCCCGAGATGCCCCCGAACGCGAACCGCTCCGAGATTTCCACCCCTGCGTCACACGCACACCGACGCGCGGCAGGCGGGTCAGAGAGGCGGCGGAGATGACGGCCGGCCGGCCCTGTTGACTGCAGCCATGGTCTTCGGGGGCGTGTTTTGGTGGGTAGGGTACCGATGATGAAGACGGCTGCGGACCACCGACCGGTGTTGTGGCGGGAGACCGGCCGGCCCAGGTGGTCCAGGGCGGTCGCCGGCTGCGGTAGGAGGGGCTCCGCCTCCGCCGCCGCGTCCATGGTGAGCTGACCCCCTCGCTTCCTGCTTCCTGGGCTCCCTGGCTCTGCCGTGCACCGTCAGCGACTTTTGCAGCTCATGGCCGTCCCAACTGGGGCCCATGGATCAGGTCCATCAGGATTCTCCGTGCGTGGTCCGGCCACCCGGATTCGCCTAAAAAGGCAAAAAAAAAACCCAATCGGTCCGGTCCCCTGGTTGGCTGAGCCCGTCGGACTCCGGGACGGTGAAGTATAAATAGGCGACCACCGCCACCTTTTGGCTCTCAGTCACACGATAAAACCTCCTGCGCCATACGTGCGTGACGACGAACACACCCAGCCCAGAAGCGCGATCGCGCCGCCGCCTCAGAAGGCTGAGATCCCCATCAGTTCTTCTACAATGTCGATCAGAGGCAGAAGTCGAAGCAAAAGATCTATCTAGGTGAAAATGTCTCTTACCGGGATATGCTTACCCTGGCAGCTCATTTTACAAGGTACGGTGCATCACCCATCGTTTGTTAATAAGCCACACCTCGAAGGCGAAACAAAGTAATACTGCCAGCGTCTGCCTTGGATCGTCTCTTTCCGCGCGCATCGATTACCCTATACTTCCGGCTGCACACGGCAGCGCTGATGCATCAAGTGCAACCCAGCAGCAGGTTTCACACTATGGCGTTCTGGTTCGTGGCAAGAAGGAGGCATGATCATCATGCCCCACTGGATGATACAGAACATGCACGTTTCAAAGAGGCGAAATTATCCCATGTCAGGAACGCGAGTCTACCCAAGGGTACATACGCGAAGCTGCGGCCTCACACGTCTGATTTCCTGGATATTTCAAATCCGAAAGCCATTTTGGAGAAGACTCTGAGGAGTTTCTCCTGCTTAACCATGGGAGACACCATCATGGTAGCCTACAACAACAAAGCAGTATTATATTGATGTTGTTTGAAACAAAGCCTGCTTCGGCAAGTTACCATCGATTGAACCAGACTGTGAAGTGGACTTTGCACCTCCCCTCTCGATTATAAGAACCACAAAGAAGCCCGACAACCAACAGTTACAGCAACTACAAGGAAGGCACCTGCGGCTGAAGATGATGGCAAGACAGTGGTGGAAGATAGACCAAGATTCAAACCATTTACTGGTTCTGCAAAGCGATTTGGATGGAAAGGCCTCAAAACTGCAAGCATCTGATGAGGTTCCTTCCACTGCACTTTCAGCACCTTCAAGGTTCAAACAAGAGAGCAAATCAGCAAATCTTTCACCTTCAGGTTCAAACAAGAGAGCAAATCAAAATCTCAAAACGGCACCTTCGTGGCTGCCAATTACAGTCGACAGAGAAATGACTTGTTTTTGGTTCAAGTCAAGCAACAATAAGGGCTTCAAAAAGGCTCCTGCTAAAGTGGAGCAACCCGTAAGAAGAAGAACAGGCCCAGGAGTTCCAAGCGTTCAGTGGGAAGAGCTACTCATTGAAATGTTAAAGCTGCTAGTTGTTATTAACATTACAAGGGCCGCTACCCTTTCGTCCCCCTTTTTCTTTTGACAATTCCGCTATCGTTTCGTGCATGGTGTTCTCTGGCACCTGCAGATCACCTTGTAGATATGAATTGGTATCCTTATCTTGATGGAAATACGGTCATCTGTCTAAGCTCAAAAGTTTAAACACTGCTATTTGTCATTAAAAAAAAAAAAAAAACAGGTACGACCTGTCACAATAGGCTGACATGTTAGTAATTTAATAATCTGACACCATAGTAGTTAATAAGAAAAGAGAAATCGGTTTTTAGAGCATCCTTAGGTCACATTTGGTTCCATGGGACTAGGGACTAATTTTTAGTCTATTTAGTCCTAAATTACTAAACATAAGGATTAGGAGTTGTTTTGAAGTCTTATTTGAGTACTCTATTACATTAGACTCTTGGGAGGTGGGGCTAATTTAGTCTATATAATGTAGTCTCTCATTTTACTAGTCCATGAACCAAGCAGGCCCTTAATAGTATACTCTAAGATAGTTCTTGGGCGAAGGCAATTTAATAATTTTAAATATAATCTTAGGCTCCGTAAGATGTTACGCACTTGGTACACTCTTGGTCCAAAAAAAGAAAGATATTTACCTACCGTGCCTGTAGCAGCCTCCTCCCCATCCCTTCTGTCGTCATGGTATTGTGGCTCCCGCCTAACTTGGCTGGCCCCACCTCTCCTCTGTAGCGCTCTGAGGTGTCTGCCTTGCGTCTTACGTCTACGCCGTTGTATCTCTTCCCGTCCACACCGCACTGGCCTTCTCATGTCTCTAAAAAAGGTTTGCTACAGGCTGTGTTGGATTTGGGAAAAAAGACAAAGGGAGAGAGGACCGGATAAGAATGTTTTTAGGGAAGAATCAAATTATTTATTACAACGCTTGTACAACATTTTAAAGAAGTTTATTTGCTAATAAAAGCCTACAGGGTAGTAGGACAGGTTGCCACCGGACCTCGATTACTATGAAGCATTAAGTTTTCTACTACAATTATCTATGAGATGCTGAACGGTGTACAATGAAGAAAAGTAACTTCTTATATCAATGTATGTTTGCATTGTATAGTTACGCTCTAACTTATACATACTAGTATAGTACCCGTTCTAACGCAACTGTTTGATTTCATATGCATATGAAACAACGAAACAAGGACATCATATATATATATATATAATTTAAGTTTCACGCAACTATATATGAGGATCTATGTAATCTGGAAAACACGTATGCCCAAAAACGAGGCATAATACGCTCCTTCGAAGCCAATAACAAATAAATAGATTACTACATGCAACACACTATAATACGATCTATAAATTTCTGAAAAACATTATAATGTGATCTATTTATTTACTAAAAACAATTTTTGTAACTCTATAGCTCCCATCTTCAAACAACATTTACCAATACTTTGGTTAGATTTTGTCTTGTCCAAACATTTTTGAGAAGAAATAAGAGAGAGATTTTCCCTCACCTAGTCTTTTTCCCTTTTTGCTGCTCTATACAACCGAAGTCATCGCCGATCCACGCCAACCCCACTGAAACGGAACCATGCGCGCTGTGGCACTTCGAGGATACACGTCAGCGCCTATGTGCAAGATCGCTCTCGTCGATGTGCTCTGACGAAATACAAAAACAATATAAAAATTTCTAAAATTAAAACAAACAATTTTCGAAGGAATGCATAATTTTAGTGACCTTATTTTGCAAATCATCAACTTCTCACACTTAACAACTCGTTAACAGCTCATAGTTAAGTGATGATGTTGAGCGCTTGCAATTAGTGTTCTTACTTGGTTCAATTTCAGTGTTTGTACCACTGTAGCCCATTTTTCCAAATGGTTCTGCGCAACTCATAGAGGCACATTAAACTTCTCTAAAGCTGCCTTTGTGACTCACATGGCAAAAGAATAAAAAGGGCGGGTCTGTTTTGCTAACTATTCAAAAGTAAATGCGATCTTTAGATCATCAGGATAGAACTACCTTTTCTTGTTACTAGAACCTGTAAAACATAATGCTGAACTCAGAATTAAATATCAGCAGTCAGATAATTGATGAATAAAATAAGAATGAAAACAAGCTGAATAAAAGAAGAATGAAAAATAGAAAAAAGAAAGAATAAGCTCATACAAAAGTCCTTGCGGCTCCCTTCTCAAGGATACTACTACAACATCAAGTGCTATATAAATTAATTTCATAGGTCAGGACTTTTGTTTCAGTTATTCCTACACCTAGGATAGATTTCCCAAGTTTCAACTGTTTACAGTGAAACAATAAAAATAACTTTATATCTTAGCAGTAAATGTCGTTTACTAATTAAACAGACGCATAAAGCCTACTGCATGTTTCATCTTAGCACTATCGCTAAACTGAGGCGAGTTACCTTTTGCTCCCTTTGTCATGGAAGCCTTGTTGCTGCAGAGTCTGGAACCAAGCATCACTACTTAGCATGGCCATCATGCTTAATTTGCTGCAAATGAATCCAACAACCGATAGAAGATGTAATGAACAATATAAGCATGTCACGCATAGTTATGAACCCGTTGTCAGATTTCATCCATAAAAATAAAGGACATGAGCCAACTGTACTTAGAGTTGTGTGTTATTTTTGTCAAAACAAGCAGTAAGTGGGAATGACATCCGATAGCAAGTTGAACTGGAAAGAGATAAACCTTGAAGCTTACCTATTATTCGATCAAGGAGGCAAAACCTCCTGCAGAAAGTTCCTGGAACAAATTAAATAATAGATTCAGATATTATGTTGTTCTGTTTTGCACCAGAACTATTCCTCATCTTATGTTGCCACTTCCTTTTTTTTTCCCTTTTGCGGTTGTCGACCTCTAAAATTCACTTTGTTTCTACTTTTATTTGCAAAACAGCGATGGCTCTTTCTCACAGAGCATATGGGTAGCAAATGAGTGAGTTTTTAGCACAAAAATCTTATGATACACATGCAGAGTACACAGAGTACAGTTGATATTGATTAGGAATTAAGGAGCTAACTGCTCTTCGTAGAGGCAACAAATTTTCATCTGACCTAATTCTAAATGACATACCCTCGCCGGAAATCCTTTCATAGTGTAATACCATCGAGCACCTACGTTGCATCAAAAGCAAAACATGATTAATTTAAAATACGACTGCCTGCAATTTGCTAGATCTAATGCAGGTCCAGAGATGAGGTAGAGTGTAACCCCACAGCCATAAAGATTGTAGAGGACAGAGACAATGGGGAGCCGTGGAACCATCCTTAATGCAAACCATGGATCCAGCTGTGGGTGGAGGCCCCTTTGACTCCCCGAGGAGCTATGACGGTGCCCTTCATCCGGCGGTGGCGAGTCCCTCGGCGAGGCGCGCGGCAAGATGTCCATCGTCCCACCCGGGCCGCCACGCCCACGTGCTGCCGCACCGCGTGCCGTCTTGTCGGCCGCCCAATCCACGCCCTTGCCCTGGGAACGTGAACCCGAAGCGTACGGTCCTCGGCCTGATCCGCAAGAGGAACCCCAACCACATAAAACGTGTGCATCCGGTGGATCTGACACCATGGCGTACAGTTGCGCCGACGCCTTGCCCCTCTCCATGCCACCGATGTACTTTCGCTCATGTCCTCGCCGGCGCCGCGGCGCACGGACGCATGCCCGGACGATCGTGGGGGTGAACAGCGCCGCGTAGATCGCGGCGGCAGGCACAGTGAGTAAAATTTGAATCACTGATTTGTTCTCCAGTGGAAACTGGGAAACTCTACGGTGTCTTTTTCTTTTCGTCGAGGTGGGGACTCGAACTTGGAGCGCTGCCTCGTTGGTAGGAGGGAATGCTGGGCGCGAGGGAGGTGAGGGGTAAGACACTTTACGATCATCGCCCTTGGTTTTAGCGGCTTGGTTTAATGTGAGCTATTAATTTTGATGAGAGGGAGATTTACATGCATGTGATGCTTTAGTTTGCATAAAGCTTTCTACCCCTCAATGGGGGACGTTTGTAGGGTAATATAACATTTAGTGTAACTTAGGTTACATTTCATAAGTTAATATACATAAATTGCTATTAGAAAAAATTGAAACATATTCGAGAGTGGGTCTATTTTTGTTCATTTTAGGTGCGTGTAGAACACCTACCGCATCTGCACGAATTAAAACACGATACTGCGCGTACCATTTAGTATTTTTAATAATTTTAAAAATATTTTAGCTTTTTCACTTGAAAAGAGAGAGGGAGAGCTCGTGGGGAGTAGCTCGCGTCGGGATCCACCGCTCGAAACAAAACACGGTCGACAAGTGAATATGGATTTGAGGAGAAATTTCAAGATTCATGACTCAATTTCACCGCCTCGCAAAGATTTGGGACTCAATTCATTTGTCTTTTCAAGAAAGCAGGACTCAATGTGTGAACTTCTTCAAGATTTAGGATTTCAGAGATTTTCACTCATTTTTAGTTTTCCTTTAATCCTTTTCAGCCTATATAGGGGACCTAAAATGACAAAAACTGCCCTTTCTCACACGGCATGCGGCCACACATGTCATATTCTTCTTCCTCCTCTTGCCATCGTCCATTGATGAACCTGAAGAGCATTCACTACCGTCAATGGTGGCGGCGGCCCTGCGACTGCCAGGAGCTCATGGCCGCATTGGAGAGAAAGGTGTGCACCGGCAGCAGCGCAAACCGGAGGGTCTCGAAGGGGATCATGGCTTCATCCAGCGGAGACCGGGTGCCAAGCCAATCCACACGCGTCTCCAGCCGAAACCCTAGGTGCCATGGAGCTTCACGAGGCGGTGCTTTTTCCTCGCTCACCGGGGAGGGAACGCTGGGAGGAGAGGGGGAGGGCGGCGGAGGGACTAGGGAGGGGTCCGACGGGCGGAGCACCGGGCGCTGATGGACGTGGGAGGGCGGCGCTCTTCCTGTCGCGTGCCCATGATCGCTGAGGAGATGGAATGGAAAGACCGCTGCTGTTCATCTGTCACGCCAGCGAGGGAGGGCAAAGGAGATGAGGTGAGGGAGGGGCATTTTGATCCTTTTAAGGTGCCCTGAGAGGTGAAAGAATTAAATAAAAACTGAAAAATGAGTGAAAAATCCCTAAAAATCCTAAATCGTGAAGAAGTTTGCTATCGAGTCCTATTTCTATAAAAGACGGACGAATCTGAGTCCCAAATTTTTGGGGGCATGCGATTGAGTCGTAAATCTTAAAATTTCTCGGATCGGAGGGTATGCGCGGCGGAGAGACTCCTAGTCGGATTCCATATTGGTTTGGCATCAGAAACAGAGTCGAACTCCTGCATGTCATCCCTCAATCAACCAACAAGTGGAACACGCATCGCCCATATCTACGCCTCCCATCCATCAGCAATGCCGCATCGATCAGAAACAATGCCGCGCAGAAAGGTTGGGCTCACCCACAGAACGATGAGACCAAGCATCGCCTGCCCCTACTTCATCGATCAAAGGCAGCGCCCCCGCTGAAAGATCGGGCTGGACCGGGCAACCGCACGGATCGTGACGCGAACTACGCGAAGCGGGAAGTATAGGCCGAAGAAGAAGGCACGCGGGTTTCCTCGCCGCACTCCGATCGGCGGCTGTGCTCGTCTGCGCCGATGGCGGCGGCTTAATCATGGCGTCTCGGAGGATGTGTGGGAGGTCGGAGGAGACGTGCTGGACGGCGGCGCTCCTTTTGCAGTACCCCCGCGCTGCACATGCACCGCATGTACGCGGAGGAGGTTGCCAAGCTCGACGAGGAGTGGCAGGAGGGCCCCCCCCAGGGAGCTGAATCGGTGGGACGTGGCGCTGGAGATCTTCCCGCGCTGGGAGGAGGCGCACCGGCCTGCGCCGGCTCGTGGACATGGTTTTGCAGCCAGTGAACGAGGGAGGGGAGACGCTGGGTCTGTCCGTCCATGATGACGACAACGGCGGCGGCGATGTGCTCGATGGGACCACTTTTGCCAGCCGATTCCAATGCCGTCGCGCTGCTGGGGCACGGCGACGGCGGCATTCCCCTGTTTGGTGAAACAACTTCGCCATGGGGTGTTAACAGCGACGTGCGCGTGCCGGGCAATGGCAGACAGAGTGTCCTGCTGCAGGACAATGGATTCCCGCAGCCGTGCAACACCATCAGTATGCATCCTGACGCAGGCATGGACGGCTACCGGCAGCACCATATGACGGTAGCGATGGACATGTACGGCTACGACTATGACATGATCGCCACCATCAACCAGCAACCCGCGTGTGACGTCTGTCAGCAGAGCACGACCCAGCGGTAAAATAGTTTCGAAGGCATCTGCAACGGGAGGCCAGCCTACCGACGGCAGCTTCGGCAGCAACCACCAGCCCCTGCCTCCACGCCTTGAGCTATGGTGACGACTGACGGACCTGATGAACGCCAGCAGAAGCCTGCAAAACCAACAACCCGCATTCTCTGCAGAACTTCTGTTATCCTCGGAAGATATGCATCTGCAGGATTGCAGGACATGCATCTTCCTTACACTCATTCTCTCTAGAGCCATTGCCGCCTGCAGCGCCGAGCAACGAGCAATTTCTGCGAGCCAAGGGACACTACGGTACAGGCTGAAACACTGCCAGAGCTTAAGCCTCAGCTAATCCCCAATCTACCGGGATTCGACATACTGACACTCGCTGAGATGAGGGGATTGGGGATGGGCGATCAAGTCTCATGATGTCAGTTTGTGAAGTAGCTGCAAAACGGACATCGACAAACTGAATTCGCAATCATATATATATTCTTCTTCTCACAAAAAATGCGTATGAATTTTAATCACAGCTCGCCTTTGCCCCGTACATAAATTGCTTCGAAAAGTACAAGAACACGGCCACGTCTAGAGCAGCGAGCCCGCCAGGAGCCAATAGAAATAGTCGTGATGTGCGCCCGGTTGAGGTTGTCAGAGATCCAGCTCTCCCGCTGCCGGCCCCGGTCGCCCAGTCGACCGCCGACACGAGCATGCCGCTGGCGTAGCTCCCCGCGCCCAGAGCGCTCAGGTTCAGGCGAGCCCGACGCTGCGGAGCGCGTCGGGCACCTGGTCGTAGAAGAAATTCCTCCAGGCCGATATCGGGCAACACCATCGCCATGCCCATCAGGACGTACTGAGGCACCAGCCACCACAGGGCCCATCGGCACCGCCACGTCCGGCAAGTCCGCCACGCCCGCGTCTCGCCACGCGGAGCCGCTTGCCTTCCACGAGTGCCGCGATTTCACCCATGGCCGCGCAGGACATGGCGATGCCAGCGCCGATGCGCTGGAGCGTGGTGACGCCCGCGTGGTGTCTCCCGTGACGCCTTGCCACGGGCACGAAGGCGCGGTCGTAGATCGGGAGCATGGGTGTGATGAAGGTGAAGCTGATTAGATATTGGAGCGCGGCGGCTGACACGGTCAGGCTGCCCGAGCCCACGCGCCGGTCCAGCGTGCTGCCCTGTTTGGTGAACAGCGTGTAGACTTGCGAGGTGAGGGATGCGTAGACCATGCCACTCAGCCATACTCGGGCTGGGAGCAGCTTGGAGAACAGCCTTTGCCTCGTCAGGCTCTCTGTTCAGAAGCCTGCGAAAAACGGAGGGCACTAAGGCGCTGAAAAGTCGGCAGACGAGATGTTGCAGAATGCAGAAGTTTGCTCACCGTTCCGTGGTAGTGGTGTCCTGTCTGAAGATCCCTCCCCGGCCCATGCGCTCGGCGCCGCGACGAGGAGCTGCCGTCGTCGACGGATTGCTCGGTACGATACGTCCGTGCGCCGAGCAAGAAGACGGCGAGGCACAGCACCATCGTGGCCCAGCACGCGCCGAAGCCGACGGCCCATCCGACGTTGTCCTCGAGGTAGCCTCAGCACCGCCGTGGAGAGATCGCGTAGCCCCAGGAAATGAAGAAGTGGAACCAGTTGAAGTAGGGAGCTCCGGGAGACGCGTGAGCTGGGGTCACCACCTTCGCTCGGCGTGAACTGGTCCGCGCCGAGCGTCCCGCGCACGGCCTGTGGGAAGCCCTGTGCCAGTGCCAGCAGGTAGAGCGCGCGACGTGATGAAGGCGAGGTGAGTACGCGACGTCGAGCTCGCTGCGAGGCCGCGCTGTTTGCAGCACGGATGAGGCCATCAGCATTCCCAAGCTCTGTCGTCGCTGCAGTTGCAGCTGTCAGTCATTGCAAATCTGGTCTCACGCTAGTGCTACTCCCGCAAAGAACGTCAGTCGTCGTCAGTGACACGTCGTACATAACATGGATTGAGATCAGCACGAAAAAAAGAGCCTGCATCGTCCAAAAGGACTAACCAGCAGATAGAGCACGCTGGCGCCAAGGATGCGGCGCGGTACCGTCCGAGCGCGAGTCGGCGGGCGAGCGAGCGCCGACGAGAGGCAGCACGAGTACGGTCCCAGCCCATGCGTTGACGGCGGCGGCCGCGGACGCCGTGGGCATGCGGAGCGGTCCGGTCAGGAACATGATAAGGTTGCCCCTGCATCGCCGTGGAACCCGATACGCTCCAAGAAGCCGACCACTGCAGGGGCAAGTTACGGTTAAGGCAGAGCGTTTCGCGTGACAGTGATATAAAAACCGAGTCAAGGTCTGCAGAATTTACCGATGAGATAGGACGCCGCGCGCCAGCCGCCACGGCCGTCGGGTTTGGAGCCGACGGACGGCCCGGGTCGGCGCTGGAGCTCACCGGACTCCATTGCTGTGCCCGGAGGTGGAAGTGGAGCCGTCTTCCCCTGATCCGGGGAACAAAACGTACGCAGCTGTCAGCGACCTCGTGCTGCGTTGTGGGTGATCTGTCTGGATCCGATCAGAGCAGGTACAAGCTGCGTTGACGAGAAACAGGAGAGAAATTGGCGCTTTTTTGACGAAAAACTTATATTATTAAAAAAAACATTCATTCATACGCTTAAGCCCTTAACAAATGAGCCACTGGCATACTAAGGTCCCCATAGTGCACTCAGCGTTCCAGACTCAAGCACGAGCGCCAGTGGCCTCGCTCTCAGCCAAGACGCCTCCCTCGCTGCTCGAGAGCCGCTACCGCTCGCATCGTGGCTGCGGATCTGCAGGCTTCGTGAAACTCGGATTACGCCGCCGATGGTGGCCCTGGCCGAGGGATGGAGGAGGAGGTGATGGCGCAGCATGGAGGGTGTAGGGAAGGCGGATGGAGGTAGAGTAGAGGAGCAAAGTTTATTTTATTACCACTAACCTTGGAAGCTTTAATGACGCATGAAGATAGGCATTAATCTTGCATGGCGTGCCTATGGCTCGCCTCTACTGACGTTTACGCTTTACTCCGTGATCTGGGACATACCACTACGGGCCCCTGCCACTTTTGGCTACTACTAGAACTAGAAACTACTACTAGCTAGCTAGCGGGAATGTGGGGCCCCCGCTCCTCAGCGTAGGCTGCGCGTTCTCACGGGAGGCTGGACGGAGGGGCGCCCGTGGGTGGGCGGAGGGGCTCTAGTTCCTTCGCAAGCGAAGCGTAACCCGGCCTCGCTTCTTTCCCCTCGCCGTCGGAGGTTCCACGCTTTCGCTGGATCCCACGGCTAAGAGCTAGAGGGAGGTGCTAAAAGTACTCGTGATTCAAACAAGAGTGCTAAAAAGAAGTGCTATAGGCTATAATATCAGCTTTCACTCTAGTGCTAATGTTTTTAGCACATGGAAATGGATCCAAAACATTCTATGAGACATTATTAGGTACTATTCATGAGACACCGCTTCACTGATGTTTGATGTTGTTTAGTGTTGTTTATAATCACTACTTTAGTTTCGTATTGATTATCCTTGTTGATCCCGGCTATGGGTAGCAACCCATGAAACCGCTGATAACAAAATGTATGACAAAATAAATTTGAATTTAGCTGGTGGGTATCAAATAGATAGGGTTGTCCGCGATTATCATATTAAACTTTTTATGTTTGCTCTTACTCTATGGGGGTTATGCAATGTAAGAAACAAGATGGGGATAGAAAAAACCTTCAAAAGATGGGGTAGAAAAGAAATTTCCGAAGACACCAAATGAAGTTTTTCGGAATATTTTTCACCTTCCTACGAAAGAAATGGCGCGTGATGTTGAAGGAGGGACTCTTAACTACCTTTGAAGACAAAACAAAGTCCAGAAGGCGAAGACATGGCAGGAAGATTTCTGGAAGGTGTTGAAAGAGATGGAGATTGAAGGAGTCATGTAATCGAGCTTTTGTAGTCCTTATATTTTCAGTGTTCTATCTGGAAAAAACTGGTGTTCCCAGTTTATCTATATGTTTTCTGTTTTCCTTGTGTAAAACTTGTGCTACCTGTTGTTGGCTTCATAAAACCCAAGCTAGGTTTTCCCCGTCAAAAAGGTATCAAATAGATAATAATATTTACACATTTAAACTCCAGTCGCCTAAGTGCTAGGAATATTTGTGACGATGACATGGTGGGGCAATAGTGGGGAGCGCCAGAGATGAAGAGACGTCATCTCAGAGGTCGAGAAAAAATCAGGCGTCTGGTTTATAGCGCAAATCCCTAATATTTAACAATATCAAGTCTCTTGATAAACTACCAGAAAATCGGTGTGTAACATCACGTTTGTTTTACTTTAGCCCTTCAGAATACCAGTGGCTTTAAGAAATGATTTGCGAATGGAGGGAAAAACCCCCAAATAAACTACCATTAATTTGGCGTCAGCACGATGATTCGCCCAGACTTACATGGATTATTACATATCTTTCGTCTCCTGCTCCACGCCTTCGCACTGCTCTCCGGGAACGGCTGGAGCTCCTCCGAACAGTGCGCAGGGCGTGATCAGCGATGATCTCAGTCAAATCACCTATGTTCGCATATCACCCGCTACTTTCTAAGCCCGCGCGTGCCTGCGTGTTCGGGCTAGTATTATGGATAAATACAACAAACAATTGTAACAGTCAGGGTACCGGTCGATAATCCCTCCAAAGCCGACCACCCAACTGCGGCACCACCAGCATGGCCACCGCCATGGTGGACACCGAACGCCGAGCGCGCGTTGTTCTCTTCCCATTCATGGCGCAAGGCCACGTCGCGCCGTTCCTCCGCCTTGCACAGCTGGTTCGCCGCGTCAGACCAGACGCCGGTGTCACTGTCACCGTGGTGGCCGCTCCCAGGGTCGCCAGAATCGCTTCCGAGCCGGTCTCGCCGCGGACGGCGGCCTCGACAACGTGGCGTGTGGTGGCGTTCGCGTCCACGCGCTGCCTTTCGACCCCGGCCGGGCACGGCCTCCTGCCGACTCCGACACCACGGCCAGTATCAGCTTCCATCAGATCGTACCCTCTTCGTCGCTGAATCCCTCACCCCGGCTTTCCAGAGCCAGGTCGCCGACCTCAGGCCGCGCTGACCCCGGCGCCGACTTCCACATCATAGCGGACATGTTCTTGGGCTGGACGGTGGACGTCGCTCGCGCGACGCCGGCGTGTCCCATTCCACCGTCGTCATAGTGGTGCTACGGCTCCCGGCGGTTACTTCGCTGGAACAGCGTGCCGCTCCAGCGACCGTCTCCACCGGCGATAGCCATTCTTCCGCTGTTCCCCGGACATCACCGTCCATCGCTCGCAGATCACCGACCACCTCGCGGCGGCCGACGGGAAGGACGCGTGGTCTACTTTTCATGAAGAAGCAGATCGCCGCCTTCCCCGCACCGATGCGCTGCTTGTCAACACAACGGAGAACCTGGAGCCCAAGGGGACTAAGGGTGCTCTGGGAATGGCTCAATGTCCCGGTGTACCCAGTTGGGCCGTTGCTCCGCGCCACGGCGCCGGCGACGAGGGAATGGGAGCAGAAGCATAGCAGGACCATATTGGCCTGGCTTGACAAGCAGCTCCCAGGCTCTGCGTTGTACATATCGTTCGGGTCACAGTACACGATCAACGCGCCACAGATGATGGAGCTGGCGTTGGGACTCGAGCAGAGCGGGCACAAGTTCGTGTGGGTGATCCGGCCACCGGCGGGCTTCGATGTCAACGGTGAGTTCAGGCCGGAATGGTTGCCGGAGGGTTCAGGAGAGGGTGGAAGCAGGGGGGACAGGGGGTCTGGTGGTGCGGTGCTGGGCACCGCAGTTGAAGATCCTGGCTCACCCGGCGACCGGCGCATTCCTGACGCACTGTGGGTGGAACTCAGTGCTGGACAGCCTCGGCAACAGCGTGCCGCTGCTCGGCTGGCCGCTCTCGGCGGAGCAGTTCTACAACGCCAAGATGCTCGTTGAGGGACATGGGGGTATGCGTGGAGGTGGCGCGCGGGATGGGCGCCGTGCTGAACAGGGGACAAGCTCGCGGCGGCCGTGGAGACGGTTCTCGGCGGGACCGCGGAGCGCTACCACGATGAGGCGGAAGGCAGGGGAGATGGAGGAGGTGATTAGCGCCGCGAGTCAGAATGCGAGGCGACGGATCGGTGAAAGTCCTGGAAAGGTTCTTCGCGGACATGCATGGCATGACGATTACTAATGACGACCGGTGAGAGAATAGTTTTATTGTAGCAATTCTTTCGTTTACTTTTTGGAACATGTGGATCACAATTCACAATCACTTTTTGTTGTTTACTTACTAGTATCTGTTAACAGTTTTTATACTTGATCTGTCAGATTTTTTTATATGGTTGATTGAATATGCTTTTGGGATTTGTGCTGTATATAATTGTCTACTGGGTCGTATATAAGAATCTTACAAATGTGATTATATAAAAATATATTGACTACACTTGCTTAAATGTAAATGTTATGTTAAGTAAGAGTTATCGAGTTGCTCACTCTTTCGTAAAAATCCATGCCGTTTTTCACTTCCGAAAAGTCAAACGCTTTTTACTTTCACTGAATATGTATATAGAACATATATTGACTATTAATATTTATCATACATAATTAAGCATATTAGATGGATCATTGAATATACTTTTTTATAATAAATTTATTTAGATTTTCTATAAAATGTTGCACGTATTTCTATTTTTAGGACAGAGGGATTACGTAACTTCTTTGACATTTTTATATTTGAATGAATACCCTAATCAGTTATTTTGAGTAGACAGCAGTATATCGAATATAATGCGCTGCCTCTGGGAGCCTTATCTGCCGCTATTTTGCATCACTGTTATCGCGATTATTTCGCATTATTAATTATTAATCAACATGTGCACGTACTTTTTCAGGTAGCGGACATGGCTAAAGAGGACCTGGTGCTTCAGGAATCAAGAATAAAATAAATAACTAGACAATATCCGCTATTTGAAAACCAATAAATAGTCTCGGTTGCATACACAGTGCACATGACATTAATGAGGTTGGGTGCCCACTAGACAATATTCAGATTCATGTTCCACTTGGTCATGTCGGCGGCATATGCCGAGATAGAGTGTTTACTTGCTCTATTATGAGCGTCATGGTAATACTAATCTTAGCCTACGTAAGTGGCTGACGCGTGGAGGTGAGAGCAACTGACAAGGCTATTTTTATATTGATGGACTACATGCTCATCTCACATGTTCTTGAGCTACGTGAAATAGTCTAGCTATTTTGCATGTAGTAGTGACTATTCTCTCTCGTACTTTTTCCATACCGCGTCACATCTAGTAGCATCAGGCATGACAAGTTGTTGGCACTCTCATATTTTTACTACACATATATATAAGTTGGTCAATGGTTTCCGTATGTGGTTATACCCAAGTTTATACATGAATTTTAATTTTAGCTGCTTCTTACTTGATACAAGATCCTCTTTTTCTAAACAAGAGCAGCCTTTTCATTTTGCTAATGGTGCTAATTTCATGATCTCAGGCTATGCATGAAGACCACAAGGAATTTTTGCTTGACTTCATAATGTTGTCTTTTGCCTTGAACTAGTGCACACTCGTGTTACTAAAAGCATCACGTAATACCACTCCAAGCAGCCTAAACCGGCCATGCGCCTACCTACATTGCCTACCATTTTTGAGCTAGTCTGATCATGCATTGCTGTTACCCGTCCTCGATGATTGCTTGTGCAAGGAAGCAATGATGTATAAATTAGAGAGTTTTCTCTTGTAGAGATGGGGTGTTGTCTATTCATGACTGCGGATATATGTGTGACACAATGTCATGACCAGGTGGGCCGGCGGAAAGGGCTAAAAGGGCCTGACGGCAGCCAGAGCCTGAGGGAGCCAGGAAGCGCCAGAGGCTAGGCGCCCACGCGCGCCTCCTTCCTCACCTCACGTCAACTTCTGCTTTGTCTTCAAGTTAGGATTATCTTAGGCTCTTTGGTGTGTAAAAGGGAATATTCGGATCTATAAGGAAGACCCTTATTAGGAAAATAAATAAATATTGCTTGTAAAAGGTATTCCAATCATATAAGAGAAAACCTTATAGAGGGGTGCTTAGATTACAAGTCCCACTAAGCCGGGTTATATAAGCGAGGCATGTAATCTCTTTGGGGATAAGCAAGCAATAAAAAATAGTTCATATCTATCTAAACTTTCGACCCTTCACCGCCCCCTCCTCCACAGCAGCGCCGCCCCCCGCCGCCCACCGCCGCCCGCCATACGCCGCTCCTCCGCTCCCATAGCTTGCTCCCTCGGCTATTTGCTCGTGCCCGCCCGATGCGCCGCCGTTGTCGAAAGCTGCGATCCCCGCCATCTTCTCCGCCTCAACGGTCAAGCGTCGGTGTCGGTTCGACCCAATCTAAATCGGGTTCGACACACAAGCTAACTAACGAAGATATATGATTCAATCGGTTTTGCAAGGTTGACATTAATGTGGCATCATCATTATGCGGCAAGACCTTGCATACTTAAAAGTCAATTGAACATCTTTGAGAGTTGCTCAAAAATAGTCTTTATGTTATCAGATATAGTTCTTGGCTTGTTACAAATATATTTAACAATAGGATATTAGTTGTATCTGGATGCTAGAAAAAGCCCTAAAGGAGATGATGAAATCATATTTCGAGAAATTAGACAATTGTAGATTTTACGAAAGCATATTTTGATAGGGTAGAATAATGAAATAAGAGATATAGAGGTCCAACATAAATATTGCAATTTTGGGTTTACAATGAGTACTTTATTCGAGCATTTGTAGTACAAGCTTTTATTTAGCTACACAATGTCATGATCTATTTTAAACATCTATACATAAGTCCTTTGCTAGTAGGTAGTAAATTATCATAACAACAACCATCTTTCGGTAACTACAAGGCTAAAATTATCACATGGAGTCCCTTCCTCAACATGGAGTGCTTTTTTTATATAGATGAGAAGCAAAGAATAGAGTTTTCGAGTAGGGAACATATCTGTGAAACCAACCTTCGTATATATGTACACAATTTATACATAGGGATGCATTACAGTAATGAAAGGATCGTGCAAGAAAATATCTTACCACAATGCCATGGCTACCCATTAGATGAATCTCGTTTTCTAGATCTAGCTAAATCAACACCACATTGGCACCAACTCTCTATGCATACGAATGAATGAATGATAATGATAGAACACCCATGCTTGGAATCGAACTATGTACATTGTCATGTGGCAACAATGGTCTCACCTCCTTTTTCTTTACCGGTCTATATTTCGAGGATGTTGTTTGTTTATCATGCATGAATTGAAAACAACACACAATTCCTTATAGGAAACACCACATACAACATGGATTTAGCAATGGGAGAGAGTTCGAGACAGGTAAATGGGGTCATACCTTTAGGAGCTCGTTGACTCGGCGTTGTAGGCGGAGACAAGGTTAGGTGTGGCCTTCGCTCTTACCGAACTTGTGGCGGGCACATCAAGTGGCCACCACGGCTCCCTACGCGGCTAGGGCACCCGCTCGTCCTCACTATTGATAGAATATGCTTGATATCACACCAAGGGGTATGCCCGTAGGGTGCTAGATTATTTGGTGGAGATGCATGTGATTATTAAGAACTAGATGACAACACCGACACAATATTGATGTTCAGGTTGTCTACAATGCAATACCCTAGTCATGTGTTATCTTTGGATGGTATTGGTTGTGTATGAGATGAAAAGTGAGATAGATTCAGATTAAGCTCAGGATTTGTATCTAGATGTTGACTAGGCCCCCGCCCCTCTTTATATATACTTTGGAGGGTATCCTAGGGGATTATATGGTAGGTGTTCTATTTGGAATACAATATCTATAAAGAGTCCCACACTCGCCCTCTTCTGACCACCGCCTCACACCGGGACCTCCAACCTCCATGCGTCCTGCCCCCACCACCACCATATTCGCTAGCTCCCAAGCAGGTCGCCCACCACCATCTTTTCCAATTCCTGAAACTCCCCTTTGACCTCGCACGGTCGAGCCGCTACCACAACAAGCTCCCCAAACCACCCAACCATCATCCTCACTACCGCTTGCCCGCTTCCCCTTCGGCCCCTTCTATACCGTCGGGTTAGAGAGAAGAAAGAGGGGCGGGTCTTGCCATAACCCTAGCCATCGCCGTCATTATCTTCCGTCTCCTAAGGTGGTGGTGGAGGAGGAGGGCGCCTACCTTATCTATGCCGGATCCTACTGTCACCACCGAGGAGAGAGAGGAAGGAGGTATGATGCGTCGTGGAAGTGGTCGTATACCACGCCACAATGAATAGAGGCGGCTAATGTGTGCAACGATGGCTAAGCTCCAAGGATAATGACACGGGGGGTTTATCTTTGGTTCGGGGCAATCGAAGCTCCTAGTCCGGTGTGTGGCACTATCGAGCTCAAATTGCTCTTCGTATCGGGGCGAATACAAGCATGCGAGAGAGGGAGGGGGTGCTCCCATGTCTCGTGTGATGTGTGGAATCGGCGGTGTGTGTGTGATTTGAGTGTGCAGGGGGAGCTTGTTCTCCTCCTGGTGGCGAGCCCTCCCTTTTTATAGTCTCAAGGGGAGCTCACATGGTGCCACGCCGAGGACCCATAAGGTGGAAGAAAAACAAAGAGAAGGGGGCGGAGGAGAAGATGGCCTCGCCATGCTCGAGACACTGGCTGCTCGGCGTGCGCTCCCGGCCGCCCGCCCTATCTGACACGCCCGGCTTGGTCGCCGTGAGTAGAATAGGGGTGGCTCCGTATCCCGAAGGCTAATGTAGTACGTACGGGTGACGAGCTTCAGGCTCGTTGGTCGGTGGAGAAAAAGGAGGCAATGAGCTCGTCTCGCCCGCCCGCCATACTCCATGGGCCGTACAAGCCCGTCGGGGGCCTTGTGCCCCGTGTCGGCGGTCGAGGTCATGGGGGCCGCCCGCTTTTAAATGCCGTGCTTGGTGTCACAGAAAACGCGTGCGGCCGGGAGGCTCGTCGAACCGGACCTCGTCAGCCGAGAGTCGTCCCTTTGCTCAGCGTAAGCGTTTGTCCCACTGCAGCTTGTCGGGGACTTCGGCGTGATCCCGATAGCTCCCATGCTGCGCGTGCCGCCCAGAGATCTTACGCCCGCTTGGCGAGATTCCGATAGTAGGCTGCGGCGCTGCGGCTTTGTAGGCTGCGATCTTACATCCCAATCATCACGCCCGGATTCACGATCGTTCTTAGGGTCTAGCGCCCGAGGAGCTTCGTTCGAGCAAGAATGAGCTCGAGGCGAGTCGAGCTCATCGAACTCCTGCGTCCTCGAGGGAGCTCATTCAGTGACGAAAGCTGTCTCCACAGGCCGAGCTTCGAGCTTCGTCGTCGAGGGCCTCGCGGTTCAGAAGGAGTCCGTCACGAGACCGTCGTGGGGAACCGCGCGTAATCCGCTCGTTAAGAACAAGTTAGGTTAGTCGATTACGTCGGGAATATACGTGTCCCACAGTAGCCCCGAGCGACGGAGGAGGACGGCCTTACATGCGCGCTATACGGCCCCGCCATTGCGGAGATTAGGGACCGTTTTGTCGCCGAGTGCGCTGCGAAATGCACCAAGGGTGTAGCCCAAGGCTATGGGAGGATGAGTAGATCCTCGTGGAGGCTTGTTATGATGGGTGTTCTTTTAAATCGTTCATGCCCTCGCGTTCTCTTTGGGGAGAAATGAGCTCGATCCCAACTTTTACCGCGTGGCCGGGTCGGGTGCTCTGTGAGCTTTAAAGCGATGACTTGAGTGAGGTCCGAAGCTGGGTTCGGGCGAGCTGGATTCGCCGAGCCGGCTAGAGGGCCAACCTCATATTCTAGAGACCCGCCCTCTATAATCGTAGAGGCCCCGGCGATCCTCGGTGGCTCGCCCTCTCGCCGTGGAGGATGACCGTGAGGTCGTTAGCGATCACCCCAGCGACTCAAAGCGCAACTTGGACGGAGCCCCAGAAGTCTTCGGGGCCGTTCGACGCCGGGCGCGGCCTACTCTCCGTTGTGCTCCTCGCTCGGTATCTCCCAGTACCGGCCGAGCTCGTGGGAGCCAGCCTTCGAACACCGGAGGTCGGTTTTATCATGAGCTCGTCGTTGGGCGATGAGCACGCGTCGGAGATTCGACCATTGGCGATGAACTCGCGGTAATTTTACACTGTAGTAGAAAAGAGCCGTGGGAGAAACGACCGTTGGGAAGTTACCTTACCTTCGGCGGGGGTTATCCGCTTCTTGTTGGACGGCGTTTAGATGCCGCTTCGCCACGTGGGCACGCCGCTGGGGCACATATAGATTCAGGTGGGAGTGGTGGGCCACCCCCGCCCGCTTGCCTCGGGCGGATCCGGCCCCGAGCTCATCCCATAAATAGGAGGCGAGGGATCGGGGTTGCCCCTTCACTTCTCCATCCAGCTCGAAACCATTGTTGCCTTTTTCGCCCTAGATCTGCGCTTTGCCGCCGTTGAGAGAGAGAGAGCTTCCCGCCGTTCCCCGAGAGTTGCCATCAAGCTAGGAGGGAGTCATGGGGCTCGTGGCTCATCGAGTCGGTGAGGATATCTTTGCTAGAGCGTGACGATCGGCGGTCTTCCGGCCGCTGGCGAGGCGCGGGAGTGGATTGTGCCATCCTCGACCTTGCGGCTCCCCAACCCCTCGGAAGGCTACATCGTCTCCTTCGCCTCCTTCCATGACAGGGGGCCCAGCGTCCCGGCGTCCCGACTTGCCCGTCGCCGGCCACAGACCGAGCTCCGACATCCCCGAACCCCAACAGGATCCTTCACATCTCGGCCTTCACCATCACGTGCGAGGGATGGTCAGGGATCGAGCCCGACAGATCTATTCAAACACTTCTTCCATGTGAAGGTCACGCACGCAACTCAACGACTTGAAGGAGCCCGTCCCAATAGGGCTGCATCGTGCTTGACCCGCCCGCGTGAAGGAGAAGTATCCCACCATCGTCTCCCCGCTCGTCAAACACCGGATGGAGAGGCGAATGGTTTTACTTGAAGAACGGCGCAGGAGCATCCCCTTCCGAGGTTCACCGGCGAGTCTTTCTCGACCCGGAGCAATGCGGGAGGAGCTTCCCCCACAACCCCGCAAAGATCGGTCAAGGAGGTCACCCGAAGGTGGAGCTCTGAAGAGTGCCAACCTCACGGAGCCTCTCTCTCTACGCCCGGGCCCTGGGGCACGGGGGTCATCCCACCGAGGCGGAGAGTCCTCCGCATCCGGGAGATGGCCGAGGAGAAGAAGCCCTTCGAGGGCACGGTGACCGTTGTGCCGCTTCCGGCCAGGCAGTGGAGTACATAGTTCGCGGGGGGGACCTGGAAAACCTTTCAAAATCCCGCCGGATCCCAACAACATACCAATGGCGTTGCAGTTCGACGGACACGCGGAGACCGGTGAGTTCCTTTCCACGCTCGTCGATCCTCGGGTTGATTTCATCATCGATATGAAGAATTGATCCGCTTTAATTCCGCAGATCGGATCGGTGTACCTCGAGTCCCCATCTTTTCGCCCAGCCCGAGGCCCGTCCCTTCTCGGGAGGCGTTCCCAATCTTTAGCCCCGCCCGGCCGCGCCCGTCGCCCAGCCCAAGAATCATCGGAGGAGAGTGAGGCGTAGGAGGTCGGCAACTGACCGCCCGAGACCCAAGAGCTCGCGTCCGGGCGTCGGCCGAGGAGCGCGCTCGTCTTCCCTGGTGGCCCCGACGACCTCGGCGGTTCCTGACAGCGCCTGGGCAGCCCTTCTCCGTAGCCGCTCAAAGGAAGAGGGCGGCATGAGCTCCGCTGGAGAAGAAAGAAGGAGAAGAAGAGGCGCGTAGCTATCGGGTAAAGTGCTCGAGCTCGCCATTCTTCTGTCGACGCGTTCACGCTGGCACTTGACTTTTTTTTCTTTTTAATGCTAACGGCCTTCTTCAAATATCGTGTAGGGCAAGGGTTAATCCCCCGAGCTCCCAATCCCCTGCGGCCGGAAGCGACGGTGTCAAGTTCGGTGGCCGATCCCCTCTCCTCCCATCGTGCGAGCCCTTCGGGTGATCGCCCCCAAGCCCCGGGAGGGAAGCGAGCTCGGGTCGCGAGGGAGCGCTGCGCTGCCGTCTTTGAGCTCCATCCCGGTGGCTCGAGCGATGGCGTCCTTGAGTGCGCTTCGTTGCGCGGTGGAGGACTGATGCCCCCAACCTGCTCTCGACGTGCCGATGCGAGTCGAGCCGAGGTGATCGACCTCGGCTCCCCGAGAAGGTGGAGGGTCGTGAGAACATGCCTCGGCCCCGATGCGCCCGTCGGCTCTCGAGGGAGAGGCAGGACCAGCGGCCTAGCAAGCGCTGGATCGCCCGAGGGAGGCGAAGTTTTCGCCTCCGAGTGCGGCGTGAAGAGATGCATGAGGACACAAGCTGCGCGGCAGCGGTTGCCGATGAACCTGCCTCGAAGGCTCGGGTGCCCATGAGGGGATCGCTAGAAGGGACGCCTCCCGAGCGTCGCCGCCCGCAGTGAATACGTCCAGAAACCCGCCGCCATTGGAGCGTCGGGGGCAGGTCGCACTTGCAGTGCATGGGTGACGCCTTTTCGCAGCGCCCGACCCCCCCGCTGGGCGCTGTCGGCCGGGATTCTCCCAGAGCGTTGGAGGTGGGGCGAGGGCCGCCGTGTCGTTCTCGCTGTGGTCGGCGAGACGGCGTCGCCCCTGATTGCCGCAGAGGTGCCGCCACTTCCCACGGAGGGGCCCAAGTGCCTCCCACCACCTCATCGGGGTAAGGACTCCATCCAAACCCGCCCTTTGCCCGATGTTGAGCCCGTGGTATTAACTCGCTTTTCAGGGACTTGAGGAACGCGGTGGTCGGCTTCAACCCCGTGGTGGAGGCCGGGACCAAGATCGAGGGGTCTCCTAGGGAGGTTAGGCATAGCCTAGTCCCATGTGAGCAGGGGGCTTGGCCAAGTGTCCGCCTCGCACCGCGAAGCTCGAGCTTACGTCGATGACATTGGGAGCACATCCGCTAAGTCCGTGAGCATGCCGGCCGCCAGGCTCGGGAGGGAGTCGCCGACAAGGTCCCAAGTGGAGGCTGCGGGCGGTGAAGCGGGAGGAGGAGCTCGTTGCTCGGAGTCGGCGTCAGCCGCGAGCTCATCTGAAAAGAGCTTCGGCGATCTGCGTCGGGCTTTGGAGAACAAGGAGCTTGAGCGCTCAGCGCTTGAGCGTCGAGCCATGACTGCCGAGAGGAGGCGTGGCGCCAAGGGAAAGGCGCTCGGGATCGCGACGCCGAGCTGGAAGGTGAGTGGTTGCCTTTCGAGCTCGTTGTCTTTCTCCTCTACCTTTGGCGTTTAGGGCGATAGGCGAAGTATTCTAGTGATACGACCACGAGGCCATCGGCGAGTCGATCTCGTTCCACGCCGGAGGCGGAGAGAATCCGGCTCGATGCCGAGAATCTTTCCACAGTGGGAGGAGCGGGAGGAGCTTTATCGGCGCCCTGCATGTAGGCGCTTCTCTTTTTCTTTATACTCAGAATCTCATAGTTTTGACTGTTTGTTCCTCTGCAAATGGTGGTGAAGAAGAAGTCGCTTGGGCGGCTCGAGCTCCGAGAGGGACAACTCTGCGCTGCGACGGGTCTTCGGCTGAAACATACCCGCTCACGCTCGACCAGAGAAGGATCTCCAAAGGGCCAGCGACGCCTTGTGAGCTGTGGGTCGCAAGACGGACTCCGGAAAGCCGAGGAGCTTTACCCAAAGAAGCCGAGGCCTCGAGTCTCTCTGGAGGATGATGACGAGGGCGGGGAGCGCGAGGGCGGAGCACGAGCATACCAACCTCGTAGATTTTCGAGGGCAGGGCGCTCGAGGCCCCCGGAAGTTGAGGGAGGTGGGAAGGACCAGCGCACCAGTGCTTCGGGCCGGGTGGTGAGGACAATGCCCGCCGTCTTTGTTCATAAGGCGTTAGGCTGTAGTCCTCACCCACTACCCAGCACCAAGCCTCGACCAAGATAATGGGCAAGGGCTGGCCCGAGGCAACCAAGGCGTCGAGGCCGACGACGTCGTCGTTGCCGCCCAGGCCGGCTCGATGAAGTTGGCGAGGAAAGCTTTTCGCTCACCGCCGAAAGGCTCAAAGTCTTTGAGCCCACCGGCGAGGAGGAGGTGGAAACGGACTCGTCCGTGATGATGAGGAGTAGGCTGCAAAGCTAGGTGGCTTGAGGCGCCTCTTTGTTATGAACCAAAGTCCCCAAGCTTGGGGCAAAATGTAAATATGACAAAATTTGTCTATGTTATGGACGACTCGTTTTATCTTCCCCTGTGATTGTACTTCCGACTAGTTAAGTAGTTCTCTCGAGTTTGTATCTTATCGATCGAGGCAACGAGCCCTTTCTCGTTGGCCCACGGTGGCGCTAGAGTTCGTTGGGCAGCGGCGTTGGACCTCGAAGGTATTACTCGGAACCCTTTAACTTGTCGGATCCGGCGCATCGGAAAGATAAATAACAAGTGTCTGCGGTTGAGCCGGTCGAGCTCTTCCTTGAGTGTTCTGTTTTTGCAAAAAAGAGTTAAGTAAAAAGGGGGGTGTGCGCCCGCCCCTAGACCCCCAGCAAGGGCGGGCCTTCTTTGGAGGTAAAGGGCAGCCTTTGCTCAATAGTACGTGTGAGGAGGAAATCGGATGCTTGCACAACTTTTTCATCGAGGTGTGTCATTATTATGCGAACTCGTACAAGAGTGATTTTACAAAATGAACCTAAGGGTAAAAAGCGACGTAGCTATTCGATGTTCCGTGAGTTAGCGAAGCTTCATGTCACGGAGTCTTGGATCTTATACGAGCAGCCCGTGGAACTCGGCGATGGTGAACGGTCCTTCCCGGGGGCGAGAGCTTGTGTTTCTCCTTCGCTCAGACGCTGCCGTCGTAGGACTTGGTCGCCGACGCCGAAGGCTCGATCCTCGAACGTGGCGGCCGTGGTAGCGACGCATCGATAACAGTACTTGGCGAATGTGCAACGGCGACCTCACGGGCTTCCTCGAGGCTGGGTTCAAGGTATCTTCGAGTGAGGTTAAGTTTGCGGCGCCGTTATGCAACTGACCCCGGCCTTGCCGTAGTCGAGGTCGGTGGGGAGCACGGCCGAGCCGAAGACGAGGAAGAAGGGGGTGTGCGCCCGCTTGCTGCCGCTCGGAGTAGTCCTAAGGCCCCATATGACTGCGGGGGCTCGAAGGCAGCCATCGTCCTCCGATTTCTCCAAATTTTTTTGAAGATTCGCGGCTTTAGTCCCCGCAAAATCAAGCCGTTGGCGCTTCGACCTGCCCGTTCGTCCTCGGGTGATCGACGGAGAGTCCAGTCTACCCCGACGTTGTAGTCATCGCACCGGTCGAGGAAGATCTGCCGGTGAAGTTGGTGCCGTTGTCGGTGATGATCGAGTTTGGAACGCCAAAAGTGGATGGATGATGCCATCGAAGAACTTGATTGTCTGCTGCGACCGTGTGCGTGAGATGGGCATCACCTCGATCCACTTGGTGAACTTGTCGATGGCGACGAGGAGGTGAGTGAAAGCACCGGCGACCTCGTGAAGGGACCAACCATGTCGAGTCCCGGACCGCGAAGGGCAAGTGATGGGGATCGTCCGGAGGGCCCTGCTTATTTGGAAGGTGCGTTTGCTTGGCGAAGAATTGGCACCCTTAGCGGCGCCAAGACGATTGGCGTCGGCGACAGCGGTCGGCCACTAAAGCTCGGGAAGGCCTTGCCCACCGGGGCCAGCGGGCTGCGTGGTGTCCACATTCGCCAAACATGGATCTCTTTGATGAGCTCGTGTCCTTCCTCGAAGGTGATGCAACGTTGGAGCACTCGGGACGCGCGCCCTTCCTGTAGAGCTCGCGTTCGATGATGACATAGGACTTGGCTCGGCCGGGCGTCGTCCTAGCCTCTTCCTTTTCCGTGAGGGAAGCTTGCCATCCGTAGCCATGCTAAGATGGGGCCTCGCCCGGTCGGTCCTCGGGGTTTTCGGCTCAGGGGTTGCGGGGGCCTCGGGCGGCAATTTGACCTCGTATGACCTCCATGGTGAGCTTCGAGTTCGAGGTGTCCTCGGCCTTGGTGGGGGGAGCGGCAGGGGGGTCCCCGGCCCGTGTGCAATGCGTGGGTTCGAGCCTTCCCCTCAAGCGGATGGAGGGTATGTACTTTTAGTCATGCTGCGAAGGCGGGCGGGACTTTGGAGTCGTCGGAGCGAGCTTGGCGTGGACATCGGCGTCGCCATTTATGCTGGCGGCGGATGTGCTTGAACTTCGAGCCCCATCGAAGTGCTCTTCGAGCTCGCGCACGCTTTGCGGGCCAGCGACCATCCTTGGGCTGGCGGTCGGCTTCGCCGTGGCGATCGGCGGCCCAGCTTAAGATCTCCTCGATCTCGGGCGCTTGATGCCAAGCTCGATAGCGTCGCATCGCCGTTCACCAAAAGCCTGCGTACTGGGCGGCGTTGTTGGGCGGTGAAGTGAAAGCGGATCGAAGTACCTCATGCGCACGTTGCGTGGGGAGGCGAAAAAACAGGCTTGTTCGGCCGTACTTCTTCAGCGAGCCGTCGGGTAGAGTGTCGATTACTCGACATTAAATCGGGTCTTGAGTGGCATTTGTGTCTCGTCCATTCGACCCACGAAGTCGGGGAGGACTGAGATTTGATGGCGTCCTCGGGGCATATGAGATGTTCGATCCCATGAGCCGATTCCCACTTGGCGTGCGTAGATCGCCTCGGGGGCTACGAATAATCTTGCCTAGCCGGAAACTTGGAAACGACCATATGATCGGTTGGCGTCAGTAGTGCCGCCGGTTGCGGCGTGTGATGAGGAGGCGTGGCGAGCTTTGGAGGCCGGAGTAGCGGGTCTTCGTGTCGAGAGAGGACTTATTTGACGAGTAGGCAGCCGTGCACTCGGGCGGCGTGGCCTTCTTCTTCTCTTTCCACTCACAGTACCGTGCTTACCACTGCCCGAGGGGCGTGATATCTGGCGGCATCGGCTCGTTTGGCTTGGGTGGGGTTAGTATGGGTGGGTTCGTCAAGAGCTCTTTTAGAGAATTGAGCGTCCCGGGCCTCGTTGGTCCAAGCGAAACGTTCGACTTCTTCAAGAGTTTGTACAATGAGGAGGCTGCGTTAAGCCTGACGAGCTATGAATCGGCTTAGGGCGCAAGGCATCCTCGTAAGCCGTTGCACGCTCTTGACATTCTTGATAGTTCCCATATTACGGATGGCCTCGATCTTCTTAGGGTTGTCTTCAATGCCTTGCTCGTGATACTATGAAGCCGAGGAGCTTTCCCCGAGGAACTCCAAACACGCACTTCGGGGTTGAGCTTTACCCTCAACTTCGCGAAGCTTGTCGAAGACTTCCTTGAGGTCGGGGATGAACTCTCCGGCGCTTTGTCTTGACCACGATGTCATCGACAGTGCGCTTCCGCGCGCTTCCCGAGAAGCTCTTTGAAGACTTTACGCATGCACCTCACGGAAGGTGGCGCGGCGTTTTTAAGCTCGAAAGGCATGGTCGCAGCGTAACGCACCAAAGGGAGTGATGAAAGAGGTGGCGAGCTGATCGAGCTCATTCATCGCGATTTGATGATAGCCGGAGTATGCGTCGAGAAAAACAGAAAGGTCTGCGCAGGAGGTGGAGTCAACGATTTGGTCGATGCGCGGCAAAGGAAACGGATCCTTTGGGCATGCCTTGTTGAGACTTCGTATAATCAACACATTCTCCATTTCCCATTCTTCTTCTTAACTAGTGCGAGGGTTGGCTATCCACTTTCGGGATGATACACCTCCTTAACAAAGCCCTCCGCTAAGAGCTTATCTATCTACTTGGCGATTGCACGCCGCTTCCCGTCATCGAAACACGGAGCCAGCTGCTTCACCAGCCGAGGAGAGCTAGGCTTGATGTTTAAGGAGTGCTCGGCGACTTCCCTCATTATGCGGGCATGTCGAGGATCTTCCGCCAATCACGTCGAGGTTGGCGGGAGGAAGTCGACGAAACTCGCTTTCTATTTGGGGAAGGCTTCAGTGCCAACCGCGGACGGCGCCCCCTCCCCTCGTCGACCACCACCGTCTTGGCGTCTTCATTCGGCCCGAAGGATCCCGCCCGCCTTCGAGCTCGACGGAGGAGCTTCGCCACCTTCTTTGGACATACCGCGCTGGCCTTCTTCGCCGGCCCGGAGTCTTCGCGCGGACCCACGTGAGCATCTCGGGGATGAGTTTTCCCGACTTCGATGAGGGTGTCGGCGTCCGCACTCCGCCCCTCCTTGTCACCTGATTGAAGGCGCGCTCGAAGGTGGAGTTGACGGTGATCACGCCCTTCGTCCTGGGATCTTGAGTTTGAGGTACGTGTAGTTGAGGGCGCCATGAACCGCCGTAGCACGGCCGCCCCTTGGCGCATGATGCAGCTCTTATGCAGGGACACCTCAAGGTGAGTACCTCCTTTAGTGGTTGCTCGGGTGCCAAAGGCGACGGGGAGGTCGATGTCGGCGAGCGGGGAATGCTGTTTCCCGGCACCACCCCATGAATGGGGTCCGTGGAGGGCCTGAGCTCCGCTCGCGTGATGTCGAGGGCTTCCATGGTGTCGGGCAGGGAGGTTGAGACCGCCGCCACCAGTCCATCAAAGACCTTCCGAGGCGCTTTGTGCCGAATGGCGGGGTCGGCAGCGAGAGGAAGCGCCTGGTGTCTTGATGCGTGCACGGGGTGGTCCTTCTTGTCGAAGGTGATCGGGGCCTCGCGACCACTTGAGGTAGGGAGGGGGCGGCGGGCTCTGAATGAACAGGACCTCGCTGAGGGAGCTTCTGGCGCGCTTGATAAACGCCCGTGGACCGCCCGAAGACGGCGTTGACGGGCGCTGTCCCCGAAGAAGACGTCCTTGTCGCCCGCTGGTCATCGAACTACCGCCCCCGCGGTGCCTCGTCTCCCGCCCTCTCCTTCCCACACCTGCCACAAACTTTCGCGCGAGCCGACGATCCTTGAGCTTGTGCTTGACCCACCTTCATGGTTTGGGCAGGGGAGCTCGAGCTTCTTCTTGAAGAAGTCCTTGGGAGCGGGGCTTCGCGGGGTTGGCCGGTTCAGTTTCCTCTTCTCGGCGACCGCGACGGCCTGGAGTCCTCGCGATGACGCTTTGTTCTTGTTCTTCTTGGGCCGCGAGCTCGACCCCTCGCCGGCTTCATCGGCATCGGCCTTCTCCCTTGCCCCCTTGGGTGGGTACCGCGGAGGATCGGGCGGAGCCGGCCTCCTCGCCTGGCGTGGTTTGTGGCGAGGTCGAGGAGATCCTTCACCGCCTTGGGCTACGGGTGCCGAGCTCACACGGATGAGCGTTCACTGTGTCAGGCCGAAGGTGAAGGCGTGATGATCTCAAAGTCGGTGGCGTCGGTGAGCTCGTTGCAGAGTTTGAGAAGCTGCCGGATGTAGTCGCTGAAAGCTCTCGTTCCTTCGCGCTTGCAGGTACTGCGGAGATCCCACGTGTTGCTCGGGCCGAGAACTTCCCACGAAGTTGCCGACGAAGACGCCGCGGAGATCCCTCCCGGTATCGATCATCCTCGCAAGTGCTCGAGCCAAGATCGAGCCGTGGCCGGGCCGCTGTGGGAAGGTGCGATGATGAAGAGCTCGTTGTCATCCTCCCGCTGGCACGCAGGGCGGTAGTCCTCAAGCGGATACACGGGGTCCGTTTCCCTGTTGTACTTACGGGCGGAGGTGCGTTGCTGGAAGCGGCGTAGAATGGTGCGTCGTGGACTCGGGAGCCAAACACCCGGGGGCGTCTCCCGTCCGGCGAGGGCTGCGCCTCGAGCTCCACCTCGAGCTTCGGATGTCGCGCTCGGGGGAGCGCTCTCCGTCCCCATCCTCCCGAGTGGGGCTGCGGGCTGCGGTCCTCACGGGCTGTCGTAGCGGCCACCCCTCCTCTTGCTGTAGGGACCCGTGCTGGGGCGGTCGTCGCCAGCGTCTCGTCGCCAGCGGCGTTCGCGGCGCTCGGCCGGGGCGCCTCCTCCAGCGCCTCCGCTGCGTCGTCGGGGCGTCGAGGGTGTCTCGCGCGTTGCGGTTCTCTCCCTACGCGGCGGCAGCGTGGACTCACGGGCCGAATCTCACCGGTTCGGCCTCGAGGTTGGAGGAGGCCTGCGTGCTCCTCGCGGAGGCGTCGATGTGACTCGAACTCTCCATCTGCGCTCCGCGGCCCTCTCGATGAGGGAGCGCGATTCTTTGGGTGGAGTCTCCGGCCTCCGGCGCCTCGGGCTCGAGGAGCTCGTGGAAGCTTCGGTGGCGGCGGCGAGGTTACGTAGTGGCTCGGCGAAGACGGGCGGGAGGTCGTTAGCCTGCGTCGATCGTGGCGTCGCGCCTCCCGTCCTCGAGCTCCGGACTCACCGCCCGTCCTCCTACTTCCTCGAGGAGGGCGTTGCGCTCTGGCGATCTCGCGTTCGGCTTCCCTCGAGCTCGTCTGGCGCTGCGTGCACCCAGCTGGGCGGGCGCCGCCTATCGACCCGTCGGCCTCGTTCGAATGGGCGGGCGTGTCTTGAAGACTTCGTCCTGCTGTGGTAGCTGCGCCTGGCGCCCGTCCGGCGTCGGCACATGTAGCACTCGCGTGTAGGGAGTCGACCCCTACGAGGCTCAAGCGCCCAGATGCGGTCTCGAGACCCGATCACTCCGAGCTTGGCGTGGCGTGTCCCGAGCGAGGAAAGAGCTGTCCCTGCGAGGGTACATATAAAGTCGTAGGCGCGAGGAACTCATCGAGGGAGGCGGCTCTGGCGGCATCTTGCGAGGGGACGGCGTTGGCGGTGGAGAAGGTGAGCGTCGCGGAAGAGCTCCTTAGTCAACTTCGGTGAGGATGTGCGGGAGCGAGTCCGCGATGGCGGCGAAGAAGTGATCGGCGCCGCTTCGTATGGGGACTTCAGCCGGACGGAAGTCGGATCCGGCCGGGCGTACCGGCAGCGGCGTCGGCGTCCGCGGAGCAGGCGGGCGTCATCTCGTCCTGCACCACCCGAGGGAAAGTGGCTCGAGCAAAGAGAGCCCTCGGGCTGGTGCGGCGAAGTCCGCGGTCCCGGCGCGCTCCCGGTGCACGGGCCCGCCGGGCGGTGGTGAAGGGGGCCATCGAAGTGGTGAACGTCACACTAGCGCCCTACCGGGCGCCAACCGTGCGGGTCATATACCACGGTCCACAGATACCGATCGGCTAATGTATGCAACGATGGCCTAGCTCAAGGATAATGACACGCGGGGTTTATCTTTGGTTTGGGGCAATCGAGCTCCCTAGTCCGGTGTGTGGCACTATCGAGCTCAAATTGCTCGTGTCGGGGAATACAAGCGGCGAGAGAGGGAGGGTGCTCCTGTCTCTGTGTGATGATGTGGAATCGGCGGTGTGTGTGTGATTTGAGTGTGCAAGGGAGCTTGTTCTCCTCCCGGTGGCGAGCCCTCCCTTTTATAGTCTCAAGGGGAGCTCACATGGTGCCACCCAAATGAGGACCATAAGGTGGAAGAAAATCAAAGAGAAGGGGCGGAGGAGAAGATGGCCCTGCCATGTCGGCACACCCCCGGGCTGCTTTCGGCGTCGCGCTCCCGCCACGCCCGCCCTATCCCCGGCGCCCGCTTAGTCGCCGTAGAGTAGAATAGGGCGGGCTCAGATCCCGATACGTATACGTACGTGACGAGCTCGGAGCTCGTTGGTCGGTGTAGAAGGAGGCAATGAGCTCGCCTCGCCGCCATACTCCCCGGGCCGCACTGGCCCGCCGCACGCCACGGCCTGGGCGTCGAGGTCATGGGGCGCCGGGCCAGCGCCTTAAATGCTCGCATTTCTGGTGTCGCAGAAAACGCGGCGGCCGAGAGAGAGCCGCCGAGAAACTTGACCTCGTCCGCCGAGGTCATCCTTGTTGCGTGAGCGCTTGTCCCTTTATGCGCTTGTCGTGACTGGGCGTGATCCGATGCTCCATGCCGCGTGTCGCTTGAGATCTTATAGCGCAGCGACATCCGATAGAGTACCGCGGCGCCGCTTCGTGGCTGGGCGATCTTGCATCCCAACATCACGCCCGAATTCACGATCGTTCTTGGGTCTAGCGCCCGTGGAGCTCGCTCGTTCGGCGAGAATGAGCCCGGGGCCAGTGTCGAGCTCATCGACTCCTGCGTCCTCGGGGAGCTCATTCGAGACGGAAAGTTGTCTCCCACAGGCCGAGCTCGAGCTCGTCGTCGGGGCCTCGCGGTTCGAAGAGTCCGTCACGAGACTTCGTCGTGGGGAACCCGGCGTAATCACGTCGTTAAGAACAAGTTAGGTTAGTCAATTACGTAGGAATATCACATGTCCCACGGATCGGATGCTTGACCGCCACTACATCTCCTCGTGGATCTACATCGCCTCGTGGATCCGATCGCCTCAAAATTGGTGTGGCGGTGTGTTTTTAGCATTTCTCTCTGTTTTTTTAAGGAGCAACCGTCCCCGCTGATATTATTAACCATAGATGCCGGCTAGTTCGGTAGTTGAAGGCTTTAGCTCAAGGACTGAGTCCTAAACTACGAAATGAGCAAAGCAGCGAAGGAAGCGCGATCGGGGAACAAATTACACCAAGCTCAAGGACCGAGTCCTAAACTACTTAAATGAGGAGCAAAGAGGAAGGAAGCACATCCAAAACAAATTACACCAACCCCTTATGCATGGACTCCCTTTGGGTCCATATTCATGCATGTATACCTTTCAAATTTTTTTTTTTTGAAAGGAGATTTACTCGGCTTTTAAGAAAGCCAATAAGATGTTTGATACAACTGGGATTACCAAATGACTTCGGACGCAAACAAAAAGCTAAGCAAAGACCAAAGCTAGCGCAACTCCCACCCATGGAGATTACACACGGTCCAAAAAGCAACATGAGCTACCTTGCCCACCCAAACTTAAGCGAGTACAAGAAGGAACAAAAGTAAAACAACAAGAAGGACTCTATCAAATCGTAACACAGTCCGCGCTGGTCCCTCATATTGCTTCTTCTTAGCACACCACTCGATAGCAATTTCGCCAACTGGTTTTAGTAAGCCTTTGTTCTTTGCCTTCCGGATCTCCTCCCACTTTGCTGCAACATGTTAACAATAGAGTGAATTACTGCATCCAAAGATGCTTGAAAAACGCTTTTCAATTGCCATCTTGTTTCTATTCTTCCAAATGGCCCAAGCAATAGCAGCGAAAAACAGTGAGACAAATGCCTTTCGGGACCTTCAGTCTTCCCCTTAACCAGTTTGACTCTAAGTCATTAACTGAAACAGGAAAGCCATTTAACAGAAAAGCATCCCTAATAGCACACCAAACATATTGTGCCCCCGTGCACCCAAAAAAGAGATGAGTAATGGTCTCTTGTTGCTGGCATAAGCAACAGAATTGACTACCCTGCCACCCTCTCTTTTTTAAGGCTACTGCAGTTTGTAGCTTCCTGTGGAAGATTTGCCATAAGAAAATTTTAACCTTCAGAGGCACATGACATTTCCACAGTAGTTAAGTCATCTTTAACCCCCCCCTGAGGTTAAGCAATAGTACAGTGATTTTGTTGAGAAATTACCATTTTTCTCCAAAGCCCATCTAACCTCATCCTCCCCTAGGTGGTCTAGCTGGACATTTGGTAAAGCAGACATGAGATCATCCCACTCCTGGAGATATTCATCATGTAGACTCCTCCTAAGTGGAATGTTCCAGGTTTCTCCATCCCAAAGTTCACCTACTTTAGCATAAGGACTTTTTAAATACCATCCTATGCAAAATGACTCGTATAAATGGTAGACAAAGTCAGCAACATACCTGCATGACTTTATAAGATATGAATTACAAGAACATTTAACTTTATACTGCTTGATTTCATTATATTTCAGGACGGAGGAAATAGTGCACTTGTACTCAAAAGTCAAAACACATTTGTACAAGAATTCGCTCATGTAATGTAATTGTAGGTCTAGCTATCCGGTGCCTATAAATTTTTCTGTTATTGCAGTTTGCTTGCTCAACGATTTCAATTGTTGCTTCATAGCTAGACTTTTCTGTAGACGTATCCGCTTGCAAAATGCAAGAACGCGGCCACCCCCAAAGCGGCGAGCCCTGCCAGAACCCAGTAGAAGTAGTCGAGGTGTGCTCGATTGAGGTTATCTGAGAACCAGCTCTCGGCGCCCCAGTTCTTCGTTGCCCAGTCGATCACCGAAACAAGCACGCTGCTGGCATAGCTCCCGCCGCCCATGGCGCTGAGGGACAGCGCGAGCCCGACGCTTCGCATCGCGTCGGGTACCTGATCGTAGAAGAACTCCTCGAGCCCGATCCAGGCCAGCACGGTGGAGACACCGATCATGACGTACTGGGGCACCAACCACCACAAGCTCATCGGCAGCGCCACGTCTGGCCGGTCCACCAGGCCCGCGTCCCGGGCCACGCGGAGCCGCCGGCCCTCGACCACTGCCGCGACGACCATGGTGACGCCGGACATGGCCATGCCGGCGCCGATGCGCTGGAGCGTCGTGATGCCCGCGTGGTGCCTCGTGAAGCGCCTCATTAGCGGCACCAGCACGCCGTCGTAGACTGGGAGCACGGTGATCATGGTGACGCTGACGAAGACCTGGAGCGCCGCGGGCGGCACGACGGGGCCCGTGGAATCGCCGAGGCGCCGGTCCAGCGTGCTGCTCTGCTTGGTGAACAGGGTGTAGACCTGCGAGTAGATGGCCGCGGAGACTAGGCTCGTCATCCATATCGGGAGCAGCTTGGCGACGATCCCTTTACTTTCATCCTCACGTTCTAGAGCGACAAGCCTTCAGAAGTCAAGAATGTACATTATGATGAGACCTCTATGTCAGATTAATTGCAAGAGAACGTAAGCAAACGTCGTTGATGCTCACCGTTCCGTGGTATCGTCGTCGGTGGCTTCTTTGAGATGGAGGACCCTGGCCGCCCAATCCCACGCGGTTTTAGTGAACGATCTGCCGCTAACGGGGGTTTCGGCACGGTAAGTTGGTGTGCCAAGCAAGAAGACTGCAAGATAAAACACCATGGTGGCCCAGCACGCGGCGAACCCAATGGTCCAGCCGACGTTGTCCTCGACGTAGCTCAGGCCTGCGCTCGCGATGCCGTAGCCCCATGATATGGAGAAATGGAACCAGTTGAAGTAGGGAGCTCCGGGACGCGGCCTCGCTCGTCGTAGCGAACTGGTCCGCCCCGAGCGCCTCCGCGCACGGACGGTGGAAGCCTTGCGCCAGCGCCAGCAGGTAGAGCGCGACGTAGAACAAGGCGAGCCGGGCAGAGGAAAGGGTGCTCCCGGCGTGAGGTTGCCGTGTTTGCAGCGTGGATGAGACCGTCAGCATTCCCAAGCTCTGTCGATCATCGTTGCAGTTTGGTAACCGATGTCAAGTCACGATGTAGCAGTACAAAAGTGCTGCATAAATCTCACTATAATTTTAGTCAAAAGTTGAGATGTTTTGACTCTTATTTTTAGAACGACTTGCATTTCGTATCGAGGGACGGAGGGAGCACTGTACAGTGAAAATCATCGTTTTTGGGGGCAGAAATGAACTATATTGCAAGATTCCACAGTACAAGTGACCAGAAAGCAAATCAAATAATGTGTTCAGAAGAGAAGACTGACCAACAAATAGAGCACGCCGGCGGCTAGGACCGCTCTGTACCGCCCCAGCCTTGAGTCCGCGGCGAGAGCGCCGACAAGCGGCAGCACCTGCACCGTCCCGGCCCACGCGTTCACACTGGCGGCAGCCGCCGCCGTGGACATGCCCAGCGGGCCGTTGAGGTACATGATCAGGTTGGCCTGCACGCCGTAGAATCCGATTCGCTCCAAGAACCCGATAGCTGCAAAGGTAAGCCGCGGATAAGATATGAGGTGATAAAACTGGGCCAAGATCTTGAAGATTACCTAGGAGGAAGCGCGCTGCGCGCCAGCCGCCGCGGCCGTCGGCTGCTTCAGAGCCGACGCACGGAACGGGTCGCGGCAGAAACCCGCCAGACTCCATGGCCGCGCCGCGAGGAGCGCTTCCTCCGGCTGGCGTATAATAAAATGGATCGGGCGGCTCTGTGGACCCCGGAACATGATCGCGTGTGCATAGGCGTGGGCGATTTTATACAATATACGGTTTCCATCGTGGGCGGCTCAGTTTAGTTTATTCATTTCATTGTATTATACATAGTTGTACACTAGTTACTATTTTGAATCCGTTTGGTTTGGTGGAGCTTCTCCAGACTCCGACCGGTGGAGCTAGCTGTTTATTCATTACCAGGAACATTATTTATTCATTAATGTTTATCCACAGGTTGCGTCACTATTAGGTCCTAGTGTAACCAGGAACATTATTTATTAATTAAGCATTCCAGTTATTTCTATTAGGTCCTAGTGTTTCCATAAGATTGTGACTCAAAGTATTTACGAAAAAAATAAGCGCAAAAAGTTGATAGTAACCTCATGAGAAAAAAAAAATAAAACAATTGTTTGGGCCGAGACAATCGCAGCCTCGTCCTGACATTTTTCGTGGGCGGCGTCGGTAGATGGCCTGTTAACTAGCCCAATTGGCCCAGCTAATTGACCCAGTATAAAAGCCTGGGGAGGTCGGAAAGAGTTTCCTAACCAAGCAGGCTGTGCCAAATTTTTACACTCGCTCGCCGCGCGAACGTCCCCATTCCTAATTCCCCTCCTCACTCTGCTCCGGATTGACACTGTTCCTCGCCGCCGCTGGCGGCCATGGACGTCGATGGCGAGGGGGCTTCCTATTCCTCCTCACCCCAAACCGATGGAGAGGAGGCCTCCAATCCCTCCTTGCCCGGTTTCCACCTCCTCACCGTCCCTTCCCGAGGCATCCCTCTTTTACCGCCGTCGGTCTTTCTATTTTCTTCTACCACCGCTTGTCTTTTGTTTCTCTGGCCCTTCCTCATCGTTCCTTATTTATTTCTCTCCGGTCGACCGCGCGCGGAGCTTGATCTGGAGGCGATTGACGACTGAAGGATGATAACCTCTCCAACGAGTCGGCGATCTTGGGTTACATCAAGGGCAAGTACGGCACCAGCCTCCCACCCAAGCACGTCTGCCGTCCGCTTGCATCTCGCTCCCATGATTTGCACGGTCATCCTGAACAATAACAAATACCACCGCCCGACCCCCCCCCGTCGTTGCCAATGGCGTGCACATCAAGTGGAGGCCTAAACGGAGTCGCAAGCCCAAGGTCCATGCTCCCGAGCCATTATGCGGTGCAAGAGTCACCCGTAGTGAAGCTTTTGTAATGGCACCTTTGATGCTAATGCATCTATGGGATTCTCACCTCCACCTCCTTTCCCTCGCCACCTTGCACTGAGGTAACACCTTTCATAGGCTTCTTTCTTCCACACCATCGGTCTTAATTTCTGCACCGATGGAGTTTTCTAGGTGCTGCCACGTGCCACTTAGCTGTCTTAAATTCTCCTTGGTTATGGATGCAGATGATCGTGGAGGCACCCCAGGCGCCGAAAACGAGAATGGAATGGATCTGACAGTTTGTCGATCGCAGGGCTATATCGAGGACAAGTACGGCGCCAAACTCACAGTTAGGCATAGGCATCTTACTTTCGTCATGGTAACCTATCCCTCATGAAGGCCAGTGGTGAGTAGGGGTGGTAATGGATCTGACCCTTTTTTCTTTTTCACAATCTCACTCTGCCCTTTCCATTTTTAGTTCAAAATTATATATAGTTTTACGGTCCGATTGTAATCCGGCCCGACCTTTAAATTTACTAGGCTAAATTAAAGGACCCTTTACCAACCCCAGTGGTGACGTCCTCTCTGTTCACCCCCACTCCTTAAGGTGAGGCAGTTATCTTCAGGCATAGGCAGTTGTTAACTTGCCATGCCACTAGACAGTTGTCTTTTCAACTAAAGTCACCTGTACTTCACACAGTGTTTTCTAAAAATGACAATTTTCTTGATAACCTAAGGTGGAAGTTTCAAGCTGCACAAGAAAAAGGTAGGTAAAGAATTAGTCTGCCATTATACCAGAAAGTCTCCTTTCCATTCTAGAGATCATTGGTGCAACTTCACTAATTCAGTTATACCTGGTTTGGTAGTTTCAAGAGGCGGGCCCAGATCGATGATAAGTAAATAAAGGGGGCGTACCCAGTGCCGTAGGTCCCGCACTGCGCGGGGTTTGTGGAAGGCTATTTTAGCGTCAAGCCTTACCCGCACCATGTGCAATATGTGGAGGCTGGGGCTTCCTCTGAATACCGCTCTACGTACGAAGTGCATCGCTCTACGTACGAAGTGCATCGGTGACGTTCCATGACTCAAAGTACTTTTATACTTGCAAAGTTTTAAGGATTACAGATTCACAGCTCGGCTTTGTTTGTGTACACGTATCGATTTGCAAAATGCAAGAACGCGGCTACCTCCAGGGCCGCGAGCCCTGCTAGGAGCCCGTAGAAGTAATCAAGGTGCGCTCGGTTGAGATTGTCGGAGAACCAGCTGTCACCCTTGCGTCTCGTCGCCCAGTCGATCACGGACACGAGCATGCTGCTGGCATAGCTTCCAACGCCAAAGATGCTCAGGCACAACGCGAGCCCGACGCTGCGGAGGGTGCCGGGAACTTGGTCGTAGAAGAACTCCTCGAGACCAACCTGACCCAACACGCCGGCGAGGCCCAGAGAACATATTGCGGGATCATCCACCACAGGCTCATCGGCAAAGCCACATCCGGCAGGTCGACCAGGCCCGCTTCTCTGGCCACGCGGAGCCGCCTGACCTCCACGAGCGCGGCGACGACCATGGCGACGCAGGACGTGGCCATGCAGGCGCCGATGCGCTGGAGCATCGTGATGCCGGCGGCGTGCCCGGTCAGGCGCCGAGCAAGGGGGCACGATGACGCGGTCGTATAACGGGAGCATGACGATGAAGGTGATGTTGGTCAAGCACTGGAGCGCAGCGGCTGGCACGACGAGACCCGTCGCCGTGCCAAGGTGCCTGTCCAATGTGCTGGCCTGCTTGGTGAACAGAGTGGACATTTGAGAGAAAATGACCGCGAATACCAAGCTCGTCAACCATATCGGGAGCAGCTTAGCTACGAGTCCACCACCTCCGCTCTCAGGTTGTGAAGCTAGAAGCCTGCAGAAGTCAAGAAGCTCCATCAGGACAAGACCCCTCTGTGACGTAAAAGTGTTTGCTCTTGCTCGTGTTCACCTTTCAGTTGGAGTGCTGTCCTTGCGACGGAAGACCCTCGCGGCCCACACGCGCACGGTAGCAGAGAACGTGCCGCTGTCGACGGTTTTGCTTGCCACGGTACGTCCGCATGCCAAGTAAGAAGACGGCAAGGCATAGCACCATCGCGGTCCAGCACGCGCCAAAACCTACGATCCAGCCGACGTTGTCCTGGACGTAGCTCAGCCCGGCCGACGCGATGGCATAGCCCCAAGATATGGAGAAGTGGAACCAGTTGAAGTAGGAGCTCCGGAACGCGGGCGCACAGGGTTCGCCGCTGCCGCTAGGGGTGAACTGGTCGGCGCCAAAGGCTTCCCCGCATGGACTGTAAAAGCCTTGCGCCAGAGCCAGCAGGTACAGCGCAACATAGAAGAGGATGAGCTGCGAGCTCGCGGTTGGCATCATGGATAAGGCCGTCAGCATTCCTAAGCTCTGTAATTATTAAGTATAATATAGAGTGTCAATTGCAAACATGGTTGCACTTGCTGCCTATATCCTGGCCTATGATAGCCCGGTTCAGAGCAACTCCAAGACATCGACAAGATAGCGTAGCTCGAAATAGAAAACCATGCAAAAACCATGCTAAAAATAAATGGCTATACTCATAATTTAGCCAAGCTCCAAAATAAAAAAAACCATGCAAAAAAAAAAGAAAACTCCAACAGTGTTTCTATTATGGCAAAGTAGATGACTAGCGGCACATGCAAGCTATATTTACCACGGGAGATTGCAGGAATAGCCGGTTTGCTATTTTACCAAAAAGATAGCATAGCTGTTGGAGTTCAATTTTTGCTCTAAAAATCTAAATATAGCATACAAAAACACTTAGGGATGAAAACGAAAATGATAGTTTTCAATTTTTTGAAGTCGTTTTTAGAGTTTTTTTTCCGAATTTGATGCCTAAATGAAAACAGAAGTGGTAACCGGAAAAATGAAAATGATAATGGTAAAAATAAATGGAAATGAAAGTGAAAACAATTTTGCCCTCTTCCGATCGTTTCCGAAGATTCCCATATTTAAGCGGTAATTTACCGTTGGTAATTACCGAATCAAAGACACACACAACCAACATGCACATAAGGCAAATACTTTTTTGGAAACTAACTATACGGCAAGGATTGAACACATATAGGAACAACCTCTACTTAAGAAGAAACTTTAATAATTCATATTTTATCACTATGCTATGTCAAGTCAACTTAAAACTTGATGGTTTATTTGTGTCATTGTCAAGAATTGTGGTGATGTTGTGAGTTATATGGCTCTTCTCATTCTCTATAGTTTAGTGTGTTTATCGTTTTGAGGATACCGCTATCAGATTTCGATCGTTATCGTTGTATTGTCCGACCGACTATATCATTTTCAAACTTCCCGAATACGGCGCCGTATTTATTTCCGACAATATCGTATCGATTTCGTTTTGAGAAAAGAAAATGAAAGTGAAAGTGATTTGGCCTCCTTCCGATCGTTTTTCGACCGTTTTCATCACTACAAAACACGGATAGCATGTCTCTTGGAGATGCTCTCTCGAAATTAGTAGATTACCAATGATCGATAGATATAGCGGACAGGAATTCTAGTTCGAGGGCGTGCATGTAAAATTGCGACATGACAGCAGCTCACAATATCTCTGATCTTATTCTGTAAGTATTGAAAACTCTATAATCTTTTAAACAAAAATTAACAAATCTGAGACTATATTCATAAAAAAAAAAAAAACTGAGACTACCTCAGTCCAAGAATATACCTACTTTTGGTTATATCTTAGATAAAACTGTTTTAATTTTGATCAAATCTAAAGAAAAGTAATTAACATTTATAACACTAAATAAGTTATATTGTCAAAATATAGTTCATAATTAATCAAATGAAACCATTTAGTGTCTAGATGGATATTTTTAACTCTAAATTTAGTTAAATTTAGGGTATGTTTGATACACATCTTATAAGTTATTTACAATCAAAATAGTTTCTGTTGATTCTAGTTCGTATTAAGAATCAATTGAATTAGCCAAACGACTTGACAAAATGACTCTGATTCATAAAAGAAACACTTTTTTCTAACAAAAATTAAAAAACGTTTTTGAAGAAAATCTGAAGCTGAAATGTTTCTACGAGCTATGCAAAGATGATATACTCCCTCGGGATGGTATTAGAAGTCGCTTTTGGACAAGGTTTTGGTCAAACATCGGGAATATAAATCATCAATAACTTTTAAGTTGTTGAGTTTGTAAATGTAAAAATTATATGAGTAGATTTGTCTTTAAAAAATACTTTGATAAAAGTATACATATATCACATCTCCATAAATATTTTTTATAATAATAAGAGGTCAAAGTTGTGTTTTGAAGACAGGTGTCGCTGTCCCTAAACGACTTCTAATACCATCCCGGAGGAGTACATCGTTACCAATTTGTGGCACAGCCGCCGACCCAGCATGAGTAGTGGTTCATGGTTTGGTCCGTTCAGTGGTTGTTGTTTTTGTTTTCTGGTTTGTTGTACTGGTCTGTTCCTGATGGTTCAGTGTTGTATGGTACCAAAAGTAGTATCAGTAGAAGTAGCCAAAGTAGTAGTGGTGGTGTTTGTAATTCCTGTTCTTTTTTTTTTCTTTTATACTATCTAATAAAAATTGGTAAAAGCTTTTTGCGCTTTTCTTTAAAAAAAATGTTTCTACGAGAGAATGATGTGAAGTGCGTACAAGATGCCTCCTATGTCACTGCAAAAGATCTTTTCTTTATTCATTAAATCCAAAAGAAACGAGTGGGCCGACAGAGAACAAAGTGGAAAAGACCTTGGCATCGTCTCTTGACTCTCTTTGCAGTTTTATTCTCATTCATGAGATGCAACATGAGCTTAGCACATGTGGTTAGGTCTCTTGTGATAAAATATATTTATTTGAGTTTAAATTCTTAACTTGACAGGTGATGCAGGTGCTCTTAGATTTATTTCAGGATTTCTCACATGTTCATAACTTCGTCAATCCCGATATTTACTGGCTCAATCACGAGTGTATGTGCATGCGTTCGTAGATGTGAGTGCTCATATATATACGTGAGCATATATTGTGATTCGAAATAAAATTAACATTTACCGACAACAATTGGTAAATGTATAAACTGAAAAAAATCCAAACTGTGACTTTTTGCATTAATATTTTTGTTTCTTGTAGATCCAAAGTTTGAGGACGGATTGCAGGAAGTGGTCTTGGTTTTCTTTTGCAAGTGCCCTATTGCTTTCTGGCTTGTCCTTTTAGACATCGACGCCTCGTGAAATACATTTAAGGACGGTGTATTCTGGCTATCGTTAAGTGTCCTATTGCTTTCTGGCTTGTCCTTCATATATTTATATTGCTTTCTGGCTATTTTTAGTGGCCCCACGAATCAGATGCGAAGATAGTAACGTTGAATATCAACTCCTATTACAAATATACACGATAAAAATCATTGCAAAATTTAGCTACAAAAATTCGTTTAAATTTCAATCATACTACTATATTTATTAGTATTTCTATATACGCTTCATAATCACCACGTAACACAGTGTACAACGCTAGTAGGAGGACTAGATAACAAAACCAACTAAACTTTTTTTCTAGACTTTCTTCGAAATTAATATATTCTTAATTATTAGGATGTCTAATATTTTTTTTTTTTAAAAATCTAGGAGCAGAGTCAAAATAAAATTCTATTTAACCAGCTATTTTAATAAACTTTAAAAAGAAAGAAAATATAATCAAATCAATTTTAAAACGAGTTATCGAGTTGACTCAAACGAACTTTAACTTCATGAAGCCAACGAAGAGAGAGGGGTAGAGGGCAAGATGTGATCGACAAATAGTTTCTTTGGAATGCAAACTGACCAGAAGATAGAGCACACAGGCGGCCAGGAGCGCTCGATACCGTCCAAGCCGCGAGTCAGCGACGAGCGCGCCGACGAGCGGCAGCACCTGCACGGTCCCGGACCACGCGTTCACGCCGGCGGCCGCGGCAGCCGTGGACATGCCGAGTGGACCGGTGAGGTACGTGATCAAGTTGGCCGACACGCCGACGAACCCAATACGCTCAAAGAATCCCATCGCTGCAGGTTAAGTAGCAGCAGTGACAGTGAAGCATATGCAAACCTGGGGATGAGCTAGGGAATCTCCTGAAGACTGGCAATCTGCTTGATATTACCGACGATGAAGAGGGCGGCACGCCAACCGCCACGGCCACCGCCGGGTTTGGAGGTGATGGGCAACCCTGCAGGTCTTCCCGGTCCCGCACAAGCTCGCCGTCGCCCGGACTCCATTGCTGTCCCAGCCCTCCGGAGGATAGGAGCACGTCGAATCTTTTACGGCTTTGTCTCGTGGCCGATGGCGGAGCTAGAGAATTATGGAGGGGGGTGCGGCTTACGGCCAAACGACAGACCAATAATGCAACTTAATAGCCCATAGCAATTTTTTCAATAATTTAAAACAAGCTATATTGATGCAAATCAACAATAAAGTGGCAATAATAATAATAATATATTTGTGCTTACCATTTATCGCAATATACTAAGCCAATCCGACAATTATAACAATAGATAATTGTTGGTGTTGACAAAATACAATCCTTAAGCATGAAATCCTCACTGAAAAAGAAATAAACCATTTATTATAAGCAAACGAATTATATGATGTATCATTGAAAAATTGAAAATAGGTGCATTACCTCTTATAGATCAAAACCTGCGCGCTTTTCCCATGTTCATAAAGCGCTTAACCACATCATTTGTAACTTTGTTTAATTCTTCTTTCTCCACATAGCAAATAACTATATTCAAGCCAATCTCCAAATTCATCAAACCATTCCGGTTGAAACCTTCTTGGATTGTCTTTTTGCCCAATCTATGTAGAGGAAAAACACACGTGCGAGGTTGGCATGGTCCATTCTCCAAATATTTTCTTCTCACCTTCTCTCTATGATTTGGATGACAAGAATCAATTTCCTTCTTAAGCCTGGGTCATACTTGATCTCCTCTTCCAAATTAATATCTGGTACTTATCTTTTCAAAAACTTTTCCATGGTTTTCCTAGCATCCAGAAAAAAAAAAAAGACAGGACTTAAAAAATTAAAATCATTTGAAGATGCTTACTGTCTGGAAGGATGGACACGAAAAGGAGAGAGACGTACTGCTGCAGGCCTGCAGCGCGCGCTGCTTGCAGTTGCGACCAGTTTGCGACGGCGGACGGCGAATGGAGTCGATGGACGCACGTACGACGGCTGCGATCGCCTCAAGGCTCAAACCCTCAATGAAGATTGGGAGAAACTGAGATGAGAAGGCATGAGTCGAGGCGTCGGCGACAGGCGATGTAAGTCGAAGCGACGAAACGTCCGTAATCCCCACGATAACTAGCTGCGCCGCCGGCCAGGGTTGCGTGCGTGCAGCGTTCATTCTTTTGGCTGGTGGGCTGTGACCAAGTTGCAAGGAAGGAAGCAGCTGTGGGTGGGCTTTTCCAGCTGGACTGTGGGTGCAGGTATTTGGGCCAGGGGGGTGCGGACACGGTGGAAAATCTTATACTGCTCAGGATCTCGTAACTTGCCGTGGGTGCGGTCGCACCCAGTGCGTCTCACGTAGCTCCGCCCGTGCTCGTGGCTAATGACTGCAGCACCGGTTGTTGGAGTATTTATTCCGACGCACATTGGCTATTAATACTGACGGGGACGAGCTCAGCTATGCAAACCAAGTTTGCTGGGGAAAATTATTTTACGTCAGGACGCATAAAACGCACTCGTGTCATACGCACGCCCACATATCCACGCCTACACATGGGAGTGCCCTAATTCGCAATAACCAGCTGTGTCTTGATCCTGGCATCTTGAACTCTTTTGTACTACCAAACACGCTGCAACAGCTGCAACAGGCCGAATGTCAAATTAGCTGTTGAACTCCTTTTGTCCCTTTTCATCTATAGTTATAGAAGTCAAACATACTCAATCTTAACTAGATATGTTTATGAAATATTAACATTCATGATACATAATTAATATCACCAGTATCCGAGTGGTATAATAAGTATCACTAGCATCCGAGAGTCAACTCTGAGAATTAGTTTGTACCATAACCGTGCATGCCATAGAATTGTGTGCGTTGGGGTTACTAACAAATATGCACTTGTGTTGCCATGGGGAGTCAATGCGTATTGAAATTAAACTTCGAGATGTCCTAACATGTATGAGTGTGAATCATGAGTCTATGTTACGTATTTAAATACATAGAGTAATACTCCATATGTATTGTAATCGGAATCTTTAGTAATCATCATCAGTACGATTTTCATACGGAGTCAATGTCACTGGCATGGCCCTTCACGTGTGCAAGCTGAACTCCAAGTCTCCAAGATAGTTAAATCCAATTTCTAGTCGATATAAGTAGAAGGTAAGTCTAATACTTAGCTCATGTAGAATTAGATGAGCATGCCTATGTGGTCATCCTGTTGGAGAAAGTTTTTATGGTGAAAATTTATCGACAACTCTATGGCAGTGAAACAACAATTAATCTAGAATAAAGAACTATATATAAAGATTTCCTAGTGAGTTTTGGTAGTTGAATGACAAAACAATTAAATGATTAATGAATTTGATGACTCTATGAATAGGTCCCATTGGAAATGACCTTATCAAACTCATGGTATTACTCAAGGAAGAGGCAAGCATAGTTGGCAAACTGCAAATATGGATTGGTCTCTTATGGAAAGTTCTATCAATAATTATGCTATGAGATTTTGTATCCATCAAAGGATAATGACTTGGTTACTTAATCACGTTGATGGTGTTCATGTCCAAGAAACAAAGAAGTTAAAGCTTCCCCAAAAAAAAAAAAAAAAAGAAGTTAAAGCTTGATGGATCTCAAGATTTGTATCAAAGAAGGTATTGAAGTGCATGAGATTGAAAGTCTTGATGCTCAAACTAAATAAACCCAGGTGGTACACATGATGAGAAGACATTTGTGACAGCACTTGCACATTATGGTCCTGGAGATTATTTTTAGTTGTGATGGATAGTCCTAGAGTAATAGTTGTTTTGGCTAGACAGTGTCGGAAATTTTGGGCCCTATCAAAATTTTTGAGCTGGCCAGAAATTTCTTAGGAAATTTCCGACTAGGGATGCTTTGGGGAATCCCCCCCCAAGATACCCACGGCTCGCCTTTTTTAGGCCACGACCTCCTAGAGCTCGGCCCCACGACGTGCGGAGCACCTGCCGCACCGCAAGACTTGTAATTGTACCACATCGGTTACTTTTACTTCTAACTCGTCCCTCCGGACTATATAAGGAGGGGCAAGGACCCCTAGAACACATCTGAGATCACCATGATCTCTGACCTCATATTGTAATCACCACCCAGTAAAGCAAAGCGCGGGGGCGTAGGGGTCATGTCACGCCGACGCCCGAACCTGATCCGGTGTCTTGTGTATCCGAACTCCCATCTAGATCTCGATTTTTGCGCACCCGACGAACCGATCTACCTTCGTAGACGCCCCAAGAAGGACTGTTGAGTAGATTTATTCGATAGATGCTCTAGTCGGCTTTGTTGTTTTGGGCCGAAAATCGAACCTTGGTCGAATTTCCAAACATCTATTGTCTTCTCTCACGAAATATTGTGCACATATTCAAAATACATTTGGAGTTGGGCTTTTTATCCCTATCGATTTTTCGACCATGCATAGACAGGACAATTTTTGGACATTGAGTATATATAATTCATGACCCCTCTTTCCCATTTAGTTGATGGTGAACATGACGAATACATCCATAAAGGCCATGAAAGGTCTCCCCTCTCCCTCTTTGTGAGTGATGATTGTTGTGAGATCTAGAGAGTTGGTTGAGAGAGATTCAGTGTTTGAGCAACAAAGAGGAATCCCACCCTTGAGCTCTTATGGAACTTGTTCATCATTGAGTGAAGAGTTTGTTAGTCTAGGCAGTGAAGCCTCCTAAATGACAAGGAGTTTCCCTATGAGCTCCTATATGCTTGTGTGGAGGCGGAACTTCGGTTTCACGAGGAATCAACTCACAACATGTCTAGCAACATTTGGTAACAAGTATATTCAATTATATAGGTGCAATCCTAGTTGATTTGAGATTTAATGTGTTACCTAGGTCGATCAAAATTGTTGATTCCAAATCAGAATTTTAGACCTTAGGAGGTTCAAATTCCAAGTCTTCTATCTACTACAGATTTTATATTTTTGGGAACGCCTAATCACCGCCTCACGACATATCGGTCCTTTCGCACACAGTGGTAGAGTATCAAATGTTTATGTTTTCAGATTTTTGAGGAACTGTACAAATATAAGGTCCCATTGTTACTGATTTTGAACCCACTTAAGTCAAACAACACAAAGTATTAGACCTGCTCAAAAGTGATTACTAGATTGAGCTGGCATGGATGTTATTAATGGAATGGTTAGGCCTCGGTGTCCAATACAGTGGATTGTACTATATATGCTCATTCAATAGCCTATTTTATATTTGATGGCAATAGGACACGAGCATTGAAATTGATTTTTTTTCGGCGTACTCGCTCCGTCTCATTGAGTTTGTCGTTTTTAATTTTTTGACTTTATGTTTGACTATCCATCTTTTTCAAAATATTTATGTAAAAATTAATATTTAAGTATCTTTATTAATAAAATAAATCATAACAAAATAAATTATATTTGTGTAAAAGTTTAAATAAGACGAATTATCTAACAAGATCACACGAAATTTATGGTGACAAACTTAATGGAACGGAGTGAGTAGGCAGCTGAAACAGGAAGCGAGGCAGAAATCTACACCGTACTATTTTTTCTCGATAATAACTCCATCAAAGGGGCCCAAGTGGCAAAACCAACCCACTACGCTACATCATGCTGTCGCGAGGCCAGGCCCAGGGCTTGTGCTCGGTCACGGCTCGCGGTGGGGAACGTCCACATGTTTTTTTTTTTTTTTTTTCTTTAGGACCACCACCCGGCTCCTGCGTCCCCTGTTAACCCGCTTTGCTAAAATGTGTGCTACCTGATTAATGAACGAGCAACAAAAGAAAATTTAAACTCTTGAAAAAGCAAACTCTCCCTAATCTCCTCCAGGAAGGTCACAATGCTGCATCTCTGGTGCACATTTGCCATCTAGAGCCATATGACCTTTTCACAATCAGTTTCAAAACAAATCTTTTGAACCCCAAGCTGGAGTGCCATGACCAGGCCATCCCCTGCAAGCTACCGCCTCCATCGTCAAAGCATCGAGGCAGTGATCGTACCACTTAACAAAGCCTCTCACAAAACGTCCCTGTTCCACACGTTTGCGATACGCCTTTTACCTCTCTTAGCTTCACAAAAAGGGTGCACGTCTGAGCCACCCGTTTTAGGGTTCTTTGGGACTACACTACCAACCATATTCCACAAACTCCATGACAGAGCAACTCAAAAAAAAAAAAAAAAAAAAAAAAAAAAGTTACAAGAGCGCTTTTTTAGGTGCTGTCTCAACTAAACTTTTTTTTTGGCTAAAGTAGATTTTGTGTTGCACCTAGTTCGCTAAAAAAAAAAGAAACATAACTGAAAATATTGAGTGGAGCTGGAAAAATATGAAATGTAGTAGCCTCAATAAACCCTTGGTTGAGTTAAGCAAGTATTATAGATTTCGTCGGTTGACGGCCGTAATAGCATGCGGTGGTGGTGGACCTGCTATTTAATGCATATCAAAAGAAGACCAGCCAATAGCATGCAATGCATATGCTCTTCGCCGGCTCAAGCCGGCGTCTCGCTTGTCGCCGTCTCCTTATATTTCCTGCTTTCTCTTTTCAACCACGTAGGATCTCAAAGACTCTCGGCCTTTATAATACTTTGCTCTTAGGGCAAGACCACAATGTAGACTCTATCATAGAGTCTAAGTACATTTATTATCTTTATATTTATATTAATTTATTGATGTTGCGCTGATGTGGCGGTAGATATCTATGGAAGAGAGATGAGGAAAAACAAGACTCCAAGTCTTATTTAGACTCCAAGTCCACGATATTCGAGATACTTCCTCCGTTCCAAATTGTAGTTCACTTTTTGGCTTTTCTAGATTCATTTGATTTACTATGTATCTGAGCATAGTGTATAACTGGTCAAGAAGAAAAATCAATGTATCTAGAAAAAGCCAAAAGAAAACTACAAGTTGAAACTATGAGGGAGTAATAAATAGTCTTAGACTCTATGATAGAGTCTGCATTGTAAGTGCCCCTTAGCATTTTGGCCAAAGTTCCGTGTTAGACTAACACTTTACTGCACCAACATTTATTGAGGCCTTAAGATTCATTTGATCTTAGTCGGATAAAATTGACAGGCCCATCCCAATTAAAATTCAACATTTAAATGTTCTTTTAACATATACATAAAGTATTTTTTTTTTCGAAAATACACAAAGTATTTTTAAACTGCAAAGTTTCAAGAATTACAGATTAACAGCTCGGCTTTGTTTGTGTAGACGTATCGATTTGCGTAATACAAGAACACGGCTACCTCTAGAGCCGCGAGCCCTGCGAGGAGCCCGTAGAAGTAGTCGAGGTGCGCTCGGTTGAGATTGTCCGAAAACCAGCTCTCGCCCTTGCTTCTCGTCGCCCAGTCGATCACGGACACGAGCATGCTGCTGGCGTAGCTTCCAACGCCAAAAGATGCTCAGGCACAGCGCGAGCCCGACGCTACGGAGAGTGTTGGGCACCTGGTCGTAGAAGAACTCCTCGAGACCAACCATACCCAGCACTGCGGCGAGGCCCATGAGAACGTACTGGGGAACGATCCACCACAGACTCATTGGTAGAGCCACATCCGGCTGGTCGATCAGGCCCGCGTCTCTGGCTACGCGGAGCCGCCTGACTTCCACGAGCGCAGCGACGACCATGGCGACGCAGGACGTGGCCATGCTGGCGCCGATCCGCTGGAGCATCGTAATGCCCGAGGCGTGCCCTGTGAAGCGCCTCGCGAAGGGCACAATGACGCGGTCGTATAAGGGGATCATAACGATGAAGGTGACGTCGATCAAGCACTGGAGCGCAGCGGGCGGCACGACGAGGCCCGTCGCCGTGCCAAGGTGCCTGTCCAACGTGTTGGCCTGCTTGGTGAAGAGAGTGTACGTTTGCGAGTAGATGACCGCGAAGACTAAGCTCGTCAACCATATCGGGAGCAGCTTAGCTATGAAACTGCCATCAGGTTGTGGAGCTGGAAGCAGCCTGCACAAGTCAAGAAGCTTCGTCAGCACAATACCCCTCTGTGTGTGTGACGTTGACGTACACGTACCTGAAATACAACGGAAACTAGTTTGCTCGTCTTGTTCAGTGTTCACCTTTCATCAGTTGGAGAGGTGTCCTTTCGACGGAAGACCCTCGCGGCCCACGTCCGCACAATCTCAGCGAACGCGCCGGCGTCCACGGGTTGCTTGCCACGGTACGTCCGCGTGCCAAGCAAGAAGACGGCAAGGCATAGCGCCAACGCGATCCAGCACGCGCCGAAACCGATGGTCCAGCCGGCGTTATCCTCGACGTAGCTCAGGCCCACGGTCGCGATGGAGTAGCCCCAGGACATGGAGAAGTGGAACCAGTTGAAGTAGGAGCTCCGGAACGTGGGCGCGCTCGGGTCGCCATCGCTAGGCGTGAACTGGTCTGCGCCGAAGGCTTCCCGCAGGGCCCGAAGAAGCCTTGCGCCAGAGCCAGCAGGTAGAGCCCGACATAGAAGAGGGTGAGCGGGGAGGAGACGCCGGCGGCGAGCTCGTGGTGCGTAACATGGATGACGCCGTTAGCATTCCGAAGCTCTGTACGTAATCAGTGAAGTATCGTAGAAGAGTACAGTGTAGAGCGCTAGAAGGGTGCAAAATTAACTGAACATTTTCCCTCAAATTAAAATTATAAGAAGTTTTTTTCCTATAAATACATTAATTTTATTTTTATATCTTAATATACTGCATATCTAAGTGCATAACAAAGACTTTTGAAATAGCAAAATATTTGATAAACTATAGATTCTTTGACCCTTCAAGAAGCTCAGGAGCGGAGGATAGTAAAGGCCAACCAGGGCCATGGCCACCTCTAGAATTTATTTATTTTTCTAATAAGCAACAGTAATCTGTGTCTAATTTGATTCCTGCTTCATTAATGGCTCTCTAATTCATTGATAGCCTCTTTTAAGATATTGTTCAAGCTCCAGGTTGAAAATACTTTCTTTTGAATACAAACTGACCAGAAGATAGAGTACACATGCGGCCAGGATCGCTCGATACCGGCCAAACCGCGAATCAGCGACGAGCGCGCCGACGAGCGGCAGCACCTGCACGGTTCCGTACCACGCGTTCACGCCAGCGGCCGCGGCAGCGGTGGACATGCCGAGCGGCCCGGTGAGGTACGTGATCAAGTTGGCCGACACGCCGACGAACCCAATACGCTCAAAGAATCCCATTGCTGCATGGTCGTAGCAACAGTGACAGTGAATGAAGCGTGCAAACTGACCTGCGGACCAATTAGTAGGGAACTAGAAGATCGACTTGCAATCTGCATCATGATTACCGATGATGAAGAGGGCGGCACGCCAACCGCCACGGCCACCGCCGGGTTTGGAGGTGACGAGCGACCCTGCAGGTCCTAGCAGAAGCTCGCTGCCGCCGGACTCCATTGGTAGCCCTCCGGGACGGAGCACGTCGAACCTTTTGCGGCTCTGTCTTGAGACGATCGAATGGCCGCAGCACCGGTTGGAGTATTAATCCGACGCCCTACTGGCTATTATTGCTGCTGATAGTGAGTGTTTGTCGAGAGAAAAACGCACGTGAAGTCTTTTGTAGGAGTACCAGACAGTCAAACACGTGAAGTCTGTTGTAGGAGTACCAAACAGTCAAACACCCGGCCGAAATGCCGAATGGCATACCAGCTGCTAAATCTTTGTTGATACTTTTGTTTACTTACTAAAAAGAATACTAATTTGCAATGTGAGCCTGCACGCTTTTGAAAACAAAAATGTGAGCCTGTTGCTCCCTCTGCACTCTGTGTAGTGAACTTTTCTTCTAAAACTTTGTTGAGCCATTAGAATCCATGTTCTTATGGAACACGCTAGAAAAAAAAAGAGAGGATAAATCCTAGAAATTTATGGAACACGCATCAGTCAGTCTAGGCACATGTTCCAAATTCATAGTGGTGTTGTCGTTTTAGACTGACCACACCCTTAGTCCTATATATCCATCCTCTAAGGCCCTGTTTGGAATGAGGGAAAAACGTAGGAAAAATGGAGGTTTCAGTTCAGGAGGAAAGGAATGGAGATGATGCGTTTGGATCAAAGGATTCAGAGAAAGACTTTCCTGAGGAAAGGGAATGGAGGTTGTACTTTCGGAGGAAATAAAAAATGTGCTCAGAGCTATGGGAAAATTTCCTGCGAGACACTTGCTCGCTCGCTCACATGCTAATCAAGTTTGCCTTGCTTCTGTTCCCGTCTAAAAGCTACATTAGATGTACTATTTTTTTTTTGCTTGGCATATATTTTTTAGAAGTTGACAAATAACAAGATTTGTCAAGTAAAATTTAACAAACTTTTGGAGATGCTCTAATAAAGCCTAATTAATTTGTCATTAGCACATGTGTTATTGTAGCTATTTAATGTCTAATCATGGACTAATTAGGCTTAAAAGATTTGCCTTGCAATTTACAAGCAAACTATGTAATTAGTTTTTATTTCTTCTATATTTAATACTCCATGCATGTGTCGTAACATTCAAAGTGATAGTTTTAGATTGTAAACATTTCATGATTCTGTGTCATGGATTCCTGTGTTCCAAACACCTCAAAGTTTTTTTTTTCCGTATTTTAGAATCCTTGTAGTTTTTCACTTTTCACTCTACCTTATTCCTGCGTTTTTTCCTTTCCTGTGTTTTGCATTCACTGTTTCCAAACAGGCCCTAAAAAGGATTATTCCTTCCTGGTCAGTTACCACTTTCTTTCATACCCATCCATCTTTTATATTATTTTTTAGATTACACGGTATAACGTGCACACACTCACCTCTATAAACATACGTGCGCAAACTACTGCCACTATGAGCACCTTCAAAGGATTAAGCGGCGGATCTTGAAGTTCATGAAGTCACCACGGGCACCTCACCGTCGACGGCCGTCACCTACCACTGCTTGCATAGCGTAGAAAAATCTTGGAAACCTCATGCGGGGCTCACACATCATACTCTATTTCTAGTTTTCCCCACCCACCCACCCGCGCTCTCTCTCTCTCTTCTATCCTCTCCACCCACCCGTAGACATGGCGGCGACCTTCCCTTGCTCGGCGGAGTGTTGACAGAAACCCATGTTGCTTGGACCACCCCGCCGAGCCGCCGATTGGAGCACCTCGCACGCGAGGCGGGCGGCGGCGGCGAGAGATGGCCGCGAGCCCGCGGCGACCCACGGCGAGAGATGGGCGTGGCGGTGGGCGGCTAGCGTGAAAGGTGAGTCGTGTTGGCGGTTGTTATCGACCATTTTATATCACAATTTTTTTATCTAAATCGGGGGAAACAAGCATACTTATGACACATATACACATGCTATGACCCAGTTCCACTTGTTTCTCAAGAAAACATGTTTTGCAGGACAAACGCCGGAAACAAGTGGAAATGCAAGAACTAAAGAACAAAGCGCAAAAGCAAAATGCACATTCCAGAAATGCGCAATCAAGGGAAATAGAGAAAGCCCACTTCAACTAACAAGTGGACCAAGTGAAAGGTCCCTTGTGGTTTTTGGTAATTGAGTGTCAACCTTAGGTGAACTAATATGTGTGATTGAGATAATACACGGGAGATTAGTTCACACGTGATGATGCAATGAAGGAACTTATTGCATATGAAACATGACATGGAGTCATGTGACCGAGGTGGTGAAGATCAAGACAAGGCTTGGCTTGATGAACCGGTTGCAAGTGTGAAGGGCAAGTCGAGGGACTTGGCGCCGGCGGACCGACCTTAGCGGTGAAGAGCAAGTGAGGTCAAGATCGATGGACCAAGAAGGTCATGTGATGATATGAAATGGATCATATCATTCTTGATCGTGTTGGTGCATGTGTTGCATCGGCACTTGAAGATGGAGCGGAATGGAAATGCGCAAGGTAAAGGTATAACCTATAGGGCATTTCATTTCGCCGGTCATTGGAGCCTAGAGAAGTTTATGACCGGGTTTAGGATAGATGGCCGTACTATCAAGAGGGGCAAACTTGTTTGCATATCGGTCATCTAGAGCCACTTGTGCGATCTAACTTTGCGATGTGTTAGGATCGAGTGGCGTGGAGAGCTAACCCGCCCTTGTGAAATGATTGTGAAAATGCTAACACACTTGCACTTGGTGATGTTCACATGGTGGTGTTGGCACATTTGCAAAGGCGGCGGTTGTATGCGGGGTTGAGTTGGGTTTGGGAACCGCTCACGTTTGGTATACTTGATGGGTATTCGGCGCTTTTCGAGAAAATGAGATGCTTATTTTCTATTGCGCCGGATGCAAGTTGGTGGTGTAAACATGCTATTCCTCGTGCTCAAGTTTGGCATACTTGATGGGTAGCATGTCGAAGCGAAGGCGACGGAGAAACGGTGAAGTTTCGCGAAGCGAGCGAACCGAAGCGTCGGCCGGACACTCGGCCGAAGCTGGTCCTTTGACCCGGTCCGGTCCGGAGTCGGTGAGTCCGGTCGGAGTTTCCAGAGCATGTTTTTGGACTTGGCTCTTGGACCTGACCGGACGCGAGGGACCGGATGCTTCCGATGGTGACCGGATCCTGTGGCCGGGCGCTTGACTTTGGGTGTCACCGTGGGGCCGCCGGCTTTGTCCCATCCCGGCCGGACACTAGAAAGGGCGCGACCGGACGCTGGACCGGACCCGCTGGTGAGTTCGGTCGGTGCATCCGGTCACCTCGCAGAAACCGTGGTTTGAAGCACCAACGGCTCTATTTGGCTTGGGGGCTATAAATAGAGGGTGTGTTCGGCCATGGCGGTGCTAGGCACCTTGGGGACTTTGTGTCCATGCTTGAGAGTGCTAGAGAGCCCTCCCACTCACATATGCTTGATATCGTTCATCCGATTGAGTGAGAGATCGAGTTCTAGTGCGTTGCGTTGAGAGATCGCATTCGTGGCACTAGGTGATCGTGTTGCTAGCCGGTGTGCTTGTTTCTCTTGGAGGTTGCCACCTCCTAGGCGGCTTTGGTGGCAAGAGACTTCGTGAAGCACGCAAAGAAGATTGTGCGGTGCTCAAGAAGAGATTGTGAGAGGTTCGTGCTCACCTCGCGGGATCGTGAAGTGCAACTCTAGTGGAGCATGTCATTGAGCTACCACACTTGTGTGTGGGTTCACACCTGTACCCACTCAGGGATTGGCTAGAGGACTCACACCGTGTGAGGGACTCGATCGAGCTCCCAAATGTGGGATTTGGCACTCGACCATTAAGCTGAGAATCATCACCGGGTGATTCGCCAAACCGTGGAACCACTAAAGTGTTGGTCGACACAACGAGGAGTAGGGGGAAGTTGGCAAGCTTCCCGAGACCTCGGTAAAAAATCACCGGTGTCATCTTGTGTCCACACTTCGCGGTGGTTTGCAATCTCTTCATCACAAGCTTTGTTATTACATTCATATATATATTGTGCTTGTGCTTGAGTAGTGTAGTTGTAACTATCTAGCTTGTGTAGTTTGTTTAGTTACTTTGCTTAGCTTGTGTAGCTAGGTAATTTAAGCCTTTGGGTTAGGCGTGTGTTGCCTTGTCCATTGTGCATCTAGTGAGCTTAGGAGCTTTGTGCTTGCGCTTACTAGATTTGTGTAGGAGCTCACCCGTGCTTGAAGTACTAGTGCTTAGGTTTGTGTGACCTTGCATTAGAATTGATTAGGAGCTCAAGCTAGGATTGTCACCTCACTCTTCTTGTGTAGGATCTTTTGTGAGGTGAATTTAGAGTCTTAGTTAGAGGGGTGAAGTCTTGGCTAGACCGATAAGTTTAATTCCGCAATTGTATTCGGTTAGCCTTTGCAATTAGTTTTAGAAGGGACTATTCGCCCCCCTCTAGTCCCCATCTCGACCCTTCACCAAGGCACCCCGGATCAACGACCGGGGACGCCCAGGAGCCCACCTGTGAAAGGCGGTCGCGAGAGGGGCCAGCCCCAGTTCGGCCGGACTGGAAGTGGGTACGGCCAGACTGGCGGTGCCCCCTCTCGAACCGCCCTTTCACAGCCGGTTGCATGCCTCCATGCATAGGCGGTGCCTAGGGGTGCTTCCAACCCACCATATTAGCTATAAATAGATAGTGGAGGGCTCCATTCAACACACAAAGACACAAGAGCCTCTCCCTTCACTTGTATCTCTTACTTTTATTGGTTAGTGTTAGGAGCTTGGCAAGGCAAGATGCAATAGAAGATCAAGATCAACTTGGAGATACTTTGTATGATCAATTCATTGTTCTTATGTTGATCAATGTCATGTTCTTAATCTTGTTCTTGTTCTTACTTATCACTATAGTTGTGTTATAGAACTAGAGTATAGTTCCTCATGACATAATCATTGCATATGAACTAGGCTATAGTTTCTATGTTATGATTACGTCATATAGAACTTGTGTTTAATCATTCATACAATTTATTCCATGGAGTTTAGATGGCGGTCTGTCGTACCTTCGGGATATGTCGGTACCCTACGGTAGTGAGGTAGGCGGAAGTGGTGACAGCCCTGTCCGTCCCTAGCACTCCTCCACGTCCGGGTATTGAGTAGGAGTTCCGAAAGTGCCTATCGGTTTGGCGGACCAGGCTGCCGGCATCTCCCGTCCATCTTACTCTGTTCATATATCTTTTGTGATCATTAACTTGTTCTTTGCACAACTATATAGGCTAGGCCTGCTCCAGAAGAGGTTATTCTTTTATTCTTTATTCTCTCTGTTACCTCCATCCATGAGATTGCTCGAGTGTGTGTGTCAAGTTATCCTTACGTATCCTGTCCATCCCTGTTATGAACCCTGGTCTATCATACAGACATGTTATCTTGTCCATGTTCCTATTAGAGACTTTTACACCATGCCTTCCCCTGTGGAAATACGATACCCTGAATACTTCCGGGTGAAAGCTACAACAACATTTCCGTGCGCTTGCGGAACTCTTTCTGTTTGCGTTAAGAAACGCCAACAAGCCGCGGGCGGGCGGGCTGCGCGAGCCGTGGGCGAGATCCTCTCCATCCTCCATGACGGCGCTCGCGCCCTACGGCGGCGGTGCTCGAGCCACAAGCGACGCGCATCACGTGGTGGAGCCCACATGCTCGCGCCAGCGTCGCGGCCAAGCTTCGTGCTTGCATCTTGATTGTCCTCCTCCTATGGCGAGGCCGGGATGACGGGCGGCGTCGGCGCATCCACCCTCGCGCCATGGCATGCTCCGGCGTGGGCGCTCTGCTTCCCGCTCCATGAGTTGAGGCGGGCGCGAGGCATGGTGGGGCCATGAGGCCAATACCGGACTTCCGGTACCACGCTGAATTTAGTGGATGCGAGCTCCTCCTTTTCAATAGCGTAGGAGAATAGAGGAGCGGCTGCGGGCATTTCGTGCGTATTTTCTTTCTGGGAGCGTTTTCTGATACTCGGTCTTGGGGAGAGTCTTACGGGTCACCTCGCCTATCGAATGTTTCTCAAAACAGAGCGGTGTAGTTTTAATATTTGTTTTAAGGGTGACTATGTCGTTCTTATATTGGATCGTAGGAGCTTAGCCTCTAAAGACAAACCCCTGCGATCCCAGGCCTTTGACCCTTAGATCTAAAGGTCCGACCTCTCCTCAAGTCGGATGAAACAACAAGGCGACCGCAGTAATCCCAAAGAAGGTCAACTAGGGTTTCATTCAAGAATTCACCAACCGGCTTTCCGTAGCATTTACAACCCCTTTTATAGGGTTCTACAGTAGCACCTAATTGCTTTTATTGCAAAACTGCCTCACGATGTGGTAGTATATTCCTAATACATTAATTCTCTACACAGAGTCAATTTCCCGGAGAGGGCATATTAGGGCACCCACACCACGAGTCAGATGTGCTCGTGGTGCCGTCATGGTTGGGCCGACACCGGCCCAACTGCAGACCTGTGTCCCGGCTAGATCGATCCTCCGCCTCTGCGGCTTGCCGATCTCTAGGGGCGTAGGATCACGACCTTCGGCGCCAGTGGGCGGAGGTCCCGTTCGAAGGCTCCTGCAGGATCCAACAACATAACATAGTGATGGTTAACCAAACACACACTGTCGCGGCTCTTGGAACACCCACTGTCTTGGCCTCCGCCTCAGGTGGGCGGAGGCCCTTCCGCCATGCTATCCTTCGTCGCTCCATGTGCATTGCTTTGCTATAGTGTGCATGTTGAGACCTCCTAGCACGGAGCCCCTAGCCCAAGCCCCAAGCGTGCACACCGAGGACTCTTCTCTTGAAGCCCTTCTCCTATGCCCCTCCCTGACCGGAGGGAGGCCTAGCAGCTCAAAGGCCCTACTCACGACCCTCCCTGACCAAAGTAGCTCGAGACCCTCGCCGGCTTGAGCTAGCAATCATGCCAAGGCCTCCTAGAGTGGAGCCACACGCATGCGCCTCTCTGTGACCGGAGTGCAACCGCATGCCGAGGCCTCCCAACAAGTATCCCTTTGTTGGCGCCCCTCACTCTCCTAGAGCCACTCTGTCTAGGATGGCGGTTGTAGCTAGCATGCTGTGTTTGTAAGCAGAGACAACAAGAAGATAGGAAAGAGAATAACAAATGGGTTATATGTGTCATTCTCTGTTAGAATATGAGGGCCCTGATTTGAGGACTCTTTGTGCGGTACAACTCTCGAATGAAAGGCAGCAGTCATGTGATTGTATAATTGTATTGGCCCCCAAGTGCGTCATTCAAGGTGTGTCATTATAACTTTCAACATTTCTCATCTTAATACGAAAGACGCGCAAACCTTTTGCGTGTTCGAGAAAAAAAAAGCATAAGCTCTGTTTTAGGAGCTATATTTTGGAGTTGCTCAAGTAGGTTATTTTGAACTAAGCGTTATTGTCAATGACAAGTGGGCCCATAAACCATGGAACTCAGGTGGAGAGCCCCACCAAGTCTATAAAAAGCCAAGGGTCAAAAGAAAAGGGATCGAACAGGAAGTAGTTTGAACCTTCGATTTTCCTCATGTGATTGCTAACGCCAGTGATTTGATCTCATCGGTGGCCACGGGTGTGATATCGGGTTGGAAATTACCAATGGGATAATTAAGATTTTGGGCTGGAGGTAGAGATTAGTGGTGATTTAAGACTAAATATAACAGTATTTAAAAGACAGAAATCAGGCTCAGGAGGCGGGCTGCACCCCTAGTTCCGCGCCGATGTTTCATGATCTTACACATGTTCTTCTAACATACGCAAAGTATTTCACAGATTCATAGCTCGGCTTTATTTGTGTAGACATGTCGATTTGCAAAATGCAAGAACGCCGCTACCTCCAGAACCGCGAGCCCTGCCAGGAGTCCATAGAAGTAGTCGAGGTGCGCTTGGTTGAGGTTATCAGACAACCAACTCTCACCCTTGCTTCTCGTGGCCCAGTCGACCACGGAAACAAGCATGCCGCTAGCGTAGCTTCCCACACCAAAGATGCTCAGGCACAGGGCAAGCCCAACGCTGCGGAGAGTGTCGGGCACCTGGTCGTAAAAGAACTCCTCGAGACCAACCTTACCCAGCACTTCAGCAAGGCCCATGAGAATGTACTGCGGAATCATCCACCACAGACTCATCGGCACAGCCATGTCCGGCCTGTCGACCAGGCCCGCATCTCTGGCCACGCGGAGCCGCCTGACTTCCACGAGCGCCGCGACGATCATGGCGACACCGGACGTGGCCATGCTGGCGCCGATGCGCTGGAGCATCGTGATGCCGGCGGCGTGCCCGGTAAGGCGCCTCGCGAGGGGCACGATGACGCGGTCGTATAACGGAAGCATGACGATGAAGGTGACGTTGATCAAGCACTGGAGCGCGGCGGGCGGCACGACGAGGCCCGTCGCCGTCCCAAGATGCCTGTCTAATGTGCTGGCTTGCTTGGTGAACAGAGTGGACACTTGCGAGTAGATGGCCGTGAAGACTATGCTCGTCAACCATATCGGCAGCAGCTTAGCTATGAGTCCGCCCTCCTCAGGGTTGTGGAGCTTGGAGCAGCCTGCGCAAGACAAGAATCAGTCTGTGACGTTGACGTTCACCCACCTGCAAGACAAACGGAAGAGTGCGTGCTCACCTTTCATCAGTTGGATTGGTGTCCTTTCGAAGGAAGACCTTCGCGCCCAACGCCTGCAAAGTCTCAGCGAACGTGGCGCCATCAACGGGTCGCTGCTTGGCACGGTACATCCGCGTGCCAAGTAAGAAGACGGCAAGACATAGCGCCAACGCGGTCCAGCACGCGCCGAAACCCACGGTCCAGCCGGCGTTGTCCTGAACGTAGCTCAGCCCGGCCGTCGCGACGGCGTAGCCCCAGGACAAGGAGAAGTGGTACCAGTTGAAGTAGGAGCTCCGGAACGCGGGCGCGCTGGGTTCGCCGCTGTCGCTTGGCGTAAACTGGTCCGCGCCAAAGGCTTCCCCGCATGGCCCGTAGAAGCCTTGCGCCAGAGCCAGCAGGTACAGAGCGACGTAGAAGAGGGTGAGCCGGGCAGGATACGCCGGCGGCGGCGAGCTCGCGGTTGCCATCATGGATGAGACCGTTAGCATTCCCAAGCTCTGTACGTAATCATTGAAGTATGGTAGAAGAGTGTCAATTTTGTCGAACATGGTTGTACGTAGTAGCTGCCTCTGAAAAATGGCCGATTTCAGGATGACAACTGTGATCCCAGAGTAGGATCGGAATTTTCTAGTTCCAGGCGTGCAATAAAAATTCCAGCCCATCTTAGAGAAACTCTAACAGAATCCATACTTTTTTTATTATCTAAAAAAAAAGAATCCATACTTTTAATTTGAGAGCTCTCTTTAATCTCAAGGGCTTGATTTCTTTTTTTGGCATTTATGTGAGACTTTATGTTTGTAGTATGTTTAAAAAACTAAACCTTGATGATAGCAATCAGCAAATGCATAATAAACTGAAAAAACATTTCCAAAATATGTTTTTTAATAATACTTTCAATCAATTTGCCCTGTGGCAGAGACCCCCGCTGTCGCTCCTCCTTTTGGGGCGACTTCGCTAACCCTAGCTCAGCCACCTCCAAATCCCGTTCCACCTCGCCTCACCGCCGCCCAAGCGGAATGCCGGAAGCCCGCTCTGAACGTGAGGAAGGTGGCGGCGGGGCTTCCCTCCCCATTGAGACACAAATAGCGTTTCACCATGGAACTATGCAATGAAACCATGCAATGAGAGAGAGGCTCGTCCCCTCCTTCTTCCTGATGGTGGCCGCTTTGCGGCGGGGGTTAGGGCTCGTCTTTGGGCGTTGGGGGCGGTCTTCGTCTATGTCGTCCCCTCCCCATGACCCTGTCCTCCGTCGTGGGGCGTTCGTTGGAAGGACAGAGGCTTTGTCGTCCATGGGGGTCTTTGAGGCGGGGCTTTGTCTCCGTTACGGTACCTTGTGGGTAGGGGCGGAGCGTGCAACTAGTGGATGTGCATGGCGGAGGGATGCTGGTCTTTGACAGAGGTTTGACGGTGGGGTCTTGTTAGACGCGGTTTTTGTGGCTGCTCGCGTGGCCGGCGCGATCGACTCCCGGTGAGGTTACTACTGGATGGCGACGACGGATTTGGTACCTAGCGGGGACCCGACATCTTGATCGACTCGGTGTTTATTGGTTCTTTGGGCAGAGGCCTAGTGATGGCGACACTCGCTGGTGTCGTTCCCCTGTTGAGGGCGTTGCGTTCCCAACACTATCCACGGGTGAAAACCCAATCCTGTCTTGGATGAGCGACGGCGCCGCTTGGCCGTCGTGACCTTCTTGAAGGCGTCGCTGTGGAGTTCGGCTCGGTCGGGACGTCTCGGGCGGGGCTTGCTCGTCGTTTTCCGCGGTTGTGTTGTGCGGTTCGTGGCAGTGGTGGAAGTAGACATAGTTTTGTTTTTAGTCGTCAGTTTTTTTTTGTTTTCCTAATCTTTAGTTGCTTGCTGCCTCAGTTGTGGAGCTCCCGGTAGTTCAAAGTGTAGGCTCGTGTCGGCGACCCAATCCGACCGAGTTATAGTGGTTACAGGCTTGTGTCGATGTCCCAGTCCGACCAAGCATGGAGTTGAGTTGAGTTGAGTTGAGTTGGCGCCTTTTGTGACGTGATCTGAGTTGACGTGGTACCTAGGTGTGCAAATGGAGTAGGGTATACTTCACAATTGTATGTGTGGTTTTCATCCCGTTTCCATTTCAAAAACTGTGCGAGGCACTTGCCTTCTTTTTCTTTATTTGCCTAATAGAAATTGCGGCAAAACTTTTGGCGTCCTTTCGAAAAAATAATACTTTCATTTTCCTATTTATTTCTGGCTAAAGGACATCGACTCCCTCGCAAAATAATGTTCACACTATATAAGAAAGGTGTATATGCTATTTTCAAGGCCCCACACTATATATAATGTTCACGCCTTAATAATGCAGAGCCTCTTTATTGTACCCACAATTGCCAACTGGAAGATAGTAACATTGATATTATCATGTTAAGGGCCAATTTCAAACTACAATTAGGGTTAAATATCAGTTCCTAACAAATATATACTACGTGACAAAAATCAGTGAAAATTATCTACGAAAATCCGTTTCAAATCTCGATCAACACCTCATAACCACTGCAGACACATGCATGACAATGTGGAACGCTAAGAGAAATGGGTAATGAGCTAGCTGAATTTTTCAGAGTTTCTTGAAAACAAATGAATTATTATTTATTAGTAGGCTCAACTTCAAACTAATTAAACTAAAACCGAGCCAAAAATTAAATTGACTAATTTTAATTCAGAAGAAAACAAATGCAATCGGACTAGTTTCATGAAGCAGGGAAAGAAAGGCGAAGACGTGAGAAAACAAAAATACATTCTATGGAACGCAAACTGACCAGAAGATAGAGCACACAGGCGGCCAGCACCGCTCGATACCGGCCAAGGCGCGAGTCAGCGACGAGCGCGCCGACGAGCGGCAGCACATTCACGGTCCCAGACCACGCGTTCACGCCGGCGGCCGCGGCAGCCGTGGACATGCCAAGTGGGCCGGTGAGGTACGTGATCAAGTTGGCCGACACGCCGACGAACCCAACACGCTCAAAGAATCCCACCGCTGCATAGCAGTTGCAACAGTGAAGAAGCATGATGCAAAACCTGCGGATGATCGAACTAGGAATTTGAACGACTTGCAATCTGCATGATTACCGACGATGAAGAGAGCGGCACGCCAACCGCCACGGCCACCGCTGGGCTTGGGGGTGACGGGCAACCCACCAGGTCCCGGCAGAAGCTCGCCACCGCCGGACTCCATCATATCAGCCCTCCGCCACTCCGGAGGATCCGATCGAGCTCGGAGCTGAGGAATAGGAGCACCGGGCACATCGAAACTCTTGCGCCTTTCTCGTGATTAATGGTCGCAGCACCGGTTGGTGTTCCGGCCGGGACCGTCCAGGTGCTGCCGCTCGCGAACGCGTGGTCCGGGACCGTCCAGGTGGAGTACTGACGGGGACGAGCTCAGCTATGCCAACCATTAAACCAAGGTCGGCAGGAACTCAGGACGCGTAAAGTCGTTGTCAGTTTTTTCAACTCCAAGTTCATCAAGGTCGGTGCATACACACTAGTGCAATTGGCTTGCAGTGCAAGAAGGTCCCGTCGGTGCTACTGAAAATCGGCGTTGTCAAATCATTCGATTCGGTCGCTGGCCTTTTCTGCTGGATTGATTTGTCGCTTCGTTGGACGGATTGGATCTCGCTCCAAGCTTATGTCCTCAGCAAGCACCAAGGTGCTAGTAAATGGGAGGCCACGAAGAAGAATCTCGCATGCCCTGAGGCGTCGGGGATCAAGCAACAGCAGCTGTTCGCGTTCCCCTGCCAGATAACGCCTTTCCCTTGCAGGTATCTTTGAGTTCTGTTTCCCTTGGAGAGGCTCAAGAGGGTGGATAAGCTGTCGCTGGTTGATCCCGTCGCCTCAAAAGAATCCATGGAAATCGGGGTTTACTGACATTGGCAGGGCGTGTGTGTTACTCACGAAAGTCAGATTGTCAGGGATACCAGTACAGGTCTCCATTGCAGCGTGTCTGTCCAAATGGGCAATCGGACAAATTGATGTCGTTGTACACCTGAGAGACTATTAACTCTAATCGATTCTTTTGCACAAAGCGAGTACTAAAACCCAAGAGAGTTTGTTAGCATTGTGTGGTCCATTCACCATGGAGAGTGGAGCCTTAACCGTCATCTTGGGTTGGGATGTTATAAATGGTATTCAGAGTGCGAACACATGGTTGATTTAGGTCACATGTGTTTAGTTTTGTGATTGGCGATTGTCAACGGTCAACATTTTAATTCTATTTTCTTTTTATTCTTTATGCTTGGCTATGTTCACCGGCACACGTGGAGTGTGTCGAAGACGTATCTCTTGGTTCGTGTTGTACGGGTGTGGAGCTCGGAGATGGTAGCCGACGGCGGGTGAAGGGGCCAAGGAGGGCGTCCGGGCCGACGGACCGCGGAGGTGAAGGACGGGGCGTGAGGCTTGGACCGAGGGACCGGATCGCCGGGTGGCTAGCTATGGTGGCTGACATCCGGGACATCGACGAATGCAAGAGGGCGTGGCGGGACCATGTCGATCGGGTCAAGACGGCGAGCGCGTGCGGCGGGGCGGGGGCTCGGATGACTTGGCGACTTCGGGGCGGTCAAGACGGCGATGACACGTGTCGAGGAGGTTTGGTGGTTTGTCCTCAAAACCATCGATACGGGTTTCGTGGTTTTGGGCCTCAAAACCATGGGTGCGGGTTTGGTGGTTTGGGCCTCAAAACCATCGGCGGGTTTCACGGGTTTGGGCCTCAAAACCCGGGGTGTTCCGGTGGGACGGAAGGGCGGCGCGTGGCGGCATCTGTGAGATTGCACGGAGCAAGGCTGCGCGCCCGATGAGGAGGCGCGGTGCTCGTCGGATTAAATTATCCCGAGTCGGACTAAATTAGCATTAGGGTTAGCGAGTTCGACTCATATGTATTAGGGGTAGTTTGGGAAAGAGGATTTCGGACTATATGTGGAGGATAACAGCCTCCTCCCTCTTTGCCTCTCCTATTTTCGTTTTTCCCCATTTTTAGGGTTTTTGTTTAGAGGTCCAAAAACAAATTTGTGGATATTTTATCTTTGTGATTTTCGTTCGTAGGAAGAGTGGCCCTTAGTCCACCTCATGCCCTACAGGATTTGTCACTTTTGATTTGTGATTTTATTTCCGTCATTCTTTTATGTTCTTCCTATTTTTCGCTCTGGCCACGATCTGATTTTGTAGGAGTTTGGATGGGTTTCTGGCTATGATCTTTTGGGATTTGGTTCGTAGCTAGATCAATTTCAGCTGGTCGAAATTTGAGCTTGATTCATGGAGTTTTGAGTCAGATTTCGTCACTCTTCTGCTCGCTCCTTTTTCTGTTCGTCAGCTCGTCAGCTCGCCAGGTTTGTCATTGCGTTCTTGCTGTCTTGGGCGTTTCTGATTTTGGCAAGGGTCAAGCCATGCGTGGGATTGCTCAGCCATAGGGCGAGTGCCCAGCACCTTCGGTGCTATTCCAGCAGTCAAGCTGCTTTCTTTCCCAGCGCCGAGTGCTTCCTGACCCTGTCTGCTCTTGTGCGCAGTTCGTGTGTTCGTCAGTTCTCTTGCTCGGTGGATTTGGTGTCTTGGTCGAGCAAGAGCAGACTCAGACTCGTGCCCTGTCCGTTTTTCTTCAGTCTCGTGCAGATCAGCGCCCGACAATCACCATCGTCTAGCAGGTGCTCGACCGTGGGTCTGACAGCTTGGAGCAGCTTCTCGTCAGGTTCAGTTCGTCAATTTCTTCTCTGCACTTTTCCTCGTGATAGACAGCAGGCAACTACTCCTTTGATCGACAAATAAATTAACTCAAAGTTCAGTATGCTACTTCATTCTCTTGTATCCATGAACTGGTACTTTCAGCAATTGATCTCGTGCAGCTGCAGCATGTACTACATCGATGCTTGAGCCTTGATCTCATTTATTTTGCTTAGGGTGCTTCTCGGTTTGCAAGCTGTAGCTTCCTGCTCCTTGCTGATTTTTGTTTGATGCTCTTGTGTGCATTGCTAAGCTGAAAAGAAAATTTCTTACTGAACAATAGCAGCTAGCAGGTGCCTTGTCTTAAACGTGTTGCAGTTTTCAGCAATAGTAGAGAGCAGCTTCTTTAGTTTTATTTGGATCAATTTTCCGCTTGATCTTTTGTCCGTCGTTCGTTCGAGCTCTGATTTGAGAACCGATTTTTGTGTTCGATTCATTAAGCCCAACACTTCACGTTTGTTATCTTGCTACTAGTTAGCACGCGTATCACTCGTATCTTTATGAGTTTGCTTTTGAGGTTGGGGGTTGAGCCGATGACCTAAAATTGAAAAGGAAAATCGAGGCTCCCATTCACCCCCCCTCTGGTCGCCGTTTCGGTCCTTCAATTGGTATCGGAGCCGGTTAGGATCACTTCCACCCTAATCGGTCCGTGATCCGCAAGAAGGCGACATGGATCGTGCTTTCGGCCACTTTGGCAAACCTCCGGAGTTCGATGGCACCAACTATCCTTATTGGAAGATTAAGATGCAAGCACACCTTATGGGGATAGATTGGAGAGTGTGGGAGATTGTCGAGGATGAGAACTACCAAGTGCTAGCCGCTCGAGTGGGTGAGGAACAAATAGCCCAACACAATGCCAACAACCGAGCGAGGAGTGTTTTGTTCTCTAGCCTCAAAGACACTGAGTTTGAGAGAGTTGCCACTTGTGAGACTGCTCGTGAGGTGTGGAGAACACTTGAGAGTTACCACGAGGGAACCCCACAAGTCAAGGCCCGCCTATATGAGACCTACAAGAGAGAGTACAACAACCTAATCCAGCTTGATGGCGAGTCCATCGATTCTCTCTTTGCTAGGTTTCAGACGATCTGCAACAAGCTTCGGGCGAACAAGCCGTCGGAGAGGCTTGACGACCACGAAGGCGATCTCTGGCTCTTGTGCGCTACGGATCGGAAGGTGTGGGATGTGAAGGTGTCCGCGATCATGGAGTCCGCCAACTACGACACCCTCACACCCGACGAGCTCTACAAACAAGCTGAAGTCCTCTGAGATTGAGGCCCAGATCCAAGCGAAGCTCAAGAACCCATCTCCGCCGAACGTTGCACTCGTCTCAGGTAAGGACGGTTCCAGTTCTTCCGCTAACCCATCACGCATCTCTTTTGCCTTGTCTTCTTTGGTGTCCGTGACGGAGGAGCAGTTAAGAGTGCCTTGGGGACGACGAGCCGGCTCGTCATCGGCCGATTCTCGCCGTTCCACAACAATCGCTTGAACCGCCGGCGTGGCGGTGGTCCCAAGGGCGGATGCTTTGAGTGCGGCGATCCGGACCACTTCGTCTCCGCGTGCCCCAAGAAGAGCAAGGACAAGTACTCCGGCGAGAAGTACTACTCCGACAAGCACGACTCCGACAAGCACAAGGACAAGCGTGAGTACACCGTCGGCAAGCACAAGTCTAAGAAGGGCTTCGACAAGGAGGCGATCAAGAAGAAGTACCTCAAGCGTGCCAAGGAGAACAAGGACGCCTTCTTCGCCTCCCTCAGCGACCTCGACAACGACGGGCAAGCTTCCTCCAGCGACGAGGAGCCCGAGTGCAAGATCAAGGAAAAGCTGAACGGACTTTGCTTCGTCGCCAACTCCAAGTACGGGGCTTCGCACCATGGCCCTTGACGGAGTGGTGTCCGACAAATCAAGCCACACGACAAATGACTCCTCCCCTAAGGTATCACCCACTATCGAATCCCTCACTGATGAACTTGACTCTTTAGGCGATGCGCTTGTGTGTCAAGAGAAGTTGCTCAAGCGAGTAGCTAAGGAGAGGAAGGAGTACAAGGAGAAGTGGGAGGTAGCTATGAGGGAGTTAGAGTTGTCTAGGAAGCCCGTGGAGATGTCTGATGAGACAGAGTGCGATGCTTGTGCTATGCATATGTCTAGCATCATGTCTTTGCAATCCAAGTACTCTGCTTTGCTAGATGAGCACGTTGAGCTGAAGGCTAAGCCTATGTTGTTGAGTGCATGCAAGTATTGTCCAGGCTTGCAATCTGAGTTGGCAGAGAAGGCTGCCAAGCTTGCTGTGCTTGAGAAGGCCAGCTCAGATAGCACCGTCTTTGAAGTGTGCTAAGTGTGAAGCTTTGGAGATGGAGGTCATGTCTTGTAGGCATGACAAGGGGAGAGTCGAAGAGGAGAACAAGTACCTTCGCTCTGTCCTCAGTTGGGTGTCTAGTGGAGAGCCACAACTTGGCATGATGATGAGTCAGTTCAAGAGGGGGACTGACACAACGGGATTAGGCTTTGCAATAGGTGGGAATGGTGAAGTAATCTATGGCAAGGTTGGTCAAGGTAGTGGTTTGAGCCCGAGTGAGAAACCCACAAACACTCCCAAGTTGACCAAGATCACCCCACCTCCCAAACAAGTGTGGCTTCCTAAACCAAACCACCTCAGGAACCCACTTGATACTTTGCCCAAGATCCCTGAGGAAACCCTTCCTGGAGCTAAGGCCACAACAAGAGTGAACCATCCACCCAAGAGAGTGAACCAACAACCACCCAAGAGAGAGGTGAGGTATCACTGTGAGTACTACCAGAGAGATGGTCACTTTTTTGAGTTTTGCTTCAGGAGGAAGAGGGATTCTAGGCGTCAAGTTGAGTTTGAGAACCGTGACTTGTATCACCCACCACTTGGCATATATGAGAGGGGTGTGCAGTCGGTTCAGAGGCAGTTCGCTAGGCCAGGAGGTAGGAGGCCTCAGAGGGCTAGGCTACAGTTTGTGAGACCCTGTGGTGGTCGTGCTCCGCGAGTGGATGTTGATCCTCGCTTTGGGAGTTTTGAGTTTGACAGGAGGAGTGCACCACACTTTGCTGTGCATGGTGAGCACTTTGGGAAAAAGGGTCGTGGGATGTTTGCTTTGCCTAACGCCTATCTTGGGCAAGATGGTCAACACTGGTATTCTTCTAAGTTTACTAACCCCAGAGTTGTGCCATTTGCTCATCCCATGTTTTTCCAATGATGCAGGTGACTAAGTCTTGGGTTCCCAAGTTTATGCTTGTTAACCCTTTGAGATCCAAGACTTGGGTTTCTTTGTCCTCTCATGTGTAGGTATGAGGACATGGGGTGGAGAACACGTGCTTGGTGGAACTTGATTCTTTATCGTGGTGTGATCAAGACTTGATGGTTGTCTACACCACTTTGATGGCCTCCAAGAGGTATGCGCCTTATTGTGACACCTACACACAGTCTGTGAGCTATCATATACACTCATACCTTGTACATTCATAATTTCCCTACTTGTGGTATGAGATAGTTGTTCATTTGCTCACTTGTATATTGTTTGCATGTATTATACTTGTATCATGCTTTTATATACTTTATAGCATGTGTTATCTTGTGTATTATATGCCATGCTAGCCTTTGTGCCCTTTGGTTTCCTAGTTTTCTTTTGCTAGGTGTCTTTGGTTGAGGGGGAGTTGGGAGTTTGCTATCCTTTTTGAGGGGTAGTTTTGTAGTTGATGTACAGTTGTAGCTTTAGGTTTGTTTTTGCTTTGTGCATCATCTTGTATCATATTGCATTCATCATGTACACTATTGCACTTGAGCTTCTTGTTTATATTGATCACAATGAGACTATGCTCTGTTTAGTGTAACAATTACATGTTGGTGCTTACAGCTTGTGCTCTTTCTACTTAATTGATATATGTTATGAGCAAAGCTGTTTTTCATGTGAACTTGCTTAACAATGATGAATCTTGCAAAATGTTCACCATTGAGATAGTTCCTAGCATGTTTAATTTGTTGAGATCCTTTGTGCTTATCATGTATGCTAGGTGACTATGTCTCATTCATCGAGTTATACACTTGCTTAGATGACCACATGCTTTTATCTCGCTAAAATCTGAAATCTAAGCTAAGTGTATGGAAAAGATCGAGATGGGTCCATACCGTCCCACATCCAAGTCTTGGGACCGCTGCTCATTGCACTTGAGTTGAACCTGAGCTTGGTAGTGTTTGACCCAGACCATTGTCTTAAGCTTCTGATTGCTCACATGCATAGGCTTGACATGGTTGATTAGTAAGGCTGACGGTTGTGGATAACCACTCGCAACATGCTTTGTCCAATGCTTGTAACATTTGCAACTCCGATCAATTTAAAATTTGACAAGTGTTGGCTTTGTCTTTTGCATGATGTATAAACTTTGCTTGGGGTAGTTCACTTGATATACATGTGTAGCACTTGGTAGATTTCCAGCTTACTTGTGCTATGTGCTATTCTTTGTGGTGGACACCTTTTTTTGAAATGCTTAAAACTGAATCAAAGTGTCTTTAAGCCATATTTCATATCTCTTGATCGGTTTGAGCACCGAGTTAAGCACTTGATTTTGTTGCCATGACACTACCTAGAGCATCTTGTCATTTGGATTGCTATAAACTTGAAGCTCTCTCATTGCATTTTCATGCATTTCATAGCTTGATTAGTGCATTTGCCAACAAGGGGGAGAAAGATACAAAGACAGTGGCTCAGTTTTGTCCAGGGGGGAGTAGCACTTTGAGCTAGATGTGTTGAGCCTTTGCCTCTGTCTTGAGGGTCTAGCCGTTTTGTGTGTGAAAGTGATTGGTTTGGAGTTGTGCTAGTGGTGTTGAGCCTTTTCTACCTCTTCTTGGGGACTAGCTGTTTGTTTAGCTTGGTGTTGTGTCGAGCCTTTTGCCCATGTCTTTGAGAACCAAGTTTTTGCTCCACGTTTGCTATCCAGTGACTTTGTTTCAGCTTTTGTCTAGCTTGTGTTCACTTGGATGTGTTATCTTCTACCTTCTTCTGTCTTTGTGTTGAATGTTGATAATGCACTCATCAAGGGGAGATTGCGAACACATGGTTGATTTAGGTCACATGTGTTTAGTTTTGTGATTGAGCGATTGTCAACAATCAACATTTTAATTCTATTTTCTTTTATTCTTTATGCTTCGGCTATGTTCACCGGCACACGTGGAGTGTGTCGAAGACGTATCTCTTGGTTCGTGTTGTGCGTGTGGGAGCTCGGGAGATGGTAGGCCGACGGCGAGGTGAAGGGGCCAAGGAGGACGTCGTGCGGGCCGACGGACCGGACGCGGAGGTGAAGGACGGACGTGAGGCTTGGACCGAGGGACCGGATCGCCGGGTGGCTAGCTATGGTGGTCGACATCCGGGACATCGACGAATGCAAAAGGACGTGGCGGGACCATGTCGATCGGGTCAAGACGGGCGAGCGTGCGAGGCGAGCGGGGAGCTCGATGACTTGGCGACTCGGGCGGTCAAGACGGCGATGACACGTGTCGAGGAGGTTTGGTGGTTTGTCCTCAAAACCATCGATACGGGTTTCGTGGTTTGGGCCTCAAAACCATGGGTGCGGGTTTGGTGGTTTGGGCCTCAAAACCATCGGTGGGTTTCACGGGTTTGGGCCTCAAAACCCGGGGCGTTCCGGTGGACGGAAGGACGGCACGTGGCGGCATCTGTGAGATTGCACGGAGCAAGGCTGCAGATGAGGAGGCGCGGTGGTCGTCGGATCAAATTATCCCGAGTCGGACTAAATTAGCATTAGGGTTAGCGGTTCAGCTCATATGTATTAGGGGTAGTTTGGGAAAAGAGGATTTCGGACTATATGTGGAGGATGACAGCCTCCTCCCCCTTTGCCTCTCCTATTTTTCGTTTTTTTTTCCTCCATTTTTAGGGTTTTTGTTTAGAGGTCCAAGAACAAATTTGTGGATATTTTGTGCTTGTGATTTTCGTTCAGTAGGAAGAGTGGCCCTTAGTCCACTCATGCCCTCCTGGATTTGTCACTTTGATTTGTGATTTTATTTCCGTCATTCTTTTTATGTTCTTCCTATTTTTCGCTCTGGCCACGATCTGATTTTGCAGGAGTTTGGATGGGTTTCTGGCTATGATCTTTTGGGATTTGGTTCGTAGCTAGATCAATTTCAGCTGGTCGAAATTTGAGCTTGATTCATGGAGTTTTGAGTCAGATTTCGTCACTCTTCTGCTCGCTCCTTTTTCTGTTCGTCAGCTCGTCAGTTCGCCAGGTTTGTCATTGCGTTCTTGCTGTCTTGGGCGTTTCTGATTTTGGCAAGGGTCAAGCCATGCGTGGGATTGATCAGCCATAGGGCGAGAGTGCCCAGCACCTTCGGTGCTATTCCAGCAGTCAAGCTGCTTGCTTTCCCAGCGCCGAGTGCTTCCTGACCCTGTCTGTTCTTGTGCGCAGTTCGTGTGTTCGTCAGTTCTCTTGCTCGGTGGATTTGGTGTCTTGGTCGAGCAAGAGCAGACTCAGACTCGTGCCCTGTCCGTTTTTTTCAGTCTCGTGCAGATCAGCGCCCGACAATCACCATCGTCTAGCAGGTGCTCGACCGTGGGTCTGACAGCTTGGGTCCGACAGCTTGGAGCAGCTTCTCGTCAGGTTCAGTTCGTCAATTTCTTCTCTGCACTTTTCCTCGTGATAGACAGCAGGCAACTACTCCTTTGATCGACAAATAAATTAACTCAAAGTTCAGTATGCTACTTCATTCTCTTGTATCCATGAACTGGTACTTTCAGCAATTGATCTCGTGCAGCTGCAGCATGTACTACATCGATGCTTGAGCCTTGATCTCATTTATTTTGCTTAGAGTGCTTCTCGGTTTGCAAGCTGTAGCTTCCTGCTCCTTGCTGATTTTTGTTTGATGCTCTTGTGTGCATTGCTAAGCTGAAAGAAAATTTCTTACTGAACAATAGCAGCTAGCAGGTGCCTTGTCTTAAACGTGTTGCAGTTTTCAGCAATAGTAGAGAGCAGCTTCTTTAGTTTTATTTGGATCAATTTTCGGCTTGATCTTTTGTCCGTCGTTCGTTCGAGCTCGATTTGAGAACCGATTTTTGTGTTCGATTCATTAAGCCCAACACTTCACGTTTGTTATCTTGCTACTAGTTAGCACGCGTATCACTTTCGTATCTTTATGAGTTTGCTTTTGAGGTTGAGGGTTGAGCCGATGACCTAAAATTGAAAAAGGAAAATCGAGGCTCCCATTCCCCCCCCCCCCCCTCTGGTCGCCATTTCGGTCCTTCACAGAGTCAACTCACGCGGTTTCACGGGAGCTCGGACACGTTAAGCATGCCCCTACTAGGGCATGGCACTTGGGCCGGGAGCTAGGAATGCGAATGTGGCCGAGAGAGTCGGTCCCGAACAATTGCCCTCTACAAGTAAGCTGGTTCGATGAGGACATTGAATCCTTTGACTGTGGGTGGATGTGAGACATTGCGCCCATTGGGCTAGTTGGGCCAGATCCAATTCGTGACACTATTGAGATGAGGTGCTATCATTCCTAAGTTTAGTCCAATTAATATCATGAATTCAAGGTTCCCTAGACCAGCTTAAAAGACTAGGCGTAGGAGGCTATTAACTCCGGATCAATTCTTTTGCGAAAAGTGAGGACGAAAGCACAAGAGAGTCAATTAGCAGGTGGGTCCATTCAACGTGTAAAGTGGGCCTTAGCCGTCATCCCAATCAGGGTGTTACGGACGCAAGCGGCACGATCTGCAGGACACCACGTGTGCGCGCTCGATCTTTGTGGCTAGTGCACAGAGATAGTCAATGAGTTAATCACCTTGCTCTTAGTTGTGTTTTCTCTAGTCAGCTCTTAATGAACCTGCTGGCACCAATCGGACTTCTTGCCCTATTGCCAGACCAAGATGCTGAGTTAGGGACAAGTCTATGCGACAGAGGGTTCGCCTGGACACCATGGGACGACAAAGCTTTGATTATATGGTGTTGCTCGTTGTCTGGATGATTTGGAAGGAGAGGGACACATGAGTATTCGGAAGAAACTCCTCCATTCCTCTACGGCTGATCCGGAGCATATCGTTGGAAACAGCGGAGTGGGTCATATATTACATATGGAGGTGCTTGGGGTGTCATGCGCCTGTGTCTCGTGGGCGCGCAATGCAGCATTTAATTTTTTTTCATATCTGCTTAACGAATTATAGGGTTAATCCCCAATTACGAGAAAAAGATCTCTATATCATTCATAGAGTTTTTTTTAATAAAAAACACACCCTGCAACAATCCGCTAGAACGTCCTAGCAGGCTGCGGGCTGCCATCGGTTCATGTCTCGGATCATCATCATGCCAAGTGTCCCAGGTGTGGCTGATGGAGCATCCCACTAGCATCTTATTGGCTTGCGTCATCTCTTCGACATTGTTGCACCTATGGATGAAATTGGTACGAATATTTTCGAGCCGTATTCGAGACCGAGTTCGTTTAGAGGGGTTTTAATTCGTCCATATCCGAGTCCGAATATTTAACATCCGATATCGTATCTATATCTGAATACTCAAATCGCATATTTACAATGTTGATATCCAGTTGTATCCTATCCGACATGGTTGACGCTATCCGTATTCGAATTCAAATCCAGGCAGAAATATGAAAACAAATATGATATGAGTGATATCCGTTTGTATCCGATACGTTTTCATCCATAGTTGCACCCACAAGATTCCTTCATCTATATTATCGGTGTCCCTTTAACATTGTTGCGCCTGGATATGTGGGCAAGCAGTTGACCCTTATGTTGGTCAGCAAAAGCATATGCTCTCTGATCTCTGTCGTTGCTACATGCCCTCGAAGGGCACCGAACAATAGATGGAGTCAACTTACTAGCTCAATATAAACTTAAAAATATATAAAAAGAGTAATATAACATGCTAGTATATAAAAAAAAACAAACATAGATAGTGTATGAGTTTAGCTCTTCGTAAGCTATATTATCATTATCTCTCCTTATTCAATAAATTATCCTATGAGCTAGCTCTTAAGAGAATGTTGGAGCTGCCGTGACACATATTCTCCTCTCAATAATAATACTTGCAGCAACCTTTTGAGGTCCTTTTGAAAAGATATTTTCCAAAGATGATATCTTGAGATCTAGAGGCCACAAATTCGTTTTTTCCGGGCAACAAGGACACCTCCACTAGTATAGATATCATCTCATAATGTATGCTTTCATATGTATTAGAGTTGGCAATCGAGACGACCCCATTAGCTGTCGGTTAGTAAGGTTACGGGTCCTTTGGTTGCGCTTTCAAACCTCATTTTCCTTTTGTAAAAGTCAAAAGTCAACCAAAAGGCCTAACAATCTAGTACAAACACAAAAGACCGGTCTCCCTAACTTTCAACTGTTTTGTAGCCAAAGATTTATCCACTCGCCACTAGTTACATACATAACCGTTTAGCGGGCAATAGCCCCGGCCGACGGGCGTCCCCGACCAACGGGTGTGGCATCCCCTACCGCCACGGCCAGCGGGTGTGGCCGAAATTATATGAGAGCACGGCTATCCCGATGTCGAGAGGAAGGAGAAAGATGTATAGCTGTCTATGACATGTGGGTCCGCTCATCAGGGAGTGAAGCTTTTCCAAAAGCCACATGTGTTTAACCAGATAGGCTTCCTAACCACGATCCACGACAACATTTTCAAAAGCCACAACCTGCACGAGTTCTTCCAAAAGCAAGAGCTCAACCAGACATCCTAATATGACCCTTATCTAATTAATTCCGTAGAAAATGGCCCATCTGAGAATATATAGGCACAAAAGATAAAACTAGCCCATTTTGTAAACATAAACCAGTGTTCTTCTTCCCTAGCCCATTTTGGAATCTTAAACCCAAGAGATATCTAGGACATGTTTGGATGGAGAGACTAGGGACTAGAGACTAATAGGGACTAAAAAAAATTACCCTATCCCCTCTAAAGAGTCTAGTGAAATTAGGACTATTTGAGACTAAAAATTAGTCCCTAAAAGACAAAACTTTGGTTATTTAGAGACTAAATGAGACTAAAAAATTAGTTTTGGGATCTAGTTTTATAGGAAAACAACAGACCCTAGTACAATGGTGGAAAAATACAAAGTACCGTAGTCACTGCGTGCTCTGCGTACGGGTGCCCCCACCCACCCAGGACAGGAGTACTGGTTCTGTTCAAAACAAGTAGAACTACAGCCTACAGGCACGCCTCAAGTGATCAGTACGGCTCAAACTGCATATATCACACGAGATCACCATTGCCACCATCGTCGCCACTCTTTCGCTTGTAAGTATACACTCTCGAGCAGAGCACAAAGGCGACGAGGTCCACGGCGCAGAGCCCAGTGAGCAGCCAGTAGAAGTAGTCGAGGTGGGCGCGGTTGAGGTTGTTAGAGAACCAGCTCGTCCCGCTCCTCGCTGTGGTCTTGTCAATGACGGAGATGAGTAAGCTGCTGAGGAGGTGGCCGACCCCGAAGATGCTCAGGAACAGGGCCAGCCCAAGGCTCCGCACCGCGTCGGGGACCTGGTCGTAGAAGAACTCCTGCAGCCCGATCATGGCGAACACGTCGGCGATGCCGATGAGGACGTACTGTGGGACCATCCACCAGAGCGTCATGGGGAGCTGCGCCTTGGGGGTGTTGACCAGGCCGGCTTCCGCCGCGACCCGGAGCCGCTTCATCTCCACGAGCGCGGACAGGGCCACGGCGACGAGGGGAGAGCGCCAGGCCGGCGCCGACCCTCTGCAGCATGGTGATCCCCGTCGGCCTCCCCGTGTAGCGCCGCGCCAGGGCACGAAGATCCGGTCGTACACCGGGATGAAGACGACGATGCTGACGCTGATGAACGTCTGCAGCGCCGCCGGCGGCACCTTGAACCTCGCGCCGATCCGGCGGTCCAGCGTCGCGGCCTGCTTCGTGAAGAACGTCGATGTCTGGGAGAAGATGATCGCGTAGATTATGCACGACGCCCATATGGGCAGCAGACGGAGCACGCTCTTCACTTCCTCGACGGCGACGGCGTTGCCCTCGTCGCCAAATTTTCTGCTTGCAGCAATGCACGGACTGTCATGTCATTGTCACACAAGATGCACAGCAGCAAAGATTCAATCGGGGCGCACAGCAGAGCAATAGTTGGTCTCTGCTCCATACCTGGCGCGATGCTTCGGTGCCCAGCTGTGGATCAACGCCAGCAGCGCCTTGCCGACGCGCGAGAAGGGGCTGGCCTCCGTGGTGGTGTAGAACCGGTAGGACCTTGTCCCGAGCAGGAACAGGGCGAGCGAGGCGACGATGACGATGCAGGGGATGCCGAAGCCGAGTCCCCAGCCGACGTTGTCCTGCACGTAACTGGAGACCATGGTGGTGGCAGCGGTGCCGGCGCACATGCCGAAGTACCACCAGTTGAAGAATGAGCTTCGCGCCAGGCTCTCCTTGGGGTCCTTCTCGTCATACTGGTCCGCCGCGAACGCCTGCGCGCACGGCTTGTGCGCGCCCTCGCCCAGGGCCACCAGGTACAACGCCACGTAGAAGATGGCCACGTGGCCACCGCGCAAGGCCGGCAACGCCGCCGACAGCGACAGGGAGCCCATACTCTGCAACGGAAACAGGCCACGGTTGAAGAACATGGCGCCCATGCTCGGCGGTCGAGCTCCCGGCCGGCTGCGAGCGCGAGCGGTCGGAGACGTGGATGGGGAGACCGAGACGACTCACCACGACGAAGATGAGGGAAGCGAGGACGATGGTCCGGTACCGGCCGAGCCAGGCGTCGGCGACGCACGCGAGCGGCAGCGGCAGCATCTGGGAGACGCCCTTCCACGCGTCGATGGACGCGGCGGCGCGCGCCATCGGCTGCCCCAGAGGCCCCGTCAGGTACGTGATCAGGTTCGCGGCCACGCCCTTGTACGCGAACCGCTCCGCGATCTCCATCCCTGCATGCAAGCAAGATTGGAAAAAAAAGTTGCCGTAGTCGTTAGTCATGCCGATGTCATGTTTGACCGATGTCAGCTGTCACGCGCCGTAGCAAGACGAAGGAGATCTGGAGATGAGAACGTACCCATGACGAAAACCGACGGTTTCCAGCCCCCGGTGGCGGCACGAGAGGCCGGCTGGCCGCGGTAGTCGGTGGCGCCGTCGACGGTGTCGACCATGGCTGGTTGACACATGACGAGGGAGAGGAGGACCTCGTCGCTCGGATGACACATGGTGAAGTCGTCGTCGCAGGTTAGGGCTTTATAGGTAGGCGCGGCGCAGGGCAGAATCGATAGATCGAGGTAGGTGACTGCGCCGACCCGCTTTCCGGACTCGCTCCCCTCTTAAACGCCTGTGCGTGTCAGATTGTCACGCAAACGTTGCTGCCGCAGCCTGCGTGCGCCATCCGCAGGCACGCTCGTGTGCCCCCGCAGGCGCCATGCGCGCGGGTGAGCCGGCGGCGCCGCGCGTGCGAGCGGCACGCGTGTCCGGGCGGGGAGAGCGTGGGGAGGCACGGGTCCCGAGCGTTTCGGTGTGCCCGCTCGAGCGAGGCCGTCCGATCACGGATCGTTTGGCTGTGATTTGCCTAGCATTTATTTCGGATACGCCACACGCATCTTTATTGAGTTGCCTTGATTTGCCAAACGGGCAGCTACGGAGGATTGTTTCATTGTTTGAGAACAAAACCAACGGATGGCAAGTGTTGCCGACCAATTTGCACGAAACCGGCCCGTGCTGGAAATGTTCGGCTTCGGCACGCATCGTTTGACATGAAAATTTCATGAGCACGGAGATGCTTATATAGGAAAGACACAGCAATGGGCAAATCCTGTGCTGTACGTTGCTGCCTTCTTGTACTGATTTACTGAACCATTCCTGTTTGACGGTGTTCCCGAAAAGCTTTTTGTCATCATGTCCACAATAGTGAACATGCACAAACAATGGACCAGTACTACATCAATGCAATTTTAGCAAAACATCAATTTCTTTCTCAACTTTATTTATCCACGGCAACTCACCGCCGGAGCGAGAGGTTAACTTTCCTGAACATGAACGAAACTACGAATACTGGAGGCCAGTTGGCAGGAAGTGGAGTGAAGAATCTAGCTCCCTTAAAAACTCATTGGTGTTTTTCAAGTTTTCAACAGGCTAGATCAATATAAGCCGACCGATGTCACTTGCGTCTAGGCAACCACGCAACACATACTGAAGTGCCCTCCCAACAGCCCCTACGGGATATGGCTCTAGGTTTCATCGACATGCTAGAGTAAAAGTTCCATAAAAATATAAATATACTAAAGCAAAAGAGGTTCCTATATCCTTTGCATGATGACTATCTCAAGTCCTAACATGTCGTCAACTGTGTCTTTCGTAGTCACACCATGGCATGACAAAAGGACAAATCTACCATAGCTGCAAGACACTTGTATTCATGTAAGAGCAGCTCTAAAAGCTTCTTTATATCCCTTTTATTGATAGCAAATGTCACGATACTGGCATGATTGGCCAAGGATAAAGCCGGCGAACGCGCACGGCGGTGAGGGTAGTGCAGGATTTGCCGGCGAACGCGCATGGCTAGGAGCACGGCAGTGCTGTCTCAAGCAAAGAAGAGAGGTGGGAGATGATAGAGATATAAGATAACTGAATCGTTCATAGCCGATTTCCAGCCATTCTAGCATTCACAGTACAAGTAGCTATTACATGGGCTCAACCCAGCAAGGAAAAGGCACGCGGGCCCAATGCTAAAACCCACTTCGCTATTCCTGTGACGGCTCAATACCAGGTCATGACAACCCGTTGGTAAAGCCTCTGGAGAGCGTCCCCTGTGACCAGGGTTCGAAGCCCAGGAATGGCGAATTTCTAGTCGGCGGTGTGAATAAAAAAACTCCTCGCCTGCCCTGCGTTCCCAAAGCATAGGTACGTGGACCCCCAACCCTCTCACTGGATAACAGGCCCTGTGTGCAGGGCGGACATGGGGTTCCGGGGTTTTTTTGGGCTGAGGTGAGAGTGCTTCTACCTTACGCGCAATAGCTCGGGGGTGTCAAGCTCGAATTTTTTTATTGATAGAAATAAAGATTTCTGTGTTAAAAAAATCCCTCAATAGCTTTGTCAACCATTTCTCACATATCCTCTTCCCTGTTCTCAAAGATAGATAATTTTTTAAAACACTCAAAGGATTTTGAAACTCCAATCGTAGATAATGGAGCTAACTTTTTTTTCTCGAATATGCAAAAAGTTTGCATATATTTTGTATTAAGTAAAGGAAAATTAAAGTGCTAGTTACATCATTGCGTCATGAATGACTCAGTCACTCAGCCTGAGCATTCGGTAAAAACCGAAAATTCGGTTCGATTTATTCGGTTTACAAAAACTTCGGTTTTCAACCAACACAAACCGATCGGTTGTCAAGAAAACAAGAAACCGACGAATTCGGTGTCGGTTTTTTACTTTGGATTTTCGGTTAAAACCGCACTAACCGAAACTCTCCTAGCCGATGCTCCGCCATCGCGTCACTCGCGCTGGGGGGGCCCGCCCGCCATCGCGGCCTCGCACTGCTGGGGGGCCCGCCATCACGTCCGCCCGTGCTCACGGGGGCCGCCACAAGACCGCTTTGTCGCGCCCGCCCGCCGCCGCGCCACTTCCTCTGCCGCCCGCCACACCGTTGAGTCGCCGGGTCTCGTGGATGCACCGGTCGTCGGGTCTCAACTCTTGGGATGCACCGCGCCGCCGCTGTGAGTGGGGATTGGGGAAGGAAAGTTAGGGTTTGAATTTGGGAATTGGGATGGAGAATAGAATGGCCGGTTGAGAATAGAAGGTTGCTTGAGGTGAAGTGAGGTGAGGGATGCTGGGTCATTGGCCGCTCTGGGCTGCGATACATTGTGGATGGCTGGTGGTGGACGGATGCATGCAATTCGGTGGACAAGACAAAGAAAGGTTACCGGTTTCACGGTGTTTCGGTTTGGGTTGACGTCGAACCGATCACCGGCCGATCACCGAAAACGCCAAAAGCGAAAACCGAACCCGAACCGAAAAACCAAAATTCGGTTCGGTTATCGGTTTCGGGAAAAATGTGCCCAGGATTGATGAATGACAACCTAGGGTCCGGGGAATAGAGCTGTACAATCAGTTTAGCACACCCTAGCAGAAGGAGATCAATACACTATTACTCACTAATTGAACAACCTAATCATTACCAACGATCAAGATATAAAGAATTATTAAAGATCGAGAGATAATATATAGCGTTTTTATAAGAATAGCTCCGTAAATAAGAATTTAGGATGAGTTGGTTTAAGAAAGACTATTAGAGATGCTTTAAGCTTAGACTAAATTAACAAAATAGTGGACTGTTGGGTTCTAACTCTGATTTTCTTTAAACTTTTGTCCCAAACTTTGAACATTGCAGGGTATTCGGACTAAATACAGAAAAGAAGCCAAGGCAAATACCGAAGATAACTTCACGAGGTTTAACTTCGCTAAAGAAACGACACAATTGGAAATGAAGAAACTCAGAATCAGGTTTCAAGCGAAGATGATGACAACACCTTCGCTGGGAAGCCACAAAGAATAGTAAAGAAATTCAAGAAAGCGACGCGAAGACATGGAAAACAACTTCGCTGGAGAAAGTATATCAAAGACACTTATCTCAGATTTTTGTAGCTTAGCATCATTACGAAGTCAGGGGGTCCCTATAAATACCCCCCGACATCCTCTGTAATTGCAATGTTGAATGACCACTTTGTAAACAATATCATCATCAATAAAGTGTTGTGTTGAGCAATCACCCAACATGGACGTTATAGGGGTCACTAAGTTTTGACATACAAGACCATCTTTGAATTTTATCACTACATTGTAGTGGTAGCGGTAGAGGCCACTATTTGGTTTTGGGGGTGGTGGTGGTGGGAGAGAGTATCGTGAGCGTACCGAATGTTTACGTCATGAAAATCAGATATATCAGCTATCACCATTTAGAACACCGTAGGCACTAAGCATAGAGTACGTCTACTGATCTACATGACAGCATCATCATTATTGTCGTGAGACACCCTCTTCTTATACACGTAAACGCGCGAGACGATGACGAACGCGGCCAACTCCACGGCGCAGAGGCCGGCGAGCAGCCAGTAGAAGTAGTCGAGGTGCGCACGGTTGAGGTTGTTGGAGAACCAGCTCGCTCCGCTCTTCTTGGTGGCTCCGTCGATGGCGGAGATGATGAAGCTGCTGAAGAAATGGCCCACGCCGAAGATGCTGAGGAAGAAGGCCAGCCCGAGGCTGCGCAGCGCGTCGGGGACCTGATCGTAGAAGAACTCCTGCAGGCCGATCATGGCGAACACGTCCGAGAGCCCGAACAGCACGTACTGCGGCACCATCCACCACAGGCTCATTGGCAGCGCCGCCTTGGGCTGGTCCACGAGCCCGGCGTCCCTCGCCACGCCGAGCCGTCGCATCTCCACCAGCGCCGCCACGACCATGGCGACCAGAGCCAGGACGAGCCCCGTGCCGATCCGCTGCAGCATGGTGATGCCGGACGACAGGCGCGTGAGCCGCCGCGCCAGGGGCACGAACGCGCGGTCGTAAACCGGGATGAAGACCATGATGGTCAGGCTGATGAACGTCTGCAGCGCCGCCGGCGGCACGCGCAGCGCCGGTCCGATCCGCCGGTCCAGCGTCGCGGCCTGCTTCGTGAAGAACGTGGACGACTGCGAGAAGATCACGGCGTAGATGATGCACGTCGCCCAGATGGGGAACAGGCGCAGCACGCCTTTCACTTCTTCCCGGTGCCCGGCGTCATCGCTCGCAACAGTGCTGCTGCCAAGATGATAAAACAACTTTCGTTAACTCACTAATGTCCCTCGACCTGAGAGAACCAAACATTGACAAAACTAGACATCGAATTACCCGTCATATTGGCTCGATTTGGAGCCTTTGATGATGGCAACGAAGGCTCTGGCGAGGCGAGCAAAGGGGCTCGATTTGGTGGACGTGTAGTAGCGGTAATTCCTTGTGCCGAGCAAGAACATGAGGAGCGCGAAGACCATGACGAGGCAGGGGATGCCGAAGCCGAGGCCCCAGCCGACGTTGTCCTGGATGTAGCTGGACACCATGGTGGTGACGGCGGTGCCGGAGCACATGCCGAAGTACCACCAGTTGAAGAAGGAGCTCCTGGACACGGACTCCTTGGGGTCGTTCTGGTCGAACTGGTCCGCGCCGAACGCCTGCGCGCAGGGCTTGTGCCCGGCCTCGGCCAGTGCCACCAGGTACAGCGAGACGTAGAACACGGCCACTTGCGCCGGGGACGGGGAGCACGCCAGCGATCCCGAGGTGTAGCTGCTGCACCCGTCGTGGTGGAACGCCGGGAGCGCCGAGACGGTCAGCATGCCCATGCTCTGCCGTGAAACGAAACGGGTCAGACGAAATCCACGAACCCAGCCGAGGTGGACGCACTTTTTATGCGAAAGCGAGCGTGGTCTCGCCCAAATGGGGCAAAGACGTCAACAGGCAACCATCCGGACATCCGGGGCAGAGGAGAGAAAGGGGAGTGCAGAAAGCCAGAGCAGAGAGCCAGAGAAAGAGGAGCTCACCACGACGAAGAGGAGGGAGGCGAGGACGATGGTGCGGTAGCGCCCGAGCCAGGCGTCGGCGACGCACGCCATGACCAGGGGCAGCATGGTTGCCACCCCGCTCCACGCGTTGATCGCGGCCGCCGCGCCCGCGGTCGACTCCCCCAGCGGACCCGTCAGGTAGCTGATCAGGTTCGCCGACACCCCGTGGTACGCGAACCTCTCCGCTATCTCCACGCCTGCACCGATCCGACCCTCTCGATTAGTCAAACCCGGCATCAGTGTGCGTGCGTGCCCAGCGAGGAGGAAAGAGGCCGTACCGAGGACGAACATCGCGGCGGACCATCGGCCGGTACCGGACCGGGATGCGGGGCGACCGCGGAAATCGACCGCGCCGGCGACGGCGCCGTCGGTGCAGGGCAGCAGGAGTGTGTTGGCGTCCATTGCCGTGCTGCCCCGGTGCACCGCAGCTGCGTGTGTGGTGCGGTGTCCTGGTGTTGGTGTGGAGCGAGGCGACAGGCCGCGGCGATCATCACCATCACCATATACTGGTGCCGCTGGGGAAGAGGATCAGACCGGCTCGCATGGCGCCAGACGACTTTCAGACAACGGGGTAGGGGGTACACGGCACCGATGGAATTTGTTTTGTTTTTTTTACTGGCAACTTGCGTACCACAATGGTCTATATATATGGTTCATCATTTTCTTTGAGATCATTACCACTCTAGTATACTGGTTACCATAAGTGACGCCTGCCGGCTGGTGGCATTGCGTGCATTGCACTGGAGCACGACGAAGCAGATGACGAATTGCCGCCGCAACCATGCGGAGCAAGATTATGACGCCTGGCGGCTGGTGGCATTGCGTGCATTGCACTGGAGCACGACGAAGCGGATGACGAATAATAAGCGCCGCCGCAACAGACAGCACAACACAAACTATTAAACTTGCTCTCAGCCTACGATCCATGTGCACTTTTCGGATATTGGAGGAAGGGGGACAGGCGTACAGCGAGAGGCGATCCACCTGACCTGGGGTTTGTTGCGAGCCCGCTTGGCCGGTTGCGGCGGGCGGAATCGCGTGGGGCTTCTGGTACGTTCCTGGATTTTTTGTGAACCATCGGTGTCAACGATTTGTAGGCTCCTTAGCTGCAGGACTGCTGATTCTGAAAGGGATGTAAGTTCAGGCATCGGGCCCTGGTAAGTCAAGGACTGAATATACACTATAAGTAGTACATGTATGGGCTTTCAGTGTCGGGTTGGCAGCACAGGTCGCCGGAGTGTTCACCATAGCTATTAGCGAACTTGACGGCACCATAGGGTAGCCCAAGGATGGAAGAAATGGCTCGTGCGATCTCGAGTCACAGAACTCCGGCGAACTCGGGACATGCGCAGCAGATCCCATGCGTGTGCCGGCCGCGCCGCGGCGCACGCCCACACGCGCGCGGCGACGGCGCCCCGCGTGGGCGCGCGCCTCACCCTGCCGGAATGGGCCCTCCGCCGGCACGCCACCTTGGAGGCTTGGACACGTTCGCCGCTTACGTGTAGCTGCCCGCCTGCCCGACAACAGATGTACACATGGCACTGGCTGCTGCTGCCCCTTCTTCTTCGTGCAGCAAGCAACACTGTGTCATTCCATTTTTTGTAATCCAGTTGGGCCATCGGCACGCGTTACCTGTCGCTGCGCTGAAGAACTCTTCGGCTTGTTCACTTGAACTTGTCATGTACCGTCTTTCTCTCACAACGAAACAGTATCAACTACGTAGTTTATATTAACCATAGAAACGATCAGCTAAGCAGGGCAGTGCGTGGCATTGTACTGAGCGCGAACGGTGATGTATACAATCGCCTAGGCTTATCAGTATAGTGCGTACCAGCAGCAGCATGTACGGTACGCTTGCTGCTGAGCGATAAAAGGTAATAATCAAGTTGCACGGTGAGTCGCCGACATCTACATGACATGGGTTTGATTTTTATACTCGACAACAAGTTACTACCGATAGGAGGATTAACGGGCATCTTGTGGGATGGATCAACGCATCTAATCAGCCGAGAAGGAAATCACCTCTGCTAGACTGCTACCTTCACCTTCCTTCTGCGTATGGATTAAATAACACTCAGTCTCATCAACGTCATCATCATGATATAAGGCACGCATTTCAAAATTCAAACTTCGTTATCTTTCACCAATAATTAGTCTAATAAAATAAAATTAAAAAACTTAGTAAAATTGTGGTACCATTAGACTTGTTTTTTATTGTACTTTCTAATGATGCCATAAATTTTATATAATAGTATTAATTAACGGTTAAAGTATAATCTTAAAAACCACATCAAATCAAATCCTACCTTATATCATGATGAGACAGAAGAGTGTCATATTTTTTTTAATAAATATTCAAACTAATTTCTAATTGCACCATTGAGTATGTTACAAGACTTTTAAAACAAGAGTGAACTTGAGTATCGTCATTGATGTGCGTACCATAAGTTTGACTCAGTTTGTAGAAAATACATGCAACTTTCGTGCCTTCAAATAATTTTGTTAAAAAACTAGATTAAAATATTTTTCCAATAATACTATTTATATAGCATAGGTATTAATTATTTTTAATATAAAATTAGTCAAACTTGTTTTTTGAGAAGCGAAAACGACATTTGTTTAGGGATGAGGGAGTAGTTATCATGAGACGGAGTTGTGAGAAAGCTATTTGGGATTACTCCACGAACTATAATTTACAAACCCCGAATAATTGCACAGAAAATTAAGTTTTTTAGAGCACCTTTAGGTTTGTTTTGACAACTTCAGTTTTTCCCCTGTAAACCTATTTTTTTTAGGGTCGAGCAGAATTTATGGAGCGAAGCATTTCTAAAAACACCTCCTGGAAAAAAAAAAAAAAAAAAAAAAAAGACTGGAGTGGGTTTTGGACCTCCCGCAGCCCGGCCGTAGCGGAGCGGAGTAGTTCCCAAATTCCCCTCTCCTCTGAAGCCTCAACGAATCGCCGCCGGTCCCTCTCTTCCGCATCCTCCGCCCGCCGGCCGCCGCTCATCTGTCTATACAGCGTGTGGTGGAGATCCGTTCTGGTGAGGACTGATTCCTTGTTTTGATTCTAAGCGATTGGATGGATTTAGTTGTTACAGGAGTTGCGTTGTTCTCAGTCAAACCCGGGTTCTAGTAAGGAGTTAATCCAATCAAATATTCATGTTTCTTTCCTCATTCGGTGCACAAGATCGACATTAATTCGACTCAATTGGCTTCTGGCACCACCCGGTTAAGGTCGGATGCAGTTTGTTTTCTTGGGTTATCATGGCACCTTTTATGCGATCATTGTCCCATTGCGAATGGCTTTAGTGCTACACCTTTATTGATTCTCTATTCAATTTGGATATCTTAATTTCAATATGTTTTATGTTATCCATTTGTTCAGGGCTGTTGAGTATATGGTATTTTTGTGCCGGGGTTAGTTTCTGGATGTGCACAAAGTAGTGTCTCCTACCACTCATCCACACCCAATTGCAGGTCTCATGAACAAAACACACACACACACACACACACACACAATGCACACTCATGTGCATAATAATCATACATTTTGTAATCTCTTTTTCTATCGTCTAATAAAAACTGTGGCAAAATTCTTGTTGTCCTTTCAAAAAAAGATCAAATGTTTCATTTTCTTATTTAACCAACATTCTTGCTGAAAGAGGTGTTTGTAGTTGCTCCTTTTAATTCTTTTGAATGAAAGTTTCTGTACTCCTTTTAATTGGTAGCCTGTTTGTCAGCTCATCCCTGCATTCCGGCTGAGCTTCAGCCAAAAGGAAGAGCTATGTGAAAGAATGAACTTTTAGTCTGAGAAGAGAGGGCCACTTTGAAATTATTTGCTAGATTTTTCAAGAATCATTTACATAACATTAACAAAGTTTGCCACTGAAATGGAGTCTGCAACCATTCTTGGCCACTATCACATATAACTTGTTTTTGCTAATACATCTTCATCAATAAAGACTTGTTTCACAGCTTGCTCTGTTAGAATTTGTTACCTTCACTGAAATATTTTTCCTATTGTTCCTTTTGCAGTAACAGTTCATTTCATCTCTGCTGTAACCATGAGTCTAGCTTGCCTAGTATGCCATGGAATGAACAGCCCTTCAAACTCCTTTAGAAGCTACTCAGTCTCAAGCTCAGAGGGGGAAAACCGGTGTGGAGCTGTAGTAGCTTGCCTATCTCGGAAAGTAGCGCCTTCTAGAGCCGCCAATGGTGTTGGGACATCAAAGGTGACCCCTTTTCCTCTAATGGCTACTGGTCAGGGCACCGAGGGTGCTCCTCGCCTTCAGCGGAGCCATGCTGTTTCAAGAGACCTCGTCAGAAACTGGAACTTCGATGAGGTTGTTTTTGGAAACTAGAGTTGGTTCTCGGTGTTCGATCTAGATTGGGCAAAGACTATCATCTGGCAGGACAAGACATCACTTGATAAATTTACTAGGATACATCTGTCTATCCATGTACTGTATCAGCAGTTCAGCACTCGTTCATTCAACAAGCAAATCATTAAAAGAACACCGATACTTGAAGAGCCAGTGCCTGGTTTGATTATATACTAGTTGTCAAATTGTGCTGTTATATCAACTTTTCGGTGTATTATCTTTCCCCATTACCTGTATATCAACATTTCTATTACTGTACCCTAAGATAATGAACAAATTCCCTTCCAGTTTTCCCATACGAAGTCAATTTTCATAAATTTTGCTTGGTACATCCTTTTTAATGTGTTGGTGTCAATTGTGAACATATGAGCTGTGCATGCTACTCAACGTATTGGTTTCCTGTAAAGTCTAAATGAATGGCAATGCGCCTGCCCGCATCAAATGGGGAATGACTATTTAACCAAATTCTATTGGACATTTTGACTGTTTGACGAAGATGCAATGGCCCATGTCCTAGGCCTCTTCCTACTTGAAGATTATAGTTGCCTTGCTTAAATTGAAGATCCATTATAAGCAATTGAAGAGTTGATGCATTACTGTTCTTTTCCATCGAAGTGTTGCAGGACTGAAGTGATTACTGCTCCTGCGACCAGCTTCTTTTGTACAGAAAGTAATTCGTATAGGGTTGCCAGCGTATCCTTTTCTGAATAAAACATTTTCATTTGCATATACACATGATAAATCCTTAACATTACATATAGAAACAGATCAAGTCTGCCAACACAATTTGAACATTGTGCTTTAAGTAATGTGAAAGGGAAGTTGAAGGTGGCTTGGTGGCTTGGTCACTCCTTATTGCAATTTAGTGATCTTGCTACGCAGGAACACAGGGCTTGAGCAGAGCAACAGCTTCCTTTATTTTTGCCATCGCAGTTTGAAGTGTAGTTAGGGATGCAGCATATGAAATACGAATGCACTTGTCATCCCCAAATGCATCACCTGGGACAAGGGCAACCTAGAGTGCAATCCACAAATAGCAATTATGGTACTTCAACATATTCACAGAAAATGCATAGAAATAAATTGATGGTTCATACCTGTGCTTTCTCTAATAGGAAGATGCAAAGGGACTCGGAATTGTTGATAGTGCCAAACCCCTCTACTTCGGAGCCATAGTAGGAGCTGAAGTCAATGAACAAATAGAAGGCACCCTGCAAATTTGATAATTTAGTGTTTGAATTTTCTTTATCATTTAGCCGTTTTATAGGAGTGTAGAACTGGGTTTCAGAACAACCAGTGTAATATCTTCTTTTACCTGGGGCTCTGATATTTTCACACCAGGCAATTCCTTGAAGTTTTTCACAAGATAGTCACGGCGTTCCTGGAATGCTTTAACCATAGTTGATACTGCTTCACCGCCAGCATAGCCAAGGTTCAGAGCTGCAAGCCCTGCCTTCTGTGATATGCTGCAGGCACCTGAGGTGAACTGCAGAAAACATGCGAGATATTGGCATCAAGACGATAAAAAACATAGTTGACTGAATTTGCCTAAGATACATATTAGAGATAGAGAAACACAGGAAATGAATTGTTTACCTGGCTTTGGATCTTTCCACATGCTGCAACAAAATGCTTAGGGGCTGCAAGGTAACCAAGACGCCAACCCGTCATAGCAAAAGCCTGTAAAAGTTCCATCATAAAATATTTCAGAACTTGATTATATTACCCAATGTCAAGTTTTTGTGTTGGAAACTTGGAATAAATTAGGCATCTAGTTCTGAAAAGGTACATTCTAATATTTATTGTAAGGGCAATAAATAAAGCTAACAAAGCGCACACACATTTCTGGAGAGGGGACAACAAAATAAACAACAAACATATCTACCTTAGAAAAACCATTTACAGTTAATGTTCGTTCCCACATTCCAGGCAGTGAAGCAAAGCTGGTGTGTTTTGCAGGCTGATAGATAATATGCTCATAAATTTCATCAGATAAAACCTGCAAAAATAAATAAAATGGCATTTCATGATGTTCTTCAAGTGAATTTTAATATGTTGATTGAAAGTTCCATATAAACAAAATAAATTACCAGAAGCCTAGGATGTTTCTTGACTATATCAGCTAGTTTCTCAAGCAACTCCTTTGGATATACTGACCCTGTTGGATTAGATGGAGAGCAGAGAATTAAGAGCCTCGATTTCTCATTGATCTTCTCGGCAAGCAACTCTGGCCTTAACAAGAAATTCTCTGATATGTTTGTAGGAAGAATCACTGGAATTGCATCAGCCAGTCTAGCCATCTCAGGATAACTGACCCAATATGGGGCTGGAATCAAAACCTGAAACAAAGGGATCCCTTCACCTTGTTAAAATAATAATCAGCACTGAATATTTTAATGCTACAGTCAATAATCATCTACGAGGACATGCCACCAACATCTGTCATCCTGACCATTAATTGTTTTACATAATGCAGTAATCTGCTAGTACGATTGACGGATCATCCACACGTGGCATACTTGCACAATCACATAGTCAAATCCCTAAAGTCTGCATCTCCAAATCCCAAAACAAGGTTCAATTTAGACATCTGTCATTCTAAAATTAGATCAAAACAACATAATCCTCGACAGCTTCCCAAAGCATGACCTAGGATAATGAAAATTGGTACTTGTGCTCGCATAGATACTAATATAGCATCGATTAAATTTGATACGCTAGGACAAAGTGGTCACCTCATCACCAGGTGAGCAAACTGCAAGCACAGCTTGTGTGATGCACTGCTTAGCCCCATTGCTCACCAACACCTGATCTGGGGGGTAGGATATCCCGTTTTCCCCTGTACAGTCATAATTAAACACAAAGTCATTCAGTTTGCTCAATCAAAAGGTAACTCTGCCAAGACAAACGTCCATTCATACATCCACACACCCTGGAGTTTAGCACAAATAGCCTTTCTCAGCTCCAAAGTCCCAGCATTAGGAGTGTACCTTGTGTAACCATCCCTAATCGCATTCATCCCAGCCTGGATAAAGGTAAGCAACGAGAATGTTTACCTGAAATATGCCAACTTGATAACAAGACATATTCTTACTGAATATCTAAATCAAGTGTCTAACTAAAGCTATTATGTGATTAAGTTTTATTTAACAACTACATTCAGTTAGCCAAAACCGAAGGTGAATCTTACTACTAAAAAAAGTGAAAAGCAATCGTTCACCCGGCAGATTCACGGCAGACTCGCTATCATTCCCGCCCGGCAACGACGCAACCACCTCCCCGCTCCCTTTGACTGCGGTAATCTAATCCCCTCCCCGCTCCCTTTGACCGCGCCCGCGGAACGGCCCCAAAACAAATCGTGATCGTCCCCTCCCGGCAGTTTCTCACGCTCGCCCGGGGAGAAGCTCGCCCCGTCGCCGCAGCCGCCCGAACCCGCCGCAGTGCCAGCCCACTCCCGTCACGGAGAGCTTCGCTCACCCATCACCGCAGCGGCACGTCGAGAGGAGGACGCCGTCGCGGCGGCACGCCGGTCCTCTGCAAGACAGTGGCCGGCCGTCCGCTGTCGCCGCTGCCGCCAAGATCAGGTCTTCGACGGAAACGAACACTCACCAGGTATAACCACCCCTTCCCTTCTCTTCCACTGGCGATCCGGTCCTCCCTCCCTCGCATCAACGTTGAGTTGCTGGTTGCATTAGATTGAAACGAGGAGTTGGCCGTGGGCGGAAAGCCGAACGTCTGGAAGGTCCACTCTTTGATGGTGTGCTGCTGCGTGCTCCCCTCTGTGGACGCCGAGAAGCCGACGTACATGGCCTCCTTGAGGTACGGTGAGAGGTCGACGGTGACGGAGAGTGCCGACCGCTTCGGCTTGGCGGGCGCGGCGTAGCTGCTCAGGAACACCTCCAGGCGGTGGTCCGCGCCGCGGTAGTCGATCCACGCCGTTGTGAGGTTGCCGCTCTTGAGGTCGATCCCGGATGCGGCGAGGTCGACCGTGGCGACGGAGAGCGGCGAGCCGAGGTCCAGGCCGACGTGGTGTTCGCTGGGGTCGTCGAACTCCGGGTTGGCCATGGTGTCGAACTCGACGGCTGGCGGAGATGAAGAACAGAAGAAGGTGATGCCGTCGCCCCCCGCGGCGCCCGCGTTGGGGTTGGCGATGACGAAGGAGAACCTAGCCGCGAACGACGCAACGGCGGTGGCATTGGAGGCCGCTGAGGCCGCTCTCCCGCGTGAGCCCGACGGAGCCGTTGCTGAGGAAGGAGTTCCCCAGCAGCGTGAGGTCCGCGAAGGACATCATGGCGGAGTCGAGGGTGACGTTCTTGGCCGCCGCCGATGCCAAAACCCACCTCGCTCCTGGCCCTTGCCACCGATCGCGTTGACGCCGTACGACTTGTACACGCCCAGGATGTGTACGCCTGGATGTTGTTGCGGACCCACGACGGGCTGCCGGCGATGCTGGACAGCACGTCGTTGGGGGCACCCACCGTGACGACGATGCCCGTGCCGCCCACCGCCTGCAGCGCGCCGCGCGTACAGACGCATCGCGTTGATGTCGTACGACTTGTACATGCTCACCACCGCCGCAAAGGACCAAGGCAAGAGGACACCCTTTGGAAACTCTGTCAGGCCTCTTTCAATTCCTCTCCAGGCTCCAGCCTGCAAATTGTTCCTTGCTTGGCCCCGAGTACTCTCTCTCTCACACTCATTCGGTATGCTTATTGACATGAACTAATTAATCAGACTTTGAACTTATTAAAAGAAAAAAATAGTCAATTAATCGGACAACACAAAACATAAAAAGAATTCAGTCGATTGATCTCAAAATGCCCTTGCCTTTGATCAAGAAAATGAAATTACCTAGCCCTGCAACAAACTCAAGGCTCAAGAACCAGCATGCATGTCTCGCATAACAGCACAACATGCACGAATTCTCACCTACTCACAGGTCTGCACTCACAGCGGAAGGTATATGTAAATGCTCGGTGTGTTCTTATCAGAATATATGAGTGGTATGAATGCAGTGCAGACTGCAGACCTGCTTTACATTTCAGCTCATCTATTGCATTTTTATGTCATTTGTTTCCTACCCATGTACAGTCATATGAAGCCCGCCTGCCGTAGCAATGACCATTCTCATGATGATCAGTTTGCTAAAACCTTGCATTGAATTATTGTCAATTTGTCAATAATGTTGATAGTAATACATATATAATTAAGCCTTTGTTATTCCATTTCAGTGGCTGGAATTTTTCGCAATCCAACTTTCTGTTGTCGCTGTTGCACTGCAAAACATGAGGCTTTGGAGACGATCCTAATGTGAGTTTACTGAAAAACCATATATTTAGTCCCTTGTAATTTATTGCTTTTATGAGCATGATGCAGTATAGTGTAATTTACTACAACAATTTAGATAGCAAGTGATGATTGTTCATCTGTTGATTGAAATATATTTTAAACACAATATGGTAGTGATCGTGCTTTTCTTTTTCCCTTTATCAATTACATGGCAGTCTTTATTTCTTTGGTACCCGATGAGACAGTTTGGCATGTACGGTGGAGATCTGTACACAATAGTATCTATTTTTTTGATTGATCCTGAGTCTGTCTATTTCCATGATTTCTTTGACCTATTTCATCTGCTATTATTTAGCCCGGTACTGTCATGAGTTCCAAATAATACTAGCCTACCAATCAAACTTGATAGCTTTCTCTTGTACTTTCACCTATTTGATCTGCTATTATTTAGCCTGAGTACACTCTAGGCTCCATAGTACCAAGGCCACACTCTGAGATTAACGCAGCATATAGTTTTGCTACAACCTACACATAGATAACGAAATGCATGAAACACACATGCAAGTGTAGTCCTGAAGATGACAATAGCTATAAAAATCACCTGAAAAAATTAATTACTGCATATGATTAAACTTCACCAAAATATCTTCATTGTGTTTTTTTAATTCTCAGAACTATCGACACTGGAATATGTTTTTGTGAAACAAAGTCACTTTTGTGTTGCTATGAGTGTATATGGATTTGGCTTTGCTTTGCTAACTTATATCGTCCTCATGCAGTGGTTAAGCGGAGTTTTTACTACATAAGTCTAAATGGAAAATGGTGATGGTCCTACACCATTAAAGGACTTGACAAACACTACTCATGGAGGTAACCGTTGATATACACATGTTTCTGGATGAAAAAGTTGGTTTAGATTTAGTATATTCATCCACTTGACACTTTGTTTCGAACCAGGTAGGAAAAAGTGCGACTAATTCACAATCACAAGTACAAGTTGATGATGTTGCCCAACGAAAAAGAGATAGGGAAAGAGCACGGTACGCAGCGATGACAGAAGAACAAAGGAATGAAAGAAATAGGAAGCAACGTGAAAACAGACTTAGAAAAAAAGGGAAAAACTACGCTCACTGATTGTTCAAAAAGGTGACATCATATATAAATTGAAACAACCATGTGCATTACCTTCTACTTATTTACGATGTGTAATAACTATATTGTAGATGTTGGAGTTGCATTAGACAAGGAAGACATGTATAACAGTGATAACAATGATTGGTTACATAAGAACGATTTGTACCAAGCCATGCAGATTGATAAAGAGAACCTAGGTAATATTTGATTCACGTTACGTGTTTCCCAAATTATGGTGTTGCTATATATATTATTGCAAGAAAAAGGTCAGATTTCATTGTCTATATATCTTAACAAGAAAGTGTTATGCAGCTGAATGCTCAATTGGCGTTGTATTTGATTCGCCAACACTATGGAACACATTAGGAAGACTGAGTCAAAAAGATCATATGATAGGGATCGCTATAATAGTATGACGCCTTTGGTCGAGGGAGGAAAGAAAGGCGTGGCGTCAAAAGGCTATACAATACTACACCCAGGCGTAAGGAGGCATTGAAACTATCTAACAAAAGATTTAAAGAGATACGGAACAACACCCTTCACCCGGATTCTATCGCCATGGAGAACCCTTTATATAGTCCTCACTAGATGAAAAGGTATTGTCTTGCATTTTTGCACAACTGTTATATTCTTGCATTTGTGTCATTTGTTACTGAGATTGATTGTATCCATCTAAATTTACTGGTAATAGAGGAAGCTGGAAAGAAACAGGAGACAAGTAGTTATTTTCATGTGTACTTGTTATAGATTGAATGTATATAATATATCTATGTTATATAGGTTCTTAAATTATGTACAGTTTGACATTGATGTTTCAATTTGGTAACAAACTTTAGAGTTATATTTTAACAACGTAGCTTTCTTAAAGACTTATGTAATATTATATTAATGTTTCGATCATCATGGTTACATTATGGATATTTAAAGTTGATGTTTCACATTCAAATCTTTCTTACGCTCACACATATGTTATCACGATATTATGTGTTCCCCGCCGCAACGCACGGGTATTTAACTAGTTTGTATAAAATTAGAGCAGGCACCCCTGACCTCCGCGATCGCAGGTGGCGTGTCGAAGTCTGGCTCCCCGCGGCTAGACCGATGACCGGCACGCCGGCCTGCCGCAGCGCCATGGCCTGGTCGGTGATGGCCATGGTTTTGGACGGCCGAAGCGCGCTCACCCTCGGGCTGATGGACGTGTCCACCGCCTCCGCCTCCGCCCGCACGACCGCCATCCTGGCCCTCGCCGCGTGTTTTGTCCTCCCGCACGCCCTGCCATCCATGCAAGCGAACAGATCCCGGTAAGTTCACTGATTCAGAGCCAAGAAACCGAAGAACCCAACCGATCGCGGCATTGCAGAGATCGGTTGCTCACCAGACGGAGTTGGGACCGGAGGAGGCGGGTTTGGCGGGTGTGGAGGAGGAAGGGCCTGACGAGGAGGCGACTGCGGCGGCAGGGGTCATGGAATGGAAGTGGTAGCTGACTAGGACTGACGTTGTGTGGGACTTTGTGGTGACCCGTTGTCATCGTGCTGATGGTATGTGCCCATGCTCGCGGGCTGTTTTGGTAGCGCAAACGCGACGGGTTAGGTGTTGGATGTCATAAAATCAAGCTTCGATCTCTTTGCATTTTCTCCTCCTCCAACCTGCCACCATAGTCCCAAGAAACTCAGCTGTCCGGAGTAGACATTCCATCCCCTCATCGTGTTTGGTATTCAGAGAGAAATTCGGAGGCGACACGAGAATTTTGGCTATCCATCGCCACTGTCAGGTGCAGTAACTCCAGATTAGCAACACCGTGACGTGTGGCTTCACTTTCCTTGTTTGCTCTACTCGCTTGGTGCAAACTCTGAATAAATCTAGAGCACCTAGTTAACTGATGCAGCTGTTACCCAGCAATGTAGGACGAGGCTATTCGCCTATACCATCACCATATTGAAGAAGCAGATTAATAGCTGAGCAGCTTGTTATGAGTTATGACAAATTGTCAGCGCTACAAGCATCGCGCTGATTCAGACAAAAATGAATAAGCAATACTTGCATATGTATACTGAAAATTGGGCTATCTGGGTCTACCAAATGCTAGAAATCCCTTGATCATTATTAATGACCAGTTGACCACAAATGTAATGTAAGTACACTTAAGGAAAATATAAAAGGCATAGCCTAAAATGGCTCTTGAACAGAGGTAGAACCAAACTAGCATCATGCAACAACATACATAAAAGGTTGACAGTGCTGTTGTCGTCATCATCTATGGCGGCACCCATCAGCTATCTCCGTTCTGTTGCCCATAACTGCAAGATCCTGAAGGCAGGAAGGAGAAGGGGTTCTCAGAGATGTCAAACCCGGGGCGAGTGAAGTCGTCAAGCGCGCCAAAGCAAGGATCAAAGCTCAGCGGCGAGAAATAACCACGCACATCATCAGCCATTTTCATGTCAAGGTTCGATATGCCATCGGAGGAGCTACACGGAAAGCTATACACCATGCTCCTCGCCATTTCATTCATTGGCTCGCTGTCCTGAGGTTGCTCTGATGCATCCGATACTTTCACATCTTCCATGGGGAGCGCAGGTGTGTGGCCTTGGAAAAGCGCAACATGTCCAAAAAGCTTGTCCTTCCTGGAGAAGGTTGTTCCGCAAGAACAGAGCCACTTATCACGACCACAGTGCTTCTCATGAGTCTTCAAGTCAGCAATGACAGAGAACTTCTTGGTGTTGCAACGGCTACAGGTGTAGCTCTTGTCACAGTGGCTTCTCTTGTAATGGTTCTTCACACACAAGATTGTTTTTAGAGGCTGGAACTTCTTGTGCTCTTTGTTCCGTTTGCAACCCACAAATGGGCATGAGTACCTTGTAACTGGTGCATGATCTGCACCAGAATCCTTTGTGGGTTTGGCAAGAGCAGCTGGAGTCTTGTACTCATCTCCATGGCCCCTCATGTGCATCCTTAGGTTAGCATCTCTTTTGAAACCCTTACCACAGATCAAGCAGAAATGAGTATGTGGTGCTAAAATCTCCTCCTTTTCCAATTGCAAGACTACATATGAACCAGGAGGAAGATTCTCTCCCTCACCACCATCATCACTCTCCTTCACATCATGATCCTCCATCGGAGTCGGTTCAGACCCTTCCCCACCACAGGGATTTGGGCATTTGATCAGCTCATCTCTTTCATCTTGAGCAGTATTAAGGCTATTCATCAGTTCATCATAATCAGAAGTTTTTCCTGTGTCGGGAATATCAGTCTTGCTGTCTACACTTGGTCGCTGATTAGCATTCATGCCAAAGCCCATAGAAGAACCAAGAGTGTTGCCAAGCTGCCTGACTGCTGGATTGCTGCTAAGAAGTGGGTTCTTCATTGATGGGAGAAGGGAACCAGCAGTAGATATGAGCTGGATTATAATGCTAGTGAGGTCAGCGGTTATGAGCTGCTGCTTTGCCGCTAGCTCAGAGGACCCGCCAGCTACTTGGTTCTCTCGATTATTCATGGACTGCACAATATCTTTTACCTGCTTGATCTTCTGCTCAAGGAAGGTTAGGTTGCTCACTATAGCCTGCGGGTCCCAATCTGTATTCTGTGAAGGATTTGATTCAAACTGGTTGCCAAATTTAGCTTCATTGTCATTAGGAAGATACAAACTGGAGGAGGGAGGCCCAAAGAATGGAGGAATGCCTGGCAAAGATTGACCAGGTCTTGGAAAATAAAACTGCTCCACTGAATTGGAGCGGAGAGTCTGTTGGTCAGGGTCAGCATTCCTTGCCACGCTGCTTGCCATCGATGAAGAAGCTTTCATGGCGGCTTCCAAACTTGTCATCCTGCCTTCCATTTTGATTCAACACCGCTTGAGTCCTGCTTCAGTATGCTCTTGTAACTCAGGAAGTGCAATCATCGGATTTGTTCTACTGGGCGAGTATGTAACCCTGCAACAGAGAGATTCAGAGATTATAAGTGGCAGAACATTAAATTCGACATGTCATGGATAAAGTTGGAAGGAATCTATGACTAGTCGCCTGCACAAATGGTCTTTCTCACATCAAAAGATAAACAGAAAAGAAACAAGAAGAGGGTGCCTATTTCTAGTTGTAAAAGGCATAACAATCCTACATCTTTATTTCACATGTAAAACATGCCACAAATAGGGAAGGTACATACTCGAAATAAAGATGTGGCTAGCATACTTGTCAAGATCATAACATCATGTCATGATCATAATACTTTTACCGAATAGTCTTAACGGAGCAGCAGAGCTCCTATCTTTTGGTTCAGAAAAAAAAACGAAATAGTACTAACTATTTTACTGACCGGTAACTTCTCGAGATCTTGACTACGATAATCTAATCTGAACACCGACAGATCTGTGGCTAGAAGGTTAGCACATGCACATCCCCAAAAAGTCAGACCTTAGCAATATTTATTAGTAAATAAAGGCGCGTGATACTAGTTGAGGCAAACAGAAGGATGGATGAAACTTCAAAACACGCAACCCAAAGGTCGATTGTGAAGATATGAATCAAGAGGGAGGGGATTATAACTGTTCAGTTCAGTCAAAGACGCTAACTTGATCAAATCCAAGATCCCAAATCTCCTAACAATCAAATGAAGATTCAGTAAACAACTTCTCTTGTTTGTCCCCCTTATGAATTTCAAGAACACGAAGCAAACCAACCCGACACCAAGAACACAGATTCCAGATCAAGAGATCTCAAATTCCTCATGTATCATCCGTTCCCCCGTACCTCAAGATGCTATTCCACCGAAAAAAAGGGACATACTTTATCATTTATCAGACAGGGCTCAGATCAGACAAAGCAGGCAACAGTAGAGGAAAGAAATCATCACAGGGAGGACGAGCAACACAGAGCCCCGATTACCCTCGCCGGTGTCTGAATCCATGTTCTTGTTTGAATCCGGAGGCAAGATAAGGTCGTAAGATAAACAATACAGAGGTGGACTTACCGATCAGCAGGACGGAATTGCGGCTCCCGAGCGAGAAAATGGGAGCCTGGATGGCAGGTGCGGTGGGTTTATAGGAGGAGGAAGGAGCCCCGAGCCTTCTTGCCTACTCCCTCCCTCGTTGACCTCTCGAGTTCCCCTCCCTCCTCCCTCCCTCACCCTCCGTTACCCCTCGCTCTCGCTGTGCGAGGTCCGTTGCGGTGCGTCCCCCACACACCCACACCCAGCGCGGCGCCGTGACGTGCCACAGGCCCACAGCGGTGTGGGGCCGTGAGGTCAGACTCACCACCGTCCCAGCGTCAGTGTCTCCAGGCCGCACGGGAGGCAGGATAAGAAAAGAGTGCATCGTCAGATCAGGTGCGGAGCGGGTGGGTCCACTCCTCCGATTCGAGGCCGTAGAAAGCCTCGTCACAAAATGGGTGAGGCCCAATCCCAACGAGGGCCCACCAGCTCCTGTCGTTCTCTTCTCTTTTTATCTTTCAATTCTCCCTCGTCTTATCGAGGATCCAATCTTTTTAAGTTTGATTATTAAACGCATATACATAGAAATGCTCGTATCTATAATACATAATATAACAATTATTATTAGTCAATTAATAAGAATTGCTTCTTCCGCTAAAAAATACAATTTTAGGTATAATTTTTTTTTTTTTTAAATTACACAAGATCTGCATGACATTTCACAACACGCACGACACTCACCCCCCTATGAACACACGTACGCAAACCCTACCTCTATGAGCGCTCCTCCGGGGGGGCCGAAAGCACCGACAGATCTGGAGATTCCCGAAGTCACCATTGGCGCGCCGTCGTCGACGGAAACGCGTCGCTACCACTTAAGACATACACTTATCTAGATTCATACATAAATTATAATTTTTTTGGAAGTAGAGAGAGTACTCATTTAAAAATATTAATATAATATTTATTTCTATATGATTGATCAAACCTAAAAAAATTAATGTCTTGAGAAATAAGGTGTCTATATCTATACCTATATATATTTATATCCTTATTTAATCCTAAGCCCCACTAACATTCTATCCCCACATGCAAGTCATCTATCTTAGTTGTCCATCATCGCATGCAATTACAACCAACTAGCATATGCTATTAATTCACGACACACATCATCATCTAACCTATGTTTATTTCTCCACATTAGCGCGCGTACCACATCATCCACCAACATTAATTTATAATAATTTAACAGTTTAGTCAAACTTACACCTTGAAAGCCATGAATGATCAATAGCATTATGCTGATTCAGCTTGACAAAGCATTAACCGTTGGTGATCACTGAATCAAATTTGCTCGTTCTGTCATATACCACATCCGTATAGCTGATGTCAGAGTAGATGCATTTTGGATTCCTCAGCAGGAAGCGGATAATTCGTGAGATTTGATCTAAAAGGCCCTTTGGATTGTAAGGCTCTCTGCACTGGGGACCTGTAAATTGGCCAGGTAAGCAAAATACAGAAACAATCGTCTGCAGCGGCTGCTGGAAATGCACGCACTATCGAGCTGGACGGCGTAGGTCTCGGTAAATCTGGCAAGGTGACGTTATGTTAGGTAACTAAAAACTGCTATAACTCACAAACTAAAACCCTAAATTAAATTTTGATTACACCATTAAATTTGTTTTAATAAATACTTCAAAACTAGATCTCACATTGATATATTTAGATAAAATTACAAGGGGACCCCAATCGATAGTAGTTGTTATAGAGTAGAGATATAAAAGAAGGGATGAGTGCGGGAGAAAGAAATCAGATAAAGGAGGAATCTTGATGACTAGGATGTATAGAGGAAGAAATAGAAAACATGAGTGCGGATAGCCTAAGATAGGTAAAGGATAGGAAAAGGAAAAATATAGGAATTGAGATGACATAAAGTTGTTGTTTCCCGTAGAATTCTCTTGTTCTGGTAGCTGTTACTAGTAGTTCCCAGGCTCTGACAAGTGTCATGAACGCTTGCCATGCATGTTATGTGGCATGCACTGTCATGCTCCACAAGAGAATTTAAGAAACTTTTCCCGGAGCTGGAGCTGAAACCTACGGCGGCGAATGCAACGGTGTAGATCACGCTATCCAATCCCCACGACGGCACAGCGTGCACCACAACGGCCACGTCTCTAGAAGAACCACACCAAACCGCGCAACCATTTGACATCACCCATGAGCTCACCACACAGGGACAAAACAAAACAGATCCACAGAGAGAATACCAAGACCCTGCTCCTCCAGCAGTCCAAATCAGTACCGGGTGGCCGGTGGGGCCCACCCCCCTCCTCGGATCGGAGTACTTAAAATAGGGGAAGAGATTACCCCTCCTCTCACTACAAGACTCTGCAAAACGCAACGTGTGATCTTGCATGTTTACACTTGACAATTCGAGCTATGGTGTCAGCATCGTGGGCCCTTTTTTATTATTATCCAGAGCAGGACAATTGCCATCACGGATTATGGTTGACCACAGAATTTGGTAATATATTCTGAAAAGTAGTGCAAATTGCAAGGGTGTGAAATAATATCTTAGAGGAAGAAAGCGAATCAGTAGGTGAGCAACTGTCTAGAGAAAGTCCAAGTGTCCAACTGACTTAAGTAACCCATAAATAAATATGAAAGACTTATCCTGCAAAGGCTGATCAAGTTGATCTCTCAAACAAACGTATTCAAATTAAAGGTTAGCCATCACAGGGAAAGAATTAACATCTTAACAGTAATCCAAGGCACATATGCGTGCAAGACAGAGCACCATAGTGACATAGCTAAGAAAAATTCCAGTGGCACAGAAACGTGCACGTACCAAGCAGCAAACATTTACAAGAAAATCATTGCAGATTTGAAAGGGTTGCTGTGACCCTAATGCCGTCGCCGCATCAAAAGATACTTCGGCCACCTTTCGTGCTGCACCACACATATTCGCCCCCCATCTCGGATTAAAAAAAAAAAAAAAAAAAGCTCGACACAATCCAAACAGCAAATCAAGGCAGATTTCACTTGGTAATGATGACATACATGCTTCTCATGCATATGGTTATAAATATATTACAAAGTATCAATTTATCCAGGCGCCCCCATTGTTTGCCGGTGATGATACGTCCACAGGAGCTGTGACGAGACGACCCGGGGAAAAAATGTCCTTCGTACTTCAAGGGGATGTAATTGTAGTAATTATAATATAAATACAAGCAGCGTTCATTTAGCTCGCAACGGATTCCTGAGCTTTTTTCGAAAGGTGATGAAAGCTAGGGAGCCAAGGAGCGGCCAGGATGTTACAAAAGCAATGTAGGCAAGCAACCAGACTGACCTCCCTTGGTATCGAGTCAGTTGGTTTATAGATCTCTTGACAGGAGCAATTATCTCATGAAGCTTATTGCTGTGGATGTCATCACCATGCTGTTTTGTTGACCCTGCAGGGCTTTCGTTCCCCACTCCACTGGCGTTTTCGTTGTGGTTCAACGCAGATACCACATTCTGTTGTCTACCGCCCACCTCGTTGCTTAATTGTTCTTCATCAACTGCATGGTTCGAAGGTGAGCCATCACTGCCAGGGCCATCTTTTGTTACTGCAGCTACCATTCCATCTTCCATGAGATTAACATACGGACTTTTATCAATGGAGGATTCCAAAGAAGAGTGCAAAACATGATCATTTGCCTGTTATTAATCATGAGATGAAATATTTTAGTCAACACACAGAAAAGCTGAGCATTTAAGATGACAAATTTCATTGACGAGTTAGTGCTCTGCACACCTTCTGCCTATGCATGTAGGAGCTGTCATGAAGAGCAGAAAGGAACTCAGAAGTAGCTCCAACCCACCTACAAATATATCAGATGACATCAAATTCAGATTATCCCTTAACAGAAGATATATATGTTTGTAATACTCAATGCTGACATCATATAACTTTCAGATTTATAGAAGACATACCATAGTCTTCGAGCAGTTAATCCTTGGAAGAATGCAAGATGACCACCATTCGAGTAGTTGCTAAAACAATGTTTTTATTGGCCCTAAATAAAATCAAGATGCTTCTGATTAACATTCTTATGGGCCACAAATCAAATAAAGTTTGTAGTGATTAAAGATTAGTAATACATGAACAGAACTGTTCAGAAATGAGGAGCATGAGTTTCACAGGAAAAATTCACCTGCATTCATCCCAAGGAATAGCCTCCCTTGTGCAAAGGGGATCATCCAAAGCATTGATACAAAGCAAGGGAACTGACACATTTCCAACGTAACTAGCACTGCTGCACCGGCGATAGTAGGTATCCACTGTCTGTAAGGAGGGAAAAAGATCACTGCACACGATCAGATTATTCAGATTTTTCAACAATATCAGCTGTTGCTTGAAATATTATCTGTTTATAATAGAGAAGTGAATGCCAATATGCCATAAAAGCATATGATTGAGGATACCTCATATCTTGCGACAACACAAGTAGCATGGTGGTCAAACTCCCGGATAGATCGTGACTGCCAAATTAGAGAGAAAAGAAAAACAGTGAGATATCATACAAAGTCATGAAGATCCCATCAATAGAAACACCAAATTTCTCTAATCTAGGAATTCAAAAGGCTACATAATTAGTCAAACTATTGGCAGCTTAAAGATTATCCTTTTCATAACACAAAATAGCAAACCACAAAAACTAATCAAGAGGGCATGGGACCGGTCTATCTTTCCTTAAAAAAGATAAAGATGTTGGTATTTATATAAAAAAAATCCTGTAAACACTACATAAACATATTCAGTTTGATACCAACAAAGATTGCAGGAGAGGGAGTCAAACCTTTCTAATACCTTCCCAGTTTGCAAGTCGGGCCAAGACAGGTTGATGTCTGCCAAAGGCAAAGGTTAATGTTTCCTCAATAGTGAAGAGTAATCATGTTCTTATTATTTGTGACAGTGCTAGGTAGGTGGATTGTGTCCACCACCAGGATTTTGAGCATTTAATTGGAATTTCCATTCCTAGAAGGAAGAATGCAGTTATTTGTCATAATGCCTCTGACAGCTGTGCAAGAATTTTTACCATAGTGAAAGCAACAGCAAGTAAAGGATAGAAAACATATAACACAAGTAACTCATGCAGCCAGGCATGGAGGTTACACATATCTAGAGCCTCTCAGTTTCAGGAGAATACTCAGCTAAGTAGGTTTATGAATTATGAGGTCCTATTCAGGGTGCTGTCCTGTTTAGGCCATGGGAGCCAATAGGGAAATCATGGGCACATAACAAATGCCATTTCTTCATGTGGTTGGTTGCACATAACAGGTGCTGGACTGCTGGTGCTGATCGACTTGCACGATGGGGCCTAATACACCATGCCCAATTCCCCCACTGCGATCAGGCTGAGCCGCTGAAGAGATGAATAGATGATCCATCATCTGCTCGTCACCAGCATTTTTGCATGACAGTTCTGATTCAGCCTGAAGCCCCTTCCACCGCAGCCTGGGGAAACGTCGATGACTGGTGTGCCTAGAGCTAATGATATGGTCGAAGTCCAGGCATGGGCGCATGGCAAGGCCTTAATTCCCTCATCATCTTATGGTCACTTTGGAATCATCGCAGCTGATGTGTCTTTGATGGAGCTCCAAACGTAGCTGGAGCTTTTTTGCTCATCAGCAAGGAGATGCAGTTGTGGTAATTCCCACCTGGATGCTCTAGCGCCAGGAGGCAGTGAGGTGCTAAGGTCGAGCTCTTTTTTATTTACAGTCAAGCGTGCCCATGTGACCTAAGAAACTTTGGCGCATGCGTGTCCGTGTGTCTGTAAGAGCTCCTACCTTTTTATTCTTCTTTAATTAATATAAGGATACACAGCTCTCCTGCAGGTTCATCTGTTCGAGGAACAAATGAAAATAAGGGCCAGTTTGGCAGGTGGGGAGGAGGTCAGAATTAATTCTGAATTGATTCTAGTGGTGATTGAACACGGTGCAGTGAGGAGCAGTTGAGACTTGAGAGCGTTTTTTTAGCTCCCAACTCGTAGTGTAATGGAGAAGTGATTCTCATCAGCTCCCCACCAGAATCCTATTGCATTTTAAGAATTTGGTAGGGATCCACAGAATCCACTCCAAAGAAGCTGGGAGTGGAGCTCTGCCAAACTGGCCCTAACAAGCAGAAATCATATAAGACCACTCTTAGATACTTTCAGTTTCAAGCTCCAGACAGGTATTAGAATCACTACATTTGAATAATCCAAGCATCCACAAATACTTTGATCATGGAAATATATCCCATTTACTTGTACATCGCTCTATAAAACTATGGTCCAGTCACTTTTACAGTGTTAATAACAACTATTACACACTACAAAAAAATTTCCAAGCATATATATCATTCTCAAGAGATAACTTAAATAAAAGTTTCCAGATTATAGTGTACCTTTTAAGATGTGGTGATTGTGTAGAATAAAAAATAAAGAGTCTTGTTTAAATGTGTAGTGTGTACAGTTTAGTGAGGAAAGCTTACAATTTTGCATAGCCCTTCAGACCAATTGCAAGTGCTTTGTCGTAAATACGCTGCACAAACTTGCGGGAAATAAATCTGTCACCTATCTACAAAATTGAAGTGAAATGAGAAAGCAGGGTGAGAATAAGGGCCAGTTTTGGTGTTATGGCAGTGTGCTGTTCAGACAACTGCATAAGCTTTGTTACAGAGAATTGTTACCAATAATAAGAACAAGGCTACAATTGTTTAATATATCAAGAAACATTTTATAGAACATGTATTAAGAAAACAAGACCTACTATTGTCAAAATACTTTTTCAGGTGTGACAAAACCTAAATTTGCCGTGAATCTAAACTTGAATGATTCAAGATGAGTCCTTGGTTAAGTACCACAATGAGTTGTAATACATTGACAAAAAGGGCAAGCTTTGTATCTTTGCCTATCTTTCTTGAGCGTGGCAAAGAATTTCCTTGCTTTTATGGGTGAGCCAAATGGACCATATTCACTAGCAAGCAAACATGGACCACCATCAAGGCTAGGAACAGTTGGAAAAAGAAACCGAATAAGATCTAAGTCATTTATTCATTTCTGCATTTGGAGCAGTGCAAAAATGAACCGAAGTTCTTAAGACACAACTTAATAAAAGATTCTACATCATAAGCATTCAAGTTTTCCTAGTGAATAACGGTCGAGCAACTAACCAATAGATCCCATGGAGAAACTTAATAAAAGATTGTACATTATAAGCATTCAAGTTTTACTAGTGAACAACGGTCAAGCAACTAACCAACAGATCCCATGGAGAACAAATAGATACTGCACCAGCTACAGGAGTATTCTCTCCTTCTTCTCCAAGATACTTGACCTGTACAAAGATGTCGAATAAATATGTACTGTTCGTATCATGTTTAGAAATCAACTTATAATAAACTGTCACAATTCTACTTTAGAGTAAAAAAATGGCATTGGTGGGGAGGAATTGGAACAATGATCATGCACATCATGGATTCAGTATATACACAAAATTAAAAAGTACAAGACTAGACACAAGTCTGACCATGACTATCAGATGAGTAACCACCAATAGTGAATGCGAATGGAGTACCAGGAACAGATAAAAAACCAGCCAAATTACTCATCAACAAGGCTAAAGCAGTTTAGTGAGCTCAAAGAAAGTAAAGAGGAAGACTAAGCAGGTTGATGAATGGGGCTGGCCTACAAGCCAGGAACGTTTACCAAATTTCTTTTTCTCGAACAAAACTTCCCCAAATTTCAGTAAAACCCTTAACTAAAGTATGGTTGAATTGCAGAAATAGTGGATAAATCCAGAACAATTCTAACTGATTTGGTACTTCTTAAAAAATCTTCATATAATTTAACATATGCAAAGAAAGAATCTGAATAATGGACTGTGTCAACTAGTTTCTTGTAAAAATAAATTGAGTTCATTCTGATCTTGGCCTAGTTAGAAAACAAGTCACAGTTGAAAACCTGAGTCAATCTTTAAACTTAAGCTTGTACGTGCATGACTCTTTTTAGCAAGAAGCTACTATCATCCATAAAAAACAGTAACCTTGTGCAAATTTTAGCTTACAGTACAAATAAAATGCAACTAACGCTTTTGCATAGTAGGTAGCAGGAAATAGCAAACGTCAGAATATGAAAAATAATGAAACATGCAGATTTAAAAAATACGTCAAAGAGAAAGATGCGTACCACAATATTGGCACCTATGCTTGTACCAATGCAAAACAGTGGGGTTTTCGGATATTTGTCATGCAGGTACTTAATGACCTCTCGGACATCTTCTGTCCAGCCACCATTATAGAAGCAATCTGACTGCCAAGAAAAAAAATTACAAACTCAGTGGCGATGGATACTGAAAAATCATTTGGTGCCTTAGAAACATGATGCACTGTAAACAGACAACTATAACTTAATGTGGATTTTATCATTTTGCACCATCATTGGTGGCAATCAGATATATGGCTAACAAGAGCTACAGATCTTGGGCAAAAACATTGAGCATTACAATCTGAACCCGAACAGAGATCATGAGTGTTCAGGAAAGTTTAAATGGTATAGTGAGCGAATTTTAAATACTTGCTGTTTCAGTTAGATAACTTACAGTAATGGACACACCACCAAGACCTCTGTGGTTGCTTACACAACAACATTCCATCCTTTGCTTGCCATGGAATAAGCCAAATGTTTTACATACTGCGAGTGGTTACATCTTTAGAATGATTAGCAAATATAGAAATAAGTTATACAACAGAGATACAAAGAGCTCTTGAAATATGCAAATAGCCAAATACAATTCAGAAACAAGTCAACATCCAAAAAAAAGATAGAAACTAACAGCTGCAGCAGAATCACTCGTTAATCCAGGAACCACAACTACAAGGGGTATTGAAGCATCTTTAGAAATGAATCCATCCGCAACTGCAAAATAACTGAAATAGGTCAGATAATACCATCATGTCATATATATATATATATTACAAAGAATCTGGGAGTCTGTACCTTCCAAATCAGATGTGGGCAGCCAATCCAAAGCAATGGTTCCACCATCACTAACTGTGTACAACTGTCTGCAGTGCAGAGATTTGTAATCAGTGCACTGCCAACTAAGAAAGCAAGAAAAGAATTTTTGTTCGCTCCACTTAAAAAAGCATAGATCCTAAAGAACTTAGTTAGGGGCTTAAACTACAGAGAATCAGTTCTCTTGTGCTCCTTGACAGGAAGCAGACAATTAGTTTCAATAAGAAATGCAAACTATTGATATTCAGCTTTCTTTCTTTTTCTTTCCTTTCATGCAGGGTCCATACTGAATTATGAAACCATAAATTTCTCTGAATACCAATCGAGTGACCAAAACGATCTTAGACTTGTCGAGGAGTTCATCCATGAACTGAAAAAGAGGCAGGCAAGAATGCCCAGAAATTATTGCAGCGCTCAAGCCGCTCATATAAGCTCATGCATATCCCACTCCACAGCAAATAGAAGCATCATGGACTTATTGACATCAGATCTTATTCCAATTTCAAATAGGCATTTTATGATTGTTGTTTTGTCAAACTGTTTAGCTTTGACATAAATATATAAGAAGGTACAAAGATTGACAGCGCATGGTCGATGTTACTAGATTCATGGTAAAAGGTACTTTCATACTATATATAATAATATATTATTGCAAAAAATAAAATGCTGGGCATCGTGTCATACTGAAGATCGTGTCAGTCTCGTAAAAAAAATATAATTATATTGCAATATATGGTCATGGGATGCTAACCATACTTGAAAGAATAAACTCTTGATAGTGTCCACGGTACAGCTAAATGGCTAGAGTGAATAAGGGAATACTGCAGAATGTAACTGCCCCCTGAGTAACGAACATAACCTCTTGTATGTGACTGAAGGTGGCATCCCATAGATGCCCAGGAACAATGTCTGAAAATGCGGGCTCGCCAGCCATGGCGTCGCTAGATACCTGCATAATTATACCACAAATCCATAATAACTTCCAACTTAAATTGATCATAACACGATGTAATTAATTCGTCGCATGATTCAGAACACCACATTGCAGATTCCATCACAGTTGACCAAACACGCCTAATGCTGCCTAATGCAGGTAATACCGCTACACTAGGACGATCAGCAGGCCTAGAGGGCCCATAGCCCTACCTGCCGTGGAGCGAGCGGCACTTGGACGCGACGCTGTGGTAGATCTCCGAGGCGGGGTGGAAGGTGAGCTCGACGCGGCCACCCCGGAAGCCGCGGAGGATGTCGCCGATGACGTGGAGCTCGAAGAAGCGGTACAGAAAGACTAACACGACGATGATGGCGGCCAGCGCGTAGTGCTCCGCGGGCACCATCGCTGCCGCGCGGAGCAGCAGCTCGACGGCCGACTCTCCCCGGCGACGGCCTCCGACATCCTTCGCTTCGCTACACCCGCCTTGGGGCCTTCGGGTTCCGCGATTTGGGAGCGGCGCGCTCCGCCCCGTGAGAGAGGAGGACGAAGATGCGGCCGGACGGACGCACGCACGCACGCCCTGGTCAACGTCGCGCGCTCCTCGAGGTCACCTCGCCGGCGCGGAGAAGCGACCGGTGCGGTGGGAGTTATGAAGCAGCTCGAGCGGCTATTCCGAGGTTGGGCGGAGCACGGGATTCACACCGTGGACGGACGGACCAACCATGGCGATGCAAAGAGTGCTCTCCTGGTTCCCTGGGCCTGGACCATTTACGCCCTTGTTGTCGTTTTCAAGTGACCTTCGCGTAAGTGGCGCGGGTGGGGCATGGATGTCGGGGCGACGTTGACCCCCTATCGGATACGTACCCGTCGGGTACGGCACGGAGACGTATTGACTTATTGTGCCAATACGGCCCACTGGCCCAGTTCGATACTCCCTCCGTCCCTAAAAAAGAACATCGTTGTGCGATCGCGTGTCATAAGTTTTAACTCAATTTTTAAAAATACGTCGCAATATTTAAATTTTTAAATAAACTTGTTAAAATACTAGACTTAAAGATCTTTCCGATGATCTTAATTACTTAAAGACAAATGTTTTTACAATATACAATTGTCGGCATTTATGTCTCGGGAAGCGGTGACATTCTTTTAGGGACGGAGGGAATACTTGTTAGTGTGTTACTGCTTTTTTTTAGAATTACATAGTGCAACGCAGACGGTCATAACACGCACGCACACTCACCCCTATAAACATAGGTACGCAACCCTACCCCTATGAAGCACCTTCGAAGGACCGCGGCGGATCTGATCCGAGATTCTCGGTCACCATAGGCGCCTCGTCGTCGACGGGGACGTCGCTTACCACTTAATGTATAGCGCCGGTAAATCCTGAGAAAATCTTAAGAAAAGGTGCGAGCACCAGGATTTGAACACTGGTGGGTAGCGTCCCACTAGACGTCCTACCATTGGACTACAAGCCAATTCGTTGTTACTGCTTTGTTGTACAATGTACAATTTATTTATCTTCGTCATTTTTTTGACAAATTTATCTTCGTCATTGACCACCGCTACCGGCTGCTGCAACTTCTTTCTCTGCTTCCTAATGCGATGGTTCTGTACCTTCTTCTCGCTGCGGCCATGCGCCATGGCAGCGCGCCGGCGCTGCTATGTGCCTCGCTGACGGCAGCCTTGGAGGCCGTTGCCGCCGTCACTGCCTTCTGGTGTCTACAGGTCTCTTGGTCGCCTCAATGTCAAGATCCCTTTTGGCAGGCTATTGTACTGTAGCGATGCTACTACGATGCTGCCGTTGAGAGAGCCTGGTGCCCTGCCTTGCTACGATGACCCTGGCTCTTTTCTGGGTCTCACACTTGGTCCTGCATGGACACGGACGGGTGTGATTAGATAGCGCAACTAAAGCTCCTGGTAACTGAAGCCTGGCCAGAGTCTGCGGCATCGTCTTCATTTTGCTGTCCTCTTGATCGTGATGTAGGCCTCCGGTCGGCGGCGTGTGGTGCGTATTCGTTTGCCTATGTCTTTTGCGTTATCCTCGTCGTGAGCAACTTCATCACGTATAACTCTTGGCGAACATGCACGAGGTCAACGATGGCTGCCTCCAACTGAGTTTTGTGCATTGATGACAATATAAATTAGGAACTAATAAGGTTTATTGACTTTGGAGAGGTAACAAATATGCGCAGGTGTATGAGAACACATGAGACCCCTAAATTCTTTTCTAAGTGGCATTTTGACCAATCAAGGCTTACTTTTCATTTTATATTTTGAATTTGAGTATAGTACGCACCATACTGTACAAGAAGATAGAAAATGCAAGCTTAAGGGTAATCTTGTTCTCTCACTTCAAACCTAAAACACTATAGTAAAGAAAAAAAAAGGCAACAACATCCATTACCTACCCAAGTCATTCAGTGCGTGGTCAAGTCTAGCTTCTTGACTAGATCAAAACTCACAAGTTGTTACAACGGTTTTATGATGAAGCAAACCCAAAACAAGTTATTATGGCACTGCAGCTTCTCTGGTTCCTCTATCTATGTACTTAGGAATCATTGTATTATGATGGCTTTATAGTTTGGTGTGCCATTGTTGCCCAAAGAAATGTTGTCTTCATCATGTCATCGCCTAAGACAACTTCATCATCAATTTCATCCTCTACGTCAGAAGTGCTAATTGTTACCTCTATCTTCCATAGCAACATATGTCCATTTGCTAGGGAAATTCTTTGCACATGACAAAATTCATGGGAGCGATGGCACTGATTGGACGAAGAATGCCTCGTGGAAGCCATATATGATGATGCACTTGGATAGTGGGACAATTCCTACACACAAGTTTTATGAGATTCCATGGTACCCACAACTGAAGGTGTAGGAGCTGAAGCATGTGCGCTCGCTGGTGGTGGTGGACGAGCACTTGAAGAATGGGACGACATTGTTACTGTCGTCGTTGTCTTCCTAGGTGTGAAGGAGTTGCTAAAGTTGTTCCTGCTCCTTTGTTGTTGTCCCTACAATTCTTTTTTTGCAAGCGTAGCACCATATCTCGCCTTGTTATCAACCATGTCACAATACGGTTGAACTCGCTGAGAAGGCTAATACCTACATGCGAATCAAAGAACTCAAGCAACAATTAGATGGATGGAATCTGAATAAAAATGGCAATTGTGGATGTATGATCAAGCTCAAGAAAGTGGGGTTTCACAAACGATAATGGTGATTGTTCGATGACAGTTTGAGGTAAAACAAAATCCAAACCCTAATATAAGTGATGGTTACTGATTATAAGGTCTTAGGGGGCGTGCATAACCCCTGGACATGCCCCCTAATGAGCTCAAAGATGATACATGGCCCAACGGACCAACGCAACACACTAACATATACTTGTTTTGACAATTCCCATTGACTTCAATGGAATTTTAATGTTAAACTAATGTCATTGGTTAGATTTATATTTAATTTCTATGCAAAGGTGGATATTGAAAAGGAGTCTGCATGCATCCTAGGCGTTTGTTTTACTACATGCTAGTCTTGGAGGCCGAGGCAATCTCAAACTCGAGTTAGATTGGACCTCCCACTTGACTTGGACGTCCTTGTTGGTCTCCTCCTCCTCCTCCACACCTCCATGTACTTCAAGATCATCTCCAATGTTCATAATCATGATATAATCATTATGTAACAATCTATTCTCAAAACTATGAAAATAATCACTTAAGAATGGGATCACCTCTAGATTTAGGGCATGGTGGCTTAGCCCCCAACCAGGCTCCTAGTGTACACCCAAGACATGTTTGGTTCCATGTTCTCTGTTGTAGCCAGGCTTTCGCTGTGCACCGACACCTCCTTAGTCAGGCTACGTGGAAACAAGTTGGAGATCTGTTTCTAGGAAACCAAGCTTGGATAGCCCGTTGGTGGCTTCAATGTGAATTGCTGCGGCGGAGGTGCTCATCGTTGGTGGCAAGCGCGACCCCCTTCGGCCTCCTTGGCGGTGGCGGGTGGTGCATCATGTTGGTAGGAGCTCACCAAGTGACAGAGGTAAACTCACCCTTTCATTAAGGGGGTGATGGTACCATATCAAGCCAAACAATCAAACGGAACTCTACTAAGTACATGCTTAGCTACTACAAGAACTAAACAAGAGGGTCTTGCATTGGACAAGCCAGGCTTGATCTGAACTAGCTTTTTTTTCTAGCCAGGCTTGGGATGGAGAAGTGAACCAAACAGACCCTTAATTAATGTCGCATTTGAGTTCTAGCCATTGGACCTTGGCTAGCGATTGGAGTCTCAGCGGGTACATCCGAAGGAATGGTGTCTTCATGAGGCCTTGCCCTGCCCCGCTCGCCTAGGGCACAACAAAGTCATGTCTAGTCGCCATGGCTCGCCCAAGTCACCCCTCATGGCCCCACCTTGCCTCACTTACCAAGGTCACGCTGCAGTCGTGTCTGCTCTGCTCGCGTAGATCACTCCTCCACGGCTGCTCAGCTAGGTGCGCTATCTCGCTCACCCGGCCTCACCTCGCTCTCTTAGGTCGAGCTTCTACTGCTGATCGGCCAGGTGCGTCACCTCTGCTCGCTCAGCCATGCCTCCCTCGCCAAGGTACAGGAAGTGGGTCGAGTCGGTTCCTTTGTTTTGAGCAGATTTCATGGTTGTCTGACGAGGATATAGAGAGAACGTAGATTTCATAATTGTTTTGGCAAAAAGTTCACAATAATCTTTTCACCGCTCACGGATGAACCAAACAATGAATCGGTCCCAATAACCCGACGAGGCTTCTTGGAACCTGACACACTATAAGCTATTCTTGCTCTTTCTCTGTCCTGTATATGCTCGGTATACCAGGGGGGGTGAGGCGTTTCAGCAGTGCAGTATCATCAGTTTGCCCGGCTCGTTGAACTTCATGTTCTGTCGAACAACAATAGGGACTACTGCAACTCAACGAATGAAGGAATGCCAAAGCAACCGGATGTATTCTTTTCGAACGGAGACAAAGTATCACGAAAATCCTTCCAAAAAAACAAAGTATCACAAAAACCTCTTGCTCATCACGGCACCACACATCATTATTACTGTTCCACAGCGCATGGATCGAGTAGCAGAGGCACGCGTGTGGCTACGACGATCAAACTGCAATAACAGAGAACAAAAAACAAGCAAACACCACCCACACGCGCCATCACCCACAAAAAAATTGCACCTATCACGCAGACCGGCGAATCAACCAATTGTTCAGTCGAACTCCCAGCAGGCCAATTAACATGAACAGCAGGCATACGTTGTTTAAACAACCAAACCAAACCCCTGATCGGTCGGCTTATTCAAAATAATCTCCCTTCGATCCAGTCCAGATACATCAGACGTTCTGCGTGACGCCACTGGGCGCCTTGTTTTGCTGCGTGTCGTTGTCCGAGTACCAGCCGTGCTTGGAGGAGTCGTACTTCTCGCCGTCGCCCCAGAGCGCGTAGGCCTCCTCGCCGTGGACGGCGTCGTCGCCGATGGCGAGCTCGTCGTCGGGCATGCGCAGCGGCACCACGATCCGCACCACCAGGCACACGAGGCTGGTCACCACCACGTTCCAGGAGATGATGAAGAGCGCGCCGACCACCTGCTTGACGAGCTGCATGCCGTCGCCGTAGAAGGCGCCTTTGGAGTTGCTGACCGGCAGGAACAGCGGGCACAGGTCCGGGTGCGCGAACAGCCCCGTGGTGGCGCCGCCCAGGAACCCGGCCACGGCGTGGGTGTGGAACACGCCCAGGGTGTCGTCCACTTTCTGGAGCAGGCGAGAGCGCTTGTGCACCACCATCATCGTGAACCACGGGACGCTGCCGGAAATCATGCCCATCAGGATCGCCGCCCAGCCCTGGACCAGACCTGCAGCAGACATATACGTCGACGATTCGATCGGCATCAGACGGCAAATCAGTTATTATACCAAGAAAAACTAATTATACGGTGTATATGCTAGCAGTTTTTCTTCTGGATTCTGGATTTTAGTCGATGTTGTGCATAAAAAATGGAAGCATCAGACAGTCAAAGAACCAATTGAAGCGCGCATACATGCATGCATTCCACTGACAAGATATATAATGATCCTCCAAGATAATTGGTATAGTGATAATTCCCACTGACAGGTAGTGATCGGTCCAGTCTGGGTACAAGGAAGTCCTCGTACCTTTGCTGCTTTAGTTTCCTTTTAGATTCCTATAGTACAGAAACATAAAGGTTCAAAAGCAGCATCGTATTGTGTGGTACTATACAAACACTGACGGTAGATAAAATCTTTGGAAAATGATGTTCTTTCTTGCTAACTTTGGTTCAGACCTCAGCTCAGTCTTATCTCTCGTTCATGGAAATGGAATCCATCTGCTTTTTCAGCACACCTTTTTCAAATTTCCTTAGTTGAGGGAAACACTACAGAGCACTCGTGCCAAAGTAGCCTTCTAGATAAACTACAGCACTAGGTAAAGTGAATAGACTCGTGACGTCGAATCCTAGATTCATTGGTTCGTTTACGCATAGGTCAAAAGAGTGTAGATTCAGCTGTGCAATCGTGCAGAGTCACAAGATAGAAAACGATCGATCCGGTGTTTTTGGGCGGATCTGTCTATGCCACAACCAAGGGCAACTATCAGCTATTGACGTATCTGCCCGTTTAATAATGATAATATACTCGCTATTGACAAATGTTACTACTTACTACAGCTATAGGTAATGAACCACAACTAATAATGACAAATGCTAGTGCTACGTAAGAGTACTATATAGTAATCACCATCAGGCAGTAGCAGAGTAGTGATTATTTGGACCGAGTCGTGTATATACCTGCGCCGGGAGTGATGCAGACGAGGCCGGTGATCATGCCCTGGACGGCGCCGATGACGGAGGGCTTCTTGAAGAAGATGACGTCGAGGCAGGTCCAGACGAGGAGGCTGGTGGCGGCGCAGATGTTGGTGTTGAGCACGGCGATGGAGGAGTCGATGTTGGCGGAGTAGGGGTCACCGCCGTTGAAGCCGGCCCATCCCATCCACAGGATGCCGGCGCCGGTGAGCATGAGCAGGACGTTGTTTGGCGGGAACCTCTCCCTGTCCTTGGTGAGCCTTGGCCCGACCCAGTATGCGGCGGTGAATCCCGCGACGCCCGAGGAGAGGTGGATGACGTAGCCGCCGGAGTAGTCCATGACGCCCCAGTGGAAGAGGAATCCTCCGCCCCAGATGGAGAAGGCGCCGATGGTGTAGGAGAAGGTGAGCCAGAGCGGGACGAAGAGCATCCACGCCTTGAAGTTCATGCGGCCGAGCAGGGAGCCGGCGAGGAGGATGAGCGTGATGGCGGCGAAGACGCACTGGAAGTAAACCATGGACGCCATGGGGTAGAAGGGCATGATCTCGGGTGTCTCGATGAGCCCGGTGCTGCGGGAGTAGTGCGTGGTCGCCGGGAGGGCGGCCTGGCTGAGGAGCGAGCCCTGGCCGAGCGCGTGGCCGGCCTTGCCCCAGAACGGGACCAGCCTCTCGCCGAAGGACATCTGGTAGCCCCACATGACCCAGCACAGCCAGACGGCGGCGAACGCGTAGAGCGCCATGAACGCCGAGTTGACGGCCCACTTCTTCTTGACGATGCTGCCGTAGAGGATGACCAGCCCCGGCACGCTCTGCAGGCCTACCAGCGTGGCCGCCACCATCTGCCACGCGTTGTCGCCCTTGTTGAGCCACACCGGTATGCCGAGGCCCGGCTGGTACCCCGCCGTCATCGTCAGATTATAGGGATAGAGCGCCATCCTCGCTCACGGTCGCGACGACGATCGATCAACTGGCTAGACTAGCAAAGCACGCGGTGCCCAGTACACCGGTCAGGCGGAGATAGCAGTGGCACCGTGTGTAGCGGCCGGCACTAATAATGAGGTGATCGATGATGGGGGAGGCTGCTAGGCGAGGCTCCCGGCCGTTATATATAGGGACCGGCTCGTGCGGCTGACGCGCGGGGGCAAAGCTAAGAGCGGGCGAGTTCGGCGAGAGCGCCGGCGGTGAGTGGCTCAAGGAGAAGAGAGCGGAGCTAGATCCTAGGCTTGAGGAACCAGGAATTGAATATGAGTTGGCCAGTGTTGAGGGGAGGGAAGAATCCAAGTGCCAAGCATTGGTTTCGAAGGATCCCCAATCATGTATTGTATGCGACAAGCTAAGTCACCCAGCTGGCCTCTTGCTTGGTTTTAAATTTGTGCTCTGCTTCTTGTTGCTCGTCATCTTGGGGGCTACTAGTTCCATTTCATTTAGCTAGCGCGAGCTTAGCTTAATCCTGATGGGGTAGAGGATCTCCTCGGCCAGGCTAGCTGGGCGTTCGATCTTGTCGGATTCTCGGGCCTATCCGATTGTACACGAACCTCAGTCAGAAACTTGGCAGCTATGAAGTGTCCGGGTTCACATCAGCCTTGTTGTAAACCCTCTGAGCTGGCTCTGGGACGCTCGCATAGCTTAGGGCTCGTTTGGACGTGACAAACTGTTTCGTTTCTGACGTGAATCACCAGAAACGCCTCCAAACATTTTTTTTTTAATCTTTTCCCCGGATCCAGAACAGAATCGGTCTATGGCTTCTTCAGCAAACTTGGAAGCAGGGAAAGAGTTGCTCCACATAAAAACATTTCAGTTTCTTTATCTCACCTATATTCTAGAAATTGTATGTTTTTTATTTATAATCCTTTGTAGTGCAACAAATAAAAATGGGTTATATTTAAGTTGATCTCCGTCTAAAAAAGTTACTAATTATTTCGAAGCATATTTTTACTTATGTGATTTCTTAAGAAATAAACATCATCATGTGAAACAGAATCCAACCTACTAGTCAAATGGCTTTCTAAAGTGATTCTGAATCATCATCTGAAACATATATTTCTTGAAATAATGTTCATCCGAAATGTTTCTATGAGAATATGAATATCTACCAAACACTAGCAATTGCACACAAAATTATGTAAATTACAGCACCACGCGATATGTCACGGCGACACACGATCGCATATTGCAAATACGGCACTAGGGTTGTTGAGCATACTGATACAGTGCATGCGTCTCAAGTGGTTTGGCTGTACATGCGTCTCAAGTGGTTTGGCTGGTTGTTGAGCATGCTCCTCACTTCAGTTGGCGACTTACGTACAGACAACCCAAAAATGGCCACTAGGAATCCAGCCCAAGTTGACGTCTGAAGATGATAACTGAATCCGCGAGAGGTGAGATTCCCTCTCCTGGAGCAGGAAGTCAATAGCGCGAAAACGAAGCCCGCGGAATTGCCATCTTGTCTGCATATATATCGAAAGGTTCCTTTGAGCCAACCGCATTACACGGTGTCTGTCATATTCTTTCGCTGTTACCTGTTATGATGACTTGTGGTTTTTGGTAGAGATACTCGTATTAACAACCGTTGGTTGGACAAAAAGACTCCAGGCCTCTTGGAGCATGCATTTGTTTGTGCTAAATTGCTGACGGCTAACTTGACCGACCAAGGGAGTGAAAGGCAACTAGCATACAAAAAACGCCAGTGCCCTAGCAATATTTTGGTATCAGGTGGCCTATGTAAGTTGTCCGCACACGAGCAATCGTGCATCGACATATGGCAAGGGATCAGACTGCCGCTCCGAAGGGCTCAAATCTCAATTCTAGGCGCAACACATCTTCATTTTTCCTGCTTCAATATTGCAGTACTGGCAGCATGCTGGCTCCCACAATGGCCCAATTTGATGATACACGGTCACTTTTATGGATGATACAGTCATGGGAAACAGAACAGGGTTTAATTCTCATCTGAAACATGGAAATTTTCCTTAGTTCTTGTGGGAAATTAACTCTCTGTGTAACAAAATGAATAACGAAACGTACCAGTCTGAACAGGGTTCATACATAACACGGGATCACTTACGAAATAAGTAGAAAAACATAACAAATAGCGACATGCTCTCTCATCATTCTAGGCACCAATCATCACCATGATTAAAATAAAGTGATAACATCATAAGGCTCTTGAGCATATAGGACGAGAGCAGAAAATGACATGCTCTATCATCATCGGTATTGGGAGTTCCCACCCGTCATCCGTCAATTGTAAGGTCAGCCGAAAATGACCACCGCCGATGATTGCTTTGGTCTCACCTTCATTGTCCACATGCTGATTTACAAACATATAATTAATATAAAAGACGAGGAAAAAATACAGCGCTAGTGGCTGAGAAAATAACCATAACAACAATGTAAATACCGTAACTTTGTGTCTTTGTGATCACCAAAAAGGGGTACATCTCTTCCTAGAAAAAGGGGCGGAAAAAACTAGCTGGGACAAAAGAATCTGCAAGGACATTGACAAAAAGGGATAAAGTACAACTACTATAACAATTAAATCTTCAGTAACAACTCAGAGTGAAAAACAAACTTTTGTCTAGAAAACAAACAAGATAACCTAAAAATGGTAATGGTATGTTCCAACAGCAACATATTGCATATTGCATGACGCCATACAGAATAAGACAATTAATTAGTAAACATTAGGAAAACATAGTGACCACTTGCATAAATCAATGTGTAAATTGAACTATTTATGCTATATATATTCAAATGAGTTTTCAAATTTCTAAGGCCTCAGTTGAAACACTTTCTTGCTTCTGGCGGTGAGAAGAGTTCCAACATTCATTAACCCTTAAAATCATTCTGAGCAGAGGCGCAGAGCAAGCAACTCGCACAGGTGTATCATCAAGATTGCTACATGTTGGGTACTTGGGTTGCCACATGACTTACTGTATGGTACTTCTTAATACCTTCCCAATCAAGATCATACCTGATGCTTTAGCCTCTGCAGCCTATGCCTTCTATTCTCCTTCTGGTGACTGCTTATGCATCTCGTGCACTTCCTATGATCTACACTTCAACAGAAATGGAAATCTCATTCTCATGCACTTGCATCTTGGAATAAATAAACCCTTAAGTTATACATGTGTGACATTGATACAAAGCAGCAAATAGACCAGACAAATGACTGTATTATAAATAAAATGGCTCTCTTTTCCAAGGAACATTATAGTAGATTATAGTGCCAGATACCACTATGTAATGTCAAACACCAAAGCCAAGAAAAAAAACCCACATCATTTTACTTAGTTGTCACATTAATGTTTTATTAATGTGTCATTCTTCATTTCTTCTACTACTACTAGAAGAATGTGCAATGGTGCCAGAGTTTATTTTGGGGCTTCAGGGTCATATTTAGGTATACTGCAACAAGCTAAAGACTAAGTCATCCTGATGGTACATTTTGTGTGAGAAAACAAGAAAAACTTCAAAATAATTTCACATCTGCAGATGAACAGATGGAAACAAACACGCTGATGAAAACTGGAAGCAAACACATGTGTAAATAAATTGTTGAGTGTTTAATAATATTCAAGTATCATAAAAACATGATTTAGAGCATCTGCCTCATAACACTGCACATATGTGCAAAACAACAAATATCCTAAGCTGATGTGCAAAGTGCAAGCCTATCAAAAACCTCAAATAGCAATATAAATGCACACTGAAAGGTAGGCATAAAAACTGAGCAATTTGAAATTCCCAAGGCCCACAAATGAAAAATATTTCTTCTCAGACACACAAAAGCCACATATCATTATATTAAGGAAACAAAGAAAGGATTGACCCCATACAAAGAACCAACTCACCCACGCTGCACACCATGCAGTGAATTACACACACACAAATGGAAAATATTTAAAACTAGGAGACTTACATCAGTAGAGAGTACTCGGCTCCACCGTGTTAAGAATTCTTGAATGTGAGAATGGTTTCCAGTTTTTCGTTCTATTGGATGAACTTTAAAATCGTATGGCACTCAGCCATCACAGGTTCCAATGCTTCTGTGTTGTGTGTGCAATGCCCAAGAACCAAGATAGAGATACCGCCACATGATATCCTGTAGGCGTGCAGTGGGCGTACTTTTTTTTTTTATCAGATCACAACAATTGAGGTTCGACATGTTCATCACAGAATGCCAGATTGGTAATTCACTAGATAAGGCTAACACCATCCTGGTCATTGAAAAGGAATATTCTCAATTAACACAAATACGGTAATGATTCAAAAAAAGTTCGAATCGTATTATTAGTAAATTGTTATGTTTCCAGCAGGCCAAAGGAATATGAGTACCAAAATCTTACATCCTTAATAGAAAACTTCTCCTTCATTTTGAGGCAAGGTTGCACCCACTCAGAAGTATGCATAGGAAGCACGTCACTTTCCAGCACAGAGGAAACTTCTGCTTCTTCTACTGTAAAAATAAAATTAATAAGATTCTAGTGACCAAGAGAGTAAACTATAAATAATATATTCATCAACCTATACCTTGGAGGTTTATCCTGTGTGTAACAAAGGACTGCAAAAAAAAAGAGAGAAATTTTAGCCTACACACTGCACAGTCATGATTATTCCAATACATTAAAGGAGAGGGTGCTTGATATTATAAACATGAGTACTCATCAATAAAGATTGAACCTCAGCGTCAATTTATCAGACCTGCCATATTGATGGCATATATTCCCGATTAGAGAGAGTTCTTTCTTTCTCCTGTCTTGAATATCCCAAACCAGTTGAATCCTCCAGCATGTATTTTGAAGGAACCCTAAATATTATACAAGATACCAAACACTTTCAGGTGACGTGCCCAAACTAAATATTTTGAAAAATAAACAAGCTAACCCTGTAGGCAAATGTTATTGAAATGTTCAATGACAGTAAGGATCTAATGGTTCATTTTACATACTACACAATTGCAATATGATTCATCTCCTATCATATTCAAGCAAAGTAGCCCATGCCATGCCAAAACCTGATGCATGAGCACTCAAAGGTGGGTTTAAATAGAAACTATAATGTCAGTGTTTAATATCCCAAGCTTTGAGAATAAATGTTTATCTTCTGAACAAAGAATAAATGTTTCCCAAATGATATATTGTTTGAACTGAAAACATAACCAACACTAATTAGAACAAATACTTATACAAACATTAAGACTGATATATAGCTCTGACTTCTTACAGTTACATGGCATCACAAACCACAAATTTGCGAAGTAGAATTGCCTAGAGAAAAGTGAGGCTACAATATTGATTACCGATTGAAGTCATTTGCTGCTGTAGTGCCTTCCCCATAAATGGGTGCCTTTGTGACCAAAACCAATGCAGGTTGAAGTTGCAAGAGCTTGTGTAACTCCTGGACAACACTTTCAGTAATGCTTTGCAGTGTTCTCCTGAACCAATAATTCTAATTAGGCCAAAAGCACAGAGATAAAATTCTGATATAAGCATTTTAGCTAAAAGGAACTGTGGAACTGAACTAATTCAGTTAAAAAATATAATTTGGTGCCATTGCTGCCTGTTGCATGTCTATAACATGATATAACTGTTACATTATTTTTTATATGCAGACAGTATCTGAGTGGCTAAATTTCCTGGACAAACTACTCTCCCTTTTCCTTTCCCAAAGGCAATGGTCTTCTACTCCCATATGTTGCAAGGAAGTTCCTTCAAACAAAATAGAGATAATGAAATGATAACAAAACTGTGCCAGATCGACAGTTGCTGCATTGAATCTACCGTTATGGAAAAAATCAAGCAGTTATGATAAGTATTAGTGTTTCTTCAAATCACCCTTTATTCTCTCGGGCAGGTTGAGAACCACGATCTATCCAGTAGAACGCACCAATGCTGTAAAAAGGGTTAGGTTTCAACAAAAGGTTAGCCGTAGATATGAGAATGAAAATCAAAAGTTATCTGCCTTAGTAAAAAAAGGTTAAATATCACTTGTCATTTTCTATAATAGGACCAGTTAGAGCAAAAGTTGTAACAAGTCTAAGCTAATCTTAAACTCAGATAAAAAAATATAGCAAAATACCTGTCTATCAAAACAAAATATATACCAGCACCGGACACTTCCCTCCTTGATTGAGACTGTACAGTCTAAAATATGAAATCAGAGAAAAAATATGTCAGGTTTCATTTTCCACCAATGCCCCTATTAGTTGCCTATCTATAGATAGTATTTGAGACATGATACTATAGTATGTACTTGTCATGGACAGATTGAGACTGTACAGTCTAAAATATGAAATCAGAGAAAAAAGATGTCAGGTTTCATTTTCCACCAATGGCCCTATTAATTGCCTATCTATAGTAGTATTTGAGACATGATACTATAGTATGTACTTGTCATGGACATACTTTAAATGGCCCTCAACCCAAGCTGCACGAACATACCAATGCCCGGCGGCTGCACCGCAAGGGCAGGGATAGAGAATTAGGAACTCATGATCTATTTCTTGGTTAATCCAAAGGAGATACAATCTCATATTCTCATCCTTATATCGATGAGAAGACCTGACCCTAAAGAAAATAATCTCTAGAGTCAAGGAAAAACCAACTCAATCTGATCTGATCTAATCCCTAACTTAACAAACCCTCTGTGTAACCAGCGTAAACAGAAAAGTGTCGAACTGTTCAAACAGTGTGCCGACCCTGAGCCTGAAATTGACCCTTCCTCCATCCTTGGGCTCTAATGGGCTGGACATGATAATGCCCCTTTCTTGTAATGACGGACTAAAAAGTGAAACAAGTAACTCAAACATAAGGAAAAAAATAATATCTTATTTCTGGGCAGAGCATAGACTCTAAAGCACGGTAGTATTAAGATGTTGTCCATGAGGTGGTGAACACGAAATCAGTTCTAGAAAGCCAGTGCTATTGACACTTCTCACATTTGGACCTAGTAAAATCCAATTCTGTTTGACAAGGCTAGCGAAAGGGGAAAAAAACACAAATGATTTCAGGAGTGAATAAGTGAGAACTGAGAAGTGTTTGATGCTAAATGTGTAACATACAGATACAGCATAGTTGAATGTTAGCAAATATCATCTTTTCCGAAACACACACAGAAAATTTTACATGTGGCCAATAGAAATAACCAATTCGGTATTCTTGCCTTGCTAACCACAGAAACTTTTTTCCCAATTAATAACCACAAATAATACAGCCAGTTCTTTCCAATGGTTCTATAGGTTAGGGGCAGCAATTTAAGATAGACGAGTTGCTATATATATATATCTTTTTTACACCAGCTCAAGCAAGTGAGGATATATGAGCATGCCAACCAGGTATGATTTCCTGTGATACAGGCTACAAACACAGAGAACTTACCTTCAAAGCAGCTATGAATTCAGGACTGTTGCAACATCGGGCATACAAGAAGCGCTGCATGCAATCAGAAAACAGTGTGTTTTCAAGAGAAGGCTGCAACTCATCTTTAGTGCCATCATTTTCAGGGTCTCCATTTCTAAGGTGTCCTGAACCTGTCAAATGTATGTGAAAGGGGCTCTATGAAGATATGCAATGCAGATTGATGAAATTATAGAGCATATAAAAGGTTTACATTGAGCCCAGGCTCTTCAATATGCAACAGTGCAAGTTAAAAATACAAAATTGAGTATGTATGTAGAACTTACGGCAGCCCTCTGCAATACGATTCCTCAGAATTTGAGCCAGACGTAGCACATCAAATCGGCAATCCAAGTCCAAGTACATGACCGCCCTCCCTAGCCCCCCAAAGTAGATTCCCTCCCACTCCTTTGGTAATATGCACTGCACTGCAGCCTGAGATAAGAAACTTAGTCTAAGCTAGCTGTTCCATCTTATTAGAACAAGGGTGGAATTTTAGTGACAACTTAATCCTAGTGCTTTGCTTTTCCAAATAGGAGTTTCGCGTTTGTATAACCTTCATCTATAGAAACTCGGTATCAAAATGCAAAAAAAACAAAGTGGTTTTCCTCATTTCCAGTACGAAGCATTGCAAGTGAGCAAGCGCCCAACAGGATGGAATAACTACGTTCCCTTGTTTTGAAGATATACAAGTATGCATCACCAGTGTCAGAAACTATTGTGGCCTATCAAAGTTACCCACATTCCTAAAAGTCCTGCACTGCAGATGTCCAGTTATAGATATAGAACTTAGCCAACACTGTATTAGTACACACTAAGTTTCACATGATATAGCTTGTATGTTTTTCGTTTCCTGTATACACTTCCAGCAATACTGCGAACGCGCCACCAGGTTGGCCCCATTTGCATCATATTTCAGATCAAAGGAATACACGCGGTGTGGATTTGCTTACCATGAGGAGGAGGTGGGACTTGCCAGAGTTGGACGGGCCGGCGATCTCGACGACGTTGCCCGGGCGGAGAGGCGCGCGGTGCAGTGGAGGCGGGAGGGTGATGGGGGGCCGCGAGGAGAGTGAACGGGAGAGGAAGGCTGCCGCCGTCTCGTCGACGGCTAGCCACGCTCGGGGGTCTCTTCCCGCCTCTCCGGCCATGGCTAGGGCTCTGGAGCTCTCGTCGCTCTTTTTCACCGGAATTTCGAAGCCTTTTGGGGCGCTCGGCTCGATCCTCTTCGGCCTTCGGCGCCTGTAGTTTGTGTGTTTGTGTGTGTTCTCTGTTTGCGCGCCCGCTATGGACCGAGTAGCTAGCAGGTGGGCACACGGTAATACGGGCTGGGAGTCGGCCGTCGGGGTGTTTTGGTTTGGACACGGCAAGCCGGCTCAACCTCAAGTTGGGGCACGTTGTCTATCATCTTCTACATACTAACATAAAAAAAAACAACGAGGAGCCATTTCTTTGGTGCGACATTCGTTTTGAATCTGTCCAACCACCACCCCATGCGAACCCGAAGGAAAAAAAGGAAACGAATCATCCATACGACCTAATAAAGGAAGAAAATTAACCACGTAATAAAAAAAAATTAACCATGCAATAAAGGAAGGAAAAAGAAACCAATCATCCATGTTACCTCATAAAGAAAGGAATTAACCACGCCGTAAAGGAAAGAATTAACCACACAATAAAGGAAGGAATTAATCATGCACATTGGTTGTTGCGATAAAAAATAGGAAGGAAACCGTGACTCTGCTCTTCCACCCGTCCGTAAATAAAAGGAGAAAATCTAGGAGGAAAAGAAAAAAAGATCCCACAACGCCCATTCTCCTCTCGATCGAAGGGGCTTTTTTCCTTTTTTGAGCTTCCGTGAGAGATTAGGAAACTAAACATAAAAAAAATCTGCATGCACCCCTCCCCATGCCCAAGCGAATTTACAAGGTGCGATCAATCACGCCCTCCACACCCACACGTAATTTTGGACGATGCGATCCTCTCCACCCATGCGAATTTGGATAGTGCGATCAATCATGCCCTCCCCACGCCCATGCAAATTTGGAAGGTGCGATCAATCACGCCTTCCCAACCCACATAAATTTCGAATTTGGAACGTGCAATAAATCACGCGCCTCCCTACGCCCATGCAAATTTGGAATGTACGATCAATCACACCCTCCCCACCCGCACACAAATTTGGAAGGTGCGATCCTCTCCACCCATGTGAACTTGGAAGGTGCGACCAATCACGCTCTCCCCATGCCCATGCAAATTTGGAAGGTGTGATCAATCACGCTCTCCCCACCCGTACGCAAATTTAGAAGGTGCGGTCTCTCTGGCCTCCCCACCCGCACGTAAATTTGGAAGGTGTGGTCTCTCTGGCATCCCCACCGCACCAATGGTCAAGTACACATACACAGGTCCTTGATAATATTATCTTAGGCGAATTAAGAAGAAACCCATAAAATAGAGTTTAAAAACCCGTGATATCCATGATTGATTGTGTTACTTTCACAAAACTTATTTAGATTAAATGTCACTTTAATATCATTATTTAATTTTATAATCTTGTTATCTTATCATGCGATCCATGTGTTTTTATATAAAATTTAGTTATCCCGTAGCAACGCACGGGCGTTTAACTAGTTGCTAGTAAAATTGTCTCAGCTCGACTCAAGCAGTGTTCGATTTCGGAAGTGCTATTACTTTTCTAGGCTGCCATTTGCATTTTGGGAATGTTTGTTCATGTCCTTGGGAGGTTTATCCATACATTTACCAACTCATGAACTAGTTCTTGGTTGAAATTTGATTAAAAATGAGTTCACCCGTTAGAGCACGTTTGGATATACAGAATAATCATGAACGATTTTTTTTTTTTTTCTAATAGACTCTAGTCACCAATTAGGACTTAGGTCTTGTTTGGTTCTTGGGACTAGGGACTAAATGGGACTAAAAAATTAGTCCCTAATCTCTCCCAATAATCTATTGAAATAGGGATTAAAAATTAATCCCTAGTCCTCATGTTTAGTAATTTATTTAGAGACTAAATAAGACTAAAAATTAATCCCTAGTCCTATGGGAACAAAACAGACCCTTATTAGCTCTTGTTAGTCAATGATTAACCTTCCTATTTGGCGTTAATTAAAAGCCTAAGACTGTTTTTAGCTGTGTAATCCAAACGCCCATTGCGAATCTTGTAGTCCAATGGTAGGGGCGGTCCTACGCTACCCACCCGGGGGTTCAAATCCTGGTGAATTTTCCCAAATTTACCGGCGTTATGCATTAAGTGGTAGCGACGTTCCGTCGGCGACGGGCGCCTATGGTGACTTCGAGAATCTCTTGTTGCCCAGTCCTTTCCTGGAGGTGCTCATAGGGGTAGGGTTTGCGTGCGTGTGTTCATAGGGGTGAGTGTGCGTGCGTGTTATGAGTGTCTACGTTGTCTTGTGTAATTCTCAAAAAAAAAAAAAAAAAAAAATCCAAACGCCCATTGTCCAAGTAATTATCTAACATGGTCTTGACTTAACGATTATATTGTGTAGGTAGGACGGTCCGGTGGGACGCCCACCGGGGTTCAAATCCGTTTTCTTGGGATTTTCCCGTTTAATTAAGTGGTAGCGGCGTTCCGTCTAAGGTGGTGACTTCTCCGTGACTTAACGAGATGCTCATATAGGGTTTGTGTATAGGGGTGAGTGTGCGTTGTGAGTGTCTTATAAGGTAATATGCAACCATAATAAGACTACAAGAATTTGGAAGTATCATCTATGTTGCATTGACACTTGGGCCCTAAATGGCAGAATCTATCCTAGCTGATAAGTTCATGGTATTTTCTTTTTTAAGACCACGCCTAACCTCATTTTTCATTAAGTAGAAAGAAATTTTTTAATAAAAAAATAAGAGAACGATAAACATGAAGTTACCGAAGCCCTTCGACACCAACTTGCACGTGATTGTGATTACATAGAAAACAATTTTTGTGTCTAAAAAGCAGACACGCCAGAGCCTACACCTCGTCGTCCAACCCAAACAAGTCAAGATCCATGATTGCTAGGTCGAAACTACTGTTCATGGTATTTTCAACTCTAGCACCATTGCAATAAAAAAACTCCACCATTGAAATGGAATTTACAGGGTGTTCACTGCTACTAAGTTGGAACCACAACTGTTGTAGCTGCAACTTGCCTTTTGTATACAAAAACTGCAGATGGACCTAGAAAGCCACAACCGTTACAAATATATACTACAACCAAACATACTCGGGCCATAACACGAAAAAAAAAGACGCGGGAGTTGATTTTGACAAAAAAAAAGACACATCAATCTGATTCAAACAAATTAGTTCTCCACCACTCTAAAAAAGGGATTCTGTTCTTCACGGGAAACTGCAGGTTTCTAGATCTGGTTACCTGTAGATGGACTTATATGTGCTCACCTGCAGTACGTTGGTACTCTGTAGTAGTATCACTCGTGTCAGTAATCACAGGAGCTGCATGCCCTCATTTCCCTGCAAAGAAAAAGGTTACCTTTCAATCAATCAAAAAATAGATCTGTGGAAAGATCTCTGCTCAGAATCAAAGCATCAAACGATGCACGAGCACATGGCCGGCACCCATCACCTCCTGCCGCGGCGCATAGATTTATCGCTAATTGAAGCGGTTAGGGGAGGCACGGTCCACTAGGCTAATGCTATGCCAGTGGGTATTCTATGTTGCGGACGGCGCAGCTCCGATTCCTTCGCCGGCAAGCGCAGCGGCTGACGGCCCCGATCGCCCGACTCGCCGTGGGGCGTCACATCGGCTTCGCATCGGCCTCCCCCCCGCACCACCGTGCTCAGGTCGCATCGGCGTCGCTCGCCGGCACAACACAACATTAGCGCGCGAAAGTTTCGTTCACTGCGCGCTGGGCCCCATGGGCACTGTGGAGATAGGCCGATAGGGCCAAGTGGGGTGTTCGATGGGGCACGGGCGATCACGCGATCGGCTGCCTTTGCGGCCGGGCACGCGTCACGCACGTGACTCCTGTGCCATCGTGCGCTGCTGCCGTGCCGCCTGCTTCCCTCTTCGGCCGTTCCCTGCCGCACTTGCTTTGCTTCCCTCTTCGGCCGTTCCTGCCGCACTTGCCGTAGCAGTTTACAGTTACGTGTGCCTCCATTAGCTAAAGGCCAAACGGCTCCGCATCCACGCGGCGGGTGTTTCTTACAAGTAGGGCCGCTAAGCGGTGGCCCGCGGGTCAGTGTCGCTGGCGAAGTGGGGTTAGTGGGGGCGGATACGTAATCATCACGGGGTTAAAGGGCCATTTGGGAGTGGTTTATTATTACCACCAGGCGGGCGGGCGCCGGAGGGGAGGAGGGACACGGGACGGGAGGGAGCTCGAGCTCGCTGCTAATGGCGGAGAGCGATGGTGGCAGCGAGGCGGAGAGCCCGAGCCCTGATCCGAGGTCCGGTGGCGGGGCGAGCCCCTGACCCGCGCCCGCCGCGGCCGCAGCTCACCAAGTCGCGCACCATCTCCGGCTCTGCTGCGGCGTCCATATTGGCCGCTGATAGGGTAGCAGGAGCAGGGGAGGAGGCGGCGGCGGTGGGGTAATAAGGGACAGCATCCTCGTTCGCCGCTCCTCCACGGCGCCCCTCCCGCCGTATACGGCGTCAGCGGCGGGGGCGTCCTCGGCGCCGCGGCGGCTCACCGTCGCCGTGGACGACCCCTCCTACGCGGCACCCAACGGCGGGGTGCTGGACCGCGACTGGTGCTACCCGTCGTTCCTAGGTCCGCACGCCTCGCGCCCGCGCCCGCCGCGGCAGCAGCAGACCCCGACGACTGCCGACCGCCGGAACGCTAACCCCACCGTGCCGGTGCCGCCAAGGGTGCTGGTGTCGCAGCGGGAGGAGGAGAAGAGCCTGGCCTCCGTGGTGAAGCGCCCCGCGCTGCTTGAGGAGCGGAGGCCGTTGCCGCCTCCACTCCCGCCCCCGCGCGCTCCGCGATTTGATCTCTCTCCGTATCTCCCACTCGTAAGTCATGCTGTACCATGCCTGCCATAAAACCTGGTCGTAACTTTGACGAGTGATGTGCTTTTTTTGGACACACTGATGACTGATGTGCTATTTTGGTCCATTTCCCTTGATTATTGCAGCTGCTGGTCGTAACTATCGCAACCTCTACCCTCGCCGTTTGGCAATGGGTAAAAGTTATGGGACTCCAGGTTATCTCTTTCACCTGTGAAATTATGGGCTAACTGCTTTGCATCACGGTTCACTCCATTAACAATTTAGAAGTCTTTAACATGGTGCCAGGAAAAGATCAGATCATGCAGTGACGGTAATGCTGGGGACCGTGAGGGTTCTGAGAAGGTATCTTGGATTGGCAGGGACCATGGCTCTGCTGTTATCAGTTCAGGGAGCTGGAGTTTAGGTCCATCTAGCAGCATCTTTGCTCTTGTAGTTCCACTGTTCCTGTTTAAATACATTGATCTACTCCGTCGGAGACAAACAAATTCCATGAGGGGGCGAAGTGGTGAGGAAGAAGTGCCTCTCAAGAAGAGGATCGCCTATAAAGTTGACGTGTTCTTCTCAGGACACCCATATGCAAAGCTTCTTGCCCTCCTATTAGCCACCATAATTCTCATTGCTTGGGGTGGGATTGCGCTGTATGTTGTTAGCGGCAGCGGGTTCCTGGAGGCTCTCTGGCTTTCTTGGACTTTTGTGGCAGATTCTGGAAACCATGCCGACCAGGTTGGCTTGGGGCCGAGGATTGTCTCCGTGTCAATTAGCTCTGGAGGCATGCTGGTGTTTGCCACAATGCTTGGGCTCGTGTCAGATGCCATATCAGAGAAGGTGGATTCTTGGCGCAAGGGAAAAAGCGAGGTGATAGAGATCAACCACATACTAATCCTCGGATGGAGTGATAAGCTGGTAATATTCTGACGGAAAGCTGTTTTAGTATGTAAAAATATGATCTGATAATATGCCCTTCATTTTTCAAGGTTGATATGATTGAATAGCTCATCTTACCATATCTGCACTTCTGGACCAGGGTTCTCTTCTGAAGCAGCTAGCTATAGCAAACAAGAGTATTGGTGGCGGTGTAGTTGTTGTTTTAGCTGAAAGGGACAAGGAAGAGATGGAGATGGACATAGCAAAGCTAGAATTTGACTTCATGGGAACATCTGTAATATGTAGGAGTGGCAGTCCTCTAATTCTAGCAGACCTGAAGAAGGTAGAATTTTCAGAAATTATTCTCATCTCCTTTTGATGACTTCATCTCATTCCATATTAGGATCTAAGAATAACAGAGCCCAGATGTTTTTTTTTTGCCAGGTTTCTGTTTCTAAAGCACGGGCTATTATTGTTCTAGCATCTGATGAAAATGCAGACCAAGTTAGTAATTTCGTTCTGCACACATTTAATATTTTTGGAGCTAACCTGTCATATTATTGTGTATGCTCACATTCTCTGTGTCCCCTAGAGTGATGCACGGGCATTGCGTGTTGTGCTGAGTCTGACTGGAGTCAAGGAGGGTCTAAGAGGCCATGTTGTTGTAGAGATGAGTGACCTTGACAATGAACCTTTAGTGAAACTTGTTGGTGGTGAACTAATTGAAACAGTTGTTGCCCATGATGTGATTGGACGTTTGATGATACAATGTGCACTCCAACCTGGCCTTGCACAGGTACATCTCATTGTTAGTCTGGTTTTATAGTGAACATATTTGTCCCTATAATTTTACTTGAATCATGGTATTTATGTGATATCATTTTTCTCTCTACACAAATGTATATGTATACAAAAGAGTTTGTTGCTATTGCTGGGGATTTACTTGAATGAAAGTTCTGAAGTATGTTAAAGGAAAATAAATTGTAGAGCTTGGTAACTGCTAATGTTCCATTGTTCACTGATTATGTGACTGAAGTTTGAAAGTACCAGGGAAACCATATTTTATTTGGTCCTGAGTTATTTTCCCTCAGGATGGATCATAATACTCAAAATACCCGTCAACCACTTTTGCAGATATGGGAAGACATATTGGGATTTGAAAATGCAGAGTTTTATATTAAAAGATGGCCAGAATTGGATGGCATGCGGTTTGGGGATGTGTTGATTTCATTTCCTGATGCTGTACCTTGTGGAGTCAAGGTTGCTTCAAAATCTGGAAAGATCTTAATGAATCCTGATGATGATTATGTTTTAAGAGAAGGTGACGAGGTCCTAGTTATTGCAGAAGATGATGATACTTATGCTCCTGCCCCTCTATCAGAGGTAAATTTCCTCACTTAATGTTCAATAATATTTGATTTTGTGTATTGATCATTAATTCATTATGCAACATATTTCCTTTCACCTTGTGTTGTACCTCATATATGTTATCTATTTTCAGGTGAATAAGGGTTTTCTGCCTAACATACCAACTCCTCCCAAATATCCAGAGAAAATTTTGTTCTGTGGTTGGCGCCGCGACATCCATGATATGATAATGGTAAATTTTTTAAATTATGTGCCCTGATTGATGTCTTATAATTATAAATCATATTTTCAGTACTGAAAGCTAGTGCTATTATTTAGGTTCTGGAAGCATTTCTTGCTCCAGGTTCCGAATTATGGATGTTCAATGAAGTTCCAGAGAAGGAGAGGGAGATAAAACTGACTGACGGTGGTTTGGATATAGGCGGGTTAACAAACATTAAACTTGTACATAAAGAAGGCAATGCTGTTATCAGGCGACACTTGGAAAGCTTGCCTCTGGAGACATTTGACTCTGTGAGTACAAATTACTCTCTTTTAGAGATATTCTGCACAATGTTTGTCCAATAGAAGAAATAGTTGATGAACTGACACTGAGGTCTCTGCCCCCTCTGTTCCAAAATGGAGGTTGTTTAAGTTTCGTCCTATGTCAAACTTTTCTAGCTTTGATCTAACATCTACAACCATACAAATGCACTCAAGACATTCTACGGTTTATTTAATGAAGGGAACCAAATCAATTTGATGGTGTAGATGTTAGTGCATTTTTCTATAAAGTTGGTCAAACTAGTGAAGTTTGACTTAGGACAAAAAAAACGACATGCAATTTGGAATGGACAAACTCTTGATGTTGAGCTCCAATGTAATTTGTAAGCAGGCGAATTAGCCTGTTTAGTACAAGTACAAATTGCATTCACATTTTATGCTAGATTTCATCAGATATCTGAAAAAGGAAAACTTTGGAGCCTACTAGTACAAATTGGTCTGTTTGCATAGAATTAGAGCATTAAAATCATGTTCATGTCGCGATCTATATTTCTCAAAAAAAAAAAAAAGGTGGCAGAGCACTGTCTCATATGTTATTAGAAGAAAAGAGTTGGCCCAGTTTTATGGTGAAACCAGGCCGGAAAACCGAATGACTGCTCTGCCCAAAGAGCCAGCAAGACCCACTGCTAGAGGGGCACTCCAAACTACTAAGAAAAACAACTGCACCATTGCCAACTTGAAAAAATACCTCCTCTGATTTGCTTTGATTGATGATATACTTCTGCAAAAGTGTATCTCAATGCTAACTTTGAAACCACAGATTTTAATTCTTGCAGATGAGTCAGTAGAGGACTCCATTGTACATTCTGATTCACGTTCTTTGGCCACACTTCTTCTTATTCGTGACATTCAGGTGAGTATAGACACAGTGTAATAGGAGTGCATAAATGAATGACTTCTGCATCATTGATGTGTGCCTTCTTCTACAGTCTAAGCGTCTTCCATCCAAGGAGCTGAAATCACCTCATCGTTACAATGGCTTCTGTCACAGTGCCTGGATTAGGGAAATGCAACATGCATCAGACAAATCTATAATCATCAGTGAAATACTCGATTCTAGAACAAGAAACCTTGTATCCGTCTCCAAAATCAGCGATTATGTTCTGTCAAATGAGCTTGTAAGTATGGCACTAGCAATGGTAGCGGAAGACAAACAAATAAACAGAGTTCTTGAAGAACTTTTTGCTGAGGAGGTACTTTCTAAAATTCATCGTCCTCTATCTTTTGACTACCCATCTTGATATGTGTTGCACCTGATTTTTGATTCTTTGTATGTTACAGGGAAACGAGATGTGCATTCGATCTGCTGAATTCTACCTTTATGAGCAAGAGGAATTAAGTTTCTTTGATATTATGGTTAGGGCACGTGAGAGAGATGAGATTGTGATTGGCTACCGCCTTGCCAACACTGACCAGGCGATCATTAACCCAGAACATAAGTCTGAGATTAGGAAGTGGTCACTAGATGATGTCTTTGTTGTCATCTCAAAAAAGGTGACTAATTTTCAGGAGCGTCACTTTTTTGGCTGTAAGTGTATATTCTAATGCTAATCCATGCTAACTGAAATCATAACCGGACAAACATAGTGCAAAGTACAGTCCTGATCCAAACAGTCAGTGTACATGCTAATTTGTAGCATTCAATCAATCTTGGCAAGAAGAATTACCTGTCTGGCTGTCCGCGACTGGAAATTTTGTCATTGCAAATGATACAATGAAGCGGTTTAGGAGAGGTAACTTGCAATTATCCATTGAATTCCACATTATCAAATTTCAAATGCAATTCATGGTGTAGGAGCAGGACATGCAGTATGTCCTATTGAGCCTATATTTGGTTAGTTGCTCTCCCTCGTTTCTTCAGATTGTTGCCGTCAGGATATTGACAGTGTTAATGGGTGATTTTTTCTTTACAATAGCATATTATGCTGCCTTACGTGAAAGAATATGTTGCTGGGGTTACTGCCGAGAAGAGCTTACATCGGCTTTTCTGATGCATGAGAGTATGTGTATGTATTCCAGTGTAAAACTTCCATATCTATGCTGGATGCTCAGGTGGCGGTGATCTGGTGGATAGCACCGATCCCACTAAACATGCGTTAGAATTATCATACAGACAGGTACATGCTTCATATTTACCAATATAAGAACTTGGTGGTCTGTCTTAGTATATTAAATTATGTTACATGATGAAAATTGACCAAACAGAAGCAATTCTGAAGCCAAAATTGCATACATCCCACTGGATCCTTCAGATCCGCAACAACCCAGTTATCTACATGTAACTTTCTTCCACTAGCTTTCATATGTGAAGAGTGTCCAAACGGAGTTCTCCGCTTGCATGGACCTCCTTCACCCTCCTATCATATTCATCTTCCTCTTCCTCATGTTCCTCTGGTCTGTGTTCCTCTTCCTTCTCTTCTTCATCCGAATACTCACTGCCCCACCCATAGCCTGATCTGGATGATTTTGGCATGGTCCTTGCATCTTGAACTATCTTCATGATTTCTTCTGACGATTGGTCTGAATAAGAAGGCACCCTGTTATCCCTCCTGTAGTACATGCCTTGTGCAGTCTCCGTGAGTTCCCGTGGTAGGTTCTTCAAAAACCATGGATGGCTCTTTATTTCCTTCATTGTGATTCTCTGGAGAATATTCATAAAAATACTGCATCAATGTTTCAAATTACCACGTTTTACACTATCCCACATGTATCACGACACGTCATGACTGTGTAATTTACAGGTTGGGTTCATTACCCTCATTGGATTGGCAACAAAGATACGGGCAAGAAGTTGCTGGCAGTCCATAGATATGTGGACATAATCTGGAATCTTGTATTGCACTTGCATTATTTGCTGCAGGCGAAGAGTGACTGGAATCAGGGTAAAGTGTGATGTTCAAAAAAAAATAATAGCAAAAATTGGATAAGATATCTATAGTAGTGGCGTATAGCATGTCACCTGAATGGTCTTGCGTATATTCTTGGGGTCATCAGGGTCTTCAAATGGGTATGCTCCCACAAGCATGACGTAAAGAGTCACTCCACAGGACCATACGTCTGCAAGCTACATGAACAAGTACCACTGTAATCAATGAGTGGAGATGAATAGTCTGTTAGATAAAGATTAACAAACTTTATTAAGATAGAGTGAATTACAAGGTCAGGATATACATTTTCAGAATGGGATATTAATCTGTTCCTTGCACTTGATAAGACTTACTGCTGTTTATATTTTTTGTTAAAATGGCAAAGCTTCGAAAATTCACTAATCCTACATGAAAATTTCTGAGGTGTCAAGACAAACTCATATTTGATTGATCAGGTGGCTTTCATGTGGAACAATTCTGTTCTGCTATTGCATTAGAAATAGAAAACATATAAATAGTATGCAAGTTGCTTGTGGGTTGTGGCGAAGCATGACAGCATAGACTGTAATGAACTTAAAACCAAGGTTTTAAATAGCGGGCTAAGCTATTTAGTGGCTTCCTCCGGGTGCTATAGAAAAATATAGTGGGATATAGGGAAGCTATTTTATTTAGCTGTGTAGTTAAAAAAAAAACATGGAATTTTCCAGTTAATTGTGAACAGAAACATAGAACTAAGGAAGTTCCATGAACTCATAATGCTTGAGTACATGTCAAAAGCTCTAGGAGACATGTCATCATGCCCATTACTTCATAATCGTTCGATCAATCAGCTCACTCAAGGCTATAATCAACATTCGTGTTCCTTCAATCAACAATCAACAAATAAACTCAACAATTATCCAATGGTTCACTGCACCATTCATTGAAGTAAAATATAATTGAGAGGCGTAGATTCTTAGCCATCTAGAGCAAAGAATGAATATTTTGACTCGATCAGAATTAGCAGTGCTAAATGAATTTCACGGGTAAGCCGAGGTGTTTAGCAGAGCTAAAGTAATGTTAGACGCAATAGCAACGCCAGAGCTGGCTAGTTAGAACCATGGAGTTAATCCTAAACACATCATGTCAATGTTGTTATAGACAAGAAACTAGAAGCTAAAACGCTCCATCCATAGTCCAAAGGTGAACTATTTTATAGGAACATGGAGAATCTGTAGGATAAGAACCTCTTTTGTGGATGTCTGTTATCAAATAGCCCCGCTCCACTTTTCTGGTGTCAACATCCCTTGTGGTACATATTACCTCAATAAAACAAACAGAAAGGTCCGGCACCTCATGCTGACAATGACTCCTCATCCAAATTAGAAGCATTTATCAAGAGAATTTCAGATCTTTTGCTGTTTCAGCACTTGTGACTACAGGTAATAATGAAATGCACTATCCAAGAATAGATGTGAGGTCCATCTAGTTGCTGAATAAGACTGTACACCAACAGCATGTGTCACAACTCACAACAAAGGTTTGACGTATGCAGTAGAATTATTATTATGCACACTTATTAGTTCATCGTCATAATAGTAGATATTTCCTAAGATTCTTTCCTGCTTATGCAGAATTTCAGATCAACTTTTGTAACAGAATGATTGATCATTCAACCTGACTTTTCACTACAGTGAGAAGCTAAGCATGTAACGTCACAATCACGGATAAATATACCCCCACAATGTGGTTATGATGGTGGAAGTTGATTACCCCATTTAATTTATGCACCTAAAACAACTGGGTAAATCATTACTGTTATGCTAGAACATTGCAAATCTTTAACATACGAAAACAAGAGCAAGGCAAAAGGAACTTGCACAAAGTTGTAAACAGTACCTAGATAAAGATTGCAAGTGACCTAACAGACTATCCTATGAAGGTGTAGCAGAACAAGAAAACATGTAGTTCATGAAAGAATCAAGGGTAGATAAGCTCACCTTTCCATCATACTCGCGACGGGATAGCACCTCAGGTGCAATATATGCTGGCGTTCCCACTGCTGATTTAGGTCTTGAATGCAACACTGATGACTGTTCCAGACATGGCAAAAGAATATTAATGAGAATTTATAAAGATTTTACTAAGTTAGCATTTTAGTATTAACCATGGATCCAGCAAACCACCTTGGAATAGCCAAAATCGCATATCTTAAGTCGTGGAGCTGGGCTGCCATCCAAGAGAACATTCTCCAGCTTCAGATCTCTATGGCATATTTGCTGGTATTTGAAAATTTTGTCCTCAGAATGAATTATGAGAAATAACAATACACATACGCGGTGATACATCGAGTACAACTTTTATGTTAACAACCAGTGTCTTCTAAAAAAATGATAAACTCAAGGTACAGAAGTCTTTTTTTCTTCAAAAGAGTAGATTGTGGTTCAAATGAACAGAAAATCTTCTGCTCGTGTGTTTCGTACCATGTAATGGCAATAGCTCACACCACAGATCAACTGCTGAAAGAAATACCGGGCCTGCATTAAGCAGAAAAAATAATTAAGTATCACTCTTTCATCAAAACATTAACATAAACTCAGGAACAAATTCCGAGACCTCATCCTCACTAAACCGCCCGCGATCACAGATCCGATCAAAAAGCTCTCCACCTGCTGCAAACTCCATCACAATCATAAGATGTGTTGGTGTAAGTATCACCTGCAGAAGTTTTTTCCAAAACAATTAAAACCATGCGATTCAGAAAAAAGAGGAGAATACATACTACTGAAGCAAACAGAGTGGAGGCATAATCCTTTTCTTCATCCATTTAAAACACACAACAGTTCAAATAGAAGACTCTGCACCTACTTTTGAGATTTGTGTGAACAATCTGAAACAGAAAACATACTGCCTGACGAGTATCTAAAGTGGATGCACCCCTGACACTAAATTTCATACCAAATTCGTAAGAAGCACAAGGGGAATAGCCTAAAAGGAAAGGGACAGAGGACAGAGGACAGAGGGAAACAGCAAAAGTTGGCACCTAATTAAACAGCACCAATCAAAAGATTCCCCCACTATATGCAGTTAAGAGGATTCAGCAACGTTCCGAATTATAAACTACATACAACATAGTATATATTTTCAAAAGTCCTTAATCCGCCACCCTTTGAAGCTGCTCCCTAATAACACTAAAACGGCATCAAACACCCAGTGATATTGGGGGACAAAAACAGCGAAAGGAAATGATCAAGCAGGCAATTAAACGTTTCGGTCCATAACGACCAACCTCCTTGAAGCGAATAATGTTGGGATGGCGCAGCGATCGGTGGTTGATGATCTCCCTGTACACATTCTCGTCAATCTGCGGAGCACAGATCCCCAAAACCAACAAAATTAGAAGGACCCAGTCGCAATCCACCCAGACCCACAAAAAAAAATTAATCCACCGCCAAGCCGAACAAACTGTAACGAAGATTGTTTATAAACGAACAAACAAAAACAAACGAACCCGGGGGCCGCGCTCGATGCACTTGACGGCGACGAGCTCTCGGGTCTCGCGGTTGCGCATCAGCCGCGCCACCCCGAAGTTCCCCGACCCGATGTCGCGCACCGCCTCGTACTTATCCATACGTACCTCCTCCGCCTCTGCACCTCTGCCCCCGAGCTAGCCCGGCCCCGAATTCTCCCTCGGTCCGGGAGCAAACCTGCGGGGTATGCTGCCGTAGCCTGCTCGCAACAGGGCGGAGGAGGAGGAGCGGGTCGGTACGGCGGCGGCGGGGGGGCGTGTGGGTTTGCGTTGCGGCGGTTGCGCCTCGTCGGCCGGTGGGTCGGTGCGTGTGCGTGAGGCGATCGGGGATTATATAGTGGTGGTGGTAGGAGCGCAGCGTGGGGCAAGCCGCGCCAGCGTGTGCGAGCTGATGAAGGAAAAGGAAGGGAAGGAAGGGGAGGAGGGGGACGGGGAGGAGGGGATGTCGGGTGGGTCCCGCCGTCGGTGTCCGTGTCCCGCACCGGGCGCGGGGGCATGCGTGCCTGGCTGGCTGGCTGCGATTCGCCGTCGGACCCGACGTGTGAGCCTCCGTTTCGCCTGAACGGGGGTTTGTGTTCTTCTGTATCGCAGACTCGGACAAAGCTTCTTTTACAAGGATGTTCGAAATGTATGAATGAGATTCCTATATAGGATTTGTGCGAATGTATTGTTTATTCTAAACTCTAACATGTCATTATTTAGGTCCTGTTTGACGCAACTCAGCTTCACTAGAGTTAAAATTTTTTTTAAAAATACAATTTAAGATGGATAATGGCTTGTTAAACTTGGATAGGCTTGACTAAATTTAGATCCATCACCGGGCACTTTTAGCAATCCTGTCAACTAATAAACTACATATACTAGGCTCAATTATTGTGTTGTGATTTTGATTATGCAGTGATACCAATTGAAGAAAACGAACCAGAACTTTGCTACTCAATTCGTCACTCTACCGAATAGATCGACCAATTGATTTTCAATTCATCCTCCAAATATCCATGAACCAATTTGAATTTGTAGTTTAGTTAGAAATCAATCAAAATGTTATAATTTAGAAAGTAAAGTTCAATCAAGATGTCGACTTTCCTGGGTACAGAAATGGAATTCAGCTTATAGACTGCACATGAAGGAGGAGCAAAGTGCTACCAGTACTAGTGATGATGAATCCATTACCTTTTTGTGATGAATTTAAAAAGAGATCAATTACTGCTGCTGCCACGTAAACATACAGCCTCTCGATCTCTTTCCCATCTGTTCCTTTCCCCGGAGAACACGGGTGGCGCCGCCAAATCATGGAGCCGGCGCTTTCATTCGGCGCCATGCCGCCATGTGAGCGTGTACGTTCGCGGCGGTCCGCCATGATTAACCGGGCACGTACGTACTAAAGTTAATTGCAAATTAGGCGGCAGCTTTGTTTCTGGCACTGTCTTGTGAGACTTGTGACAAGCTAGCGCTTCAGATAATGCTTGTGCAGGCCGACACGTACGCAGGTGCTGTGCGTATCTCGCTCATAGGCCGCCCGGCCGGGCGTGCCGGGTGCCAAACGCCGCTGCGGGAAAACCACCACCAAACCGTGGGGGCGTCGTGTAAAGCCCTAGCCGATTGCCGCGCGAGCCAAGCTAGTGCGTGTCGCGCGGCGCGTGGCCCACTGGCCTGTGTGTGGCCGTGTCAAATGGGTGGTATGGGCTGGTATGCCGCCCAACTGCACGTATATTACCCTGGATCTCAGTCCATTCCTCAGTACACGCACATATATGTGACAGTTCAGGCGGGGTGGACCGGCCGGTGGGGGGCGATGACGATCGAGACTGTGAGCGAGAGGGACGGCCGGACCCTGACGTGTGCGCGCGCGGCAACTGCGGGGGCCGGCCGGTGACCTGCCGACTCCGGCCGGGGAAGTTGATGTGTCCATGGCAAGCTGGCAAGCGTAGGTAGCCTGAGCTTCATGGACCACGGTGACTGACAGCCGGGGCCGCAGGCGTGACCGTCGTCCAGAGATCTCTCTTCTCCCCTGTCGAGCCCTCGAGACCGGCTGAGCTGTGCGTGTATGTATGGCCAGTGGCCCCATCCGCCCATCCCGCTGTATAGCGCGGTGGAACGTTCGTCGAGTCTGCCGACCGACGATCGCATTTACTTCGGAGGGGATGCGTCAGGGGTAGTGACGATGTGGACCTCGCTAATGTGGTAGTGTTTGTTTTTGTTTGGAAAGGGGGGTGGTCGGTGATATATGTGAGCCGGCCGGCGCCGTGTCCGCGTGTGCTACAAGCGAATGAAGAAGATCTTTTGCAAGTGCCAATTCGAGCGATGCTAACGGTAACGGCTCGTCATGTCAATCTAACTCGTCCAATAACCAACGCACCATGCGGCCGTAACGTCATCGGGAGGATATGCACACTACTGGGCCAGGCCACTGCTTTACTCAAGCTGCATCAGTCAAAGTCAATCAGTGGTAAGACGTCTCTGCGCGAACTTCAGTATACGATCGCGTGTATAATTTCCTATGCCGCTAGTAGTTTTTTTTTTTTTTTTTTTTTTTTTTTGAATAAGTATGCCGCTTGTAGTCTGGATACGTTTTGAAACTGGATACGTTTTGAAACTAGAAGCACTTAAAATACATTCTGAGATGATCACGCAAACGAAGCATCTAATGAGGTCATTCATATCTGCACGGTAGACGGATCGAGGCATTCATATCTGCACGACGAGGCAGCAGACAGAGATTTGATTCGCTGGCACAAAGATACGAGTGTGAGCATGATGGGCCCCTGCACCTCGATGCCCCTCCAGAGTTCAGACAGCGTGACATGTTTTTCGTCATGTACAGCTTCTTTTCGAAAGATCAGATCATGTACAGCTTCATCCAGGCTCTCAGTTTATTGACACAGAGCATGTCCTATGATCACGACAGAAGCCTCAAAGAAAAAAAAAAAAAAACTAACGCTGCTATCGTGTACTACTAAGTAATTGTGAATCTCTGAAGATAGCGACAGGGCTATATATCATCAAGTAAAATTGTATATAAAAAAACTATACTTGGATTAGTTGATAACCGAACCGGGTCATGCTTTGAACGCTGAATGTTGAAACACCAAAGACGCGAGCACAGGTGGATCAGAGGGAGGAGTTAGTAAAATCAAGGCGGCACCTGCATTTTTCCTCCGATTCCTTTTCAGATGTTCTTCGTGGTGAAGGCAGCCGCTCCAGGCCGCCATGTGGCCGGCCGGGCCGGGACGCACGCAAGCGACAGACGAGAAAGAGCCACCAGGTAGCCTGCGACGACCATCCTGATCGATGCAGATGCAGATGCAGCACGCACGCTGCCGACGTGGCGCGCGCCACGATGGAACACGGGCGCATGGCCGGATCCGCGTGCCCTCCTGCCCCGGTCATGGCGCGGATTCGTTCCGTTCCGTTCCGTCCCAGCGAGGAAGAGCGGCCAGATCGTTTTGGGATAATCCAAGATTAACGCAACGCACAGCACATATGACGACGTACGTAGGCCACATGGAATCGGTCCAAAGCAGTAGCGGCCAGTATTAAGCACACCACACGCACGCACAAGCCAGCACAAGTTGCTGCCGCGTACCGACCGATCGTCGCCGTTTGTCTAAACTGAAACTTTTGCATACGTTTCTAATTAGTTAAACCATTTGCAGTCGTCCCACTAAATGCTGATCATCGAGACAGAAATTTGAGTGCCGCTAACTTTTGATCTCGCCGTGTCATATTATAGTACGGTCGTATATTCTCTCCGACCTGGAAAGGCCACTCACCAACGCACGCGTGCATCGGCGTAAAGCAAGATTCATTCGGAATCCAAAAGGCCGGCCGGCACCGTGGGAACAGGTCACGGGCCGATTATATATACACATGATTAGTACTGCTCTTACCTTAACTAGTCGAGAGAGAGTGTACGTAGTACGTGCGAGTATTAAATTTGTGATTTTTTGAGGGAATGTATTAAACTTGTGATTGTTTCGTGCATCAGTGCTTGTTGCGGCCATGTGATGCCGGGGCCCAGCCTGCTCGAAACAACTCGCGTATCCATCCGTCCCGTAGGTTGTACGATTACGATGGCATAGCGGTAGCGGTCGGTCTCTCTGCTTCTTGCACATTGTGTGGCCACGCCAGTGCCATTTTCGACATAAGCTAAGCCTCTCCCGTTCCATCGAGAGCGAGAGAGTTAACGGATCCTATCCTGCGAAACAGTTAAAAAGATGCGAGGAACTCAGGACCACTCTTCCGGTCGTCCTTTGGGCTGGTGCTGTCTCTCCGAGACGTCCACACGGTCCACGCCACGCCTCAGTTACTGAAGAGAATTGCATGGTGGACTACTCGAGAACGAGATCTTTTTCCCCTCATCAAATACGTAGCTCCGCTACGTATCTGCGTTGATTACACGAATTCGCAACGAAGAGCAAATCCATGCGAAGTATATTGAAGCGAAGAGCCAATCCCATGGGTACGTTTGGTATATGTTCGCATAATCTCCGCGGCTAGCTAGCTAATTGGAGCAAGCAGTCCCTTAACCTACCTGAGGGAAAAGGAAGGCACCTTTTTTTTTTTTGCGTGGGATCTATGCAATGCAAATAAACCCCCATTTCAATTAATTTGGCGGGCCGTCGAAAACCAGCAACCAATGAAAACAGCAAAGCAACAGTTTGGTTGGTGTAGCTTTCCAAATCCCACTTGATTACTTGCCTAATTTATCCGTCCCTGGGCTTAATAATTTTTTTAAAGAAAAAGATTCATCAATCATCGTCGTCTGATTCTATCTGAGACTGCTACGAGCTCTTTCGTCACCAATGACTCCATCGTTGGGTTGCATCAATAAACAAGGGCAGAATATAGCATGTAATGTGGGCTGTGGTTTGCATCTTTTGAGCTCAGCTTATGCGTGGCATGATTCAGCTTATGCACCTTTTGGCAGCCTGGTCTAAGAGGAGCCTGTCACATACCTGGACCTCATGGGCTGGAATGACTAATGGGCTACAGATTGCATTGTATTGGCCCAAGAAAGAAGTCACACGGGATGCATTATTGGCCCAAGAAAGAAGTCACATGGGATGCAGTGTGATACAAATATGCAGCAACATCGACAGGAGAAGTCGTGGAAGGACCACGAACTGAAATCGGCGAGCGAGAGCTCGAGGCTAGCTGCGGCTAGAGTTACCCCCTTCCCATCTTCTTCCTCCTCCCATCTACCAGTTCATGTATCCAGAACATTCTAGAATATTCTAGAGAGTCGAGTTGTGTTACTGTATTTGATCTGTGTGTTGGATTTAATTGAGGACGGTGACATCTGGTATCAGCTTCGTTCGATCCGTGGGATCTCTGCTTCCGCCATGGACGCTGCACAGGAGGCTCGGCACAAGGACATGCTGGATCAAATCCTCGCCATGGCGACAGAGATGGCGTCGAAATGAAGGCCTGCAACGCGGAATTGAAGGCGTCCACGGCGGTGTTTCGAACCACTCCGGCCATCGTCGCTAACTCCGACAGCAACGGTCGTGAGGTATGCCTCCGGCACCGGCTTCAACGTCCGCGGCGGCTATCCCTTCACCGACCTCAGCACCACCGCACGAGGTGGATCCCGTCTTCCCGTCGGGCGTCAGCGAGCTCTTCCCGCCCGACTCCACCGACGGCGGCCTCTGCATCCTTCCCGACGCCGACAGCAAGGACGTCGACCGCCTCAGCCGCCTCCCCGACTCGCTCCTACGCAACATCGTCGCTCGTCTTCCACTCAAGGACGCGGCGCGCACGGCGGTGCTATCCCGCCGCTGGAACCCTATCTCCAGCACCTCGGCCGGCCTCCGCTTCCACGGCATCGAAGGGCCCGTGCCCAGCGAGCTCTTTGACCGCCCGCTCGACGCTGTGTTCGTCGTCACCACCAACGTCTCGAGGAGCAAGTGCTCACGCCCTCACCTGCCCGGCGGCGTTGCTCTCGGATCCTCGTACATCGTGGATCCAGGATTCGCGTCCGCGCAGATGTTCGAGTTCCTCATCAGGCCCTACGACCCGGGCGCCAGATTCATCAAGGAGGCTGAGCATGCGCGCGTCAATTCCTTCGCCATGAGCCTCCTCCGCCGCAGCACCCGTACCTGGCCCGCCGACCTCCGCACCGGCGTCGGCACCATGCTCGACACCGTGCTCGCCCCCGGCGCCAAGGAAGAGCCCGCCTCGACTCGCGCTCGGCTTCTTCTTCATCGTCGTGGCGCTCGTCGTCACTCTCTGCGGCCGTCTCTCCTGGCGCAAGGATGGGCTGGACCTCGGCATCGACCACCCAACGCAGGAGCCCATCCTCGGCAAGCCTCCTACCACCACCTGCCAGGCGTTGTCTCCCATCAGCCGTGGGAGGAGCTTTTGCAGGCTTCACGCTCGCAGTTTCCGTGATCCAAGCGGCGACAGCCTCATACTCCGCCAACACGAGCGCCGCGGTCATCGGCATGATGCTTGTCACCACGATGCTGCACCGACTCTCCTACCACCACGAGATGTGTCCTTTACTGGTTCTGGCTGCTGCTTGATCAAGTCATATGCTCACTCCGTTCATGCAACCAAGATGTTCGACGAAATGTGGAGCAAGAATTTCGTTACTGCCGAACAAATTAGTGCCAGCAGGCTTGCTCCTATGGCCCTGTCCTGGAAGCAGGACGACTTGTGCTTGGTCTCAGTGACCTTAAAATTGATTTGGCAGTGCGCAAGGAGAGCAGGTATCCCATCATGTTTTTTCACTACTCATTTGATTGGTGTTGAGATGCTGGGCTGTGTCACGAGTGTTCCTCTCAATGAGAATGAATTGGAGCTAACCACAACTTGTCCTACGCAGACTTCTAATTCAATTTGGCTGGGTGAGATATGTGGGACAGTCATTGTTGGTTCTCAGCAGAACAACAGATCACCACAGTCCCTTGTTTCTTGTCGAGTGAAAGTCTGCATTGCTGATAGCATGATTGCAGTGCTTATTGGTTTGTCTAGATCATGGTCCGAGAAGACATTTTTGAGTGATGGATTTCTGCTTGAGTCCTCAGCCCGGACAATGAGTTTGATACTTTTATGCAGCTGAAAATCCGTTGGCCTACAACTGTAGATGAAGCAATGGTGATTTGTTTATCAGGGTGTTCAGTGGAAAATTGTTTTCCTCAGCCTGTGGTCAGATTTCATGGCAAGAATTCATCAACTTGGGAAGACAATTAGTATCTCAGCCTCAAGAAAAGTGTAGAGGTGTTCATCTGTTTCACAAGACATGTCTATCTGACTCATGCACACAAGAGCAGAAGCCTACTGATTCATCAGAGGGTATGGTTTCATTGTGTCCTGCTGCTAGCACAAGTGATGCCTAACAAGGTGTTCAAGGTGATGGTTTCAGGCTGGCGTCTTGTTCTAGTACAACAGCAACAAAAAGTTCAGTGATGGCCTCTTGACCAACCTGGAATGCCAGCAAGTGATCCCTAGGACAAGTGGTGATCTGGGTGCCACAGGCATGTTTATATCAATGTGAAAACAGTATCATTCAGTGGCTGCTACTCTACTGACACCAAAAACATCATTATTGAATTTGTAGCATGTGATGTTCTCCAGTCTACTGACCTGGCATTGCTACTATTGTTTAGTGCACACCCTTTCTTTCTGTCGAGTCTCGGTTGAGCTTATTCCTCAGTGGTTACCTCCAAAGCATAAGTTCAGATCTCTGCCTGTGGAACTGCAAAAGTTACTAGAACACTTGAGGATGTCATGGGACCCCGGTGGATTTCTTACCAGCTGCATTTTCACCTGTACTCAGTTTGGATTACTAATGAGCAGAGTTTGCAGTCTGATTGAACTGCCACTATTCAGATTTGTTGTTGACGTCACAGTCTTGGGGAGACAATTTGTATCAGTCAGTAGCATGGCCGGCACCTTGTGCAAGCATGCTTTGAAGTATCTCGCCAAATGTAACCAGTGCAAGGTAAAAATCGTGGAAGCCTCCATTCTCTTTAATTCACTTCCGAGCTTGAGGCCTTGGGATCCTGGTGGATTACTTCACAAACAATGGACCTACCAGATACATGTGGAAGAACGGCTATCAAGCCGTGTTTCAAATAAACCCCCATTCACATACCTGGACCTCATGGGCTGGAATGACTAATGGGCTACAGCGTTGCCGGGATGCAGTTTATTGGCCCAAGAAAGAAGTCACACGGGATGCACTTGTATTGGCCCAAGAAAGAAGTCACATGGGATGCAGTGTGATACAAATATGCAGCAACATCGACAGGAGAAGTCGTCGAAGGACCACGAACTGAAATCGGCGAGCGAGAGCTCGAGGCCATGCGGCTAGAGTTACCCTTTCCCATCTTCTTCCTCAGAATCTACCAGTTCATGTATCCTGAACATTCTAGCATATTCTGAGAGTCGAGTTGTGTTACTGTATTTGATCTGTGTGTTGCCCAGGACTTTGAGAGCCCCACTTTGAGCTGTACTGTACCTGGGTTCCGAAGACTAGTTCTTCCTCCAGGATCGAGTCCATGATTTGGAGCACTAAGCTGAAAGGCCTCACTGACGCGTGGAGCCGGTGACGAAGACCGTTTGGTCCTTATTATGCGTTCCGTAGATGCGTCGTCTTGCTGATGAGGAAGACTTGAGCTTAGTGCGCACGGTTACGTGGGTATGTGCCGTGCCAGACAGGTAACGAACGGTCATGTGCCTGTTTCGTGTCGATGGCCGGCACAGTACCGGCCAGTACAGGAAATGGAGATGACAATTGCGTGGCGTTTCGCCAATTCGGTGGTTTACCTGTATATAACCGTAATACGGGAGTACTAGGAGTCTCTAGGAATTAGGATAAGGGCACTCACAATGCGGACTCTATCATAGGGTCTAAGTGTATTTATTACCTTCGTATTTATTGTATTTTGATGATGTGGCGCTGGCGTGACAGTGTATTTATGAGAAAAAACTAAGACTCCAAGTCTTATTTAGACTCTAAGTCCACGATACCTGAGATATTAAATGGTCTTAGACTCTACGATAGAGTCTGCATTGTCAGTGCCCTAAGGTTATTATTTGTACTACTAATTGGGCTTAAAGGTTAGGCGATTAGAGATTAGGCCCCGGTCCGTGTGATGCGGGATCACAAAAGTTGTCATCCTATTGCTTTGGGCTCAAATCACACTCCCGGCCTACCGCCAGTCCATACACACACAAGTGGATAGGCCCATTTATATCTGAACTTCGTCGTTAGCCATAATCACTTTGCCCGGCAGAAGTTAGGCCTTGAGCTTTCGAAGTTTCGATCGATTACTTTTAGATTAGTAGCTTTTATATTTTCCTAAATCTAAAAGTTAAACAACTCTCATAAGTCAAAATCTCACTATCACTATAGTGAGTCACGGGCTTTGAGCTTCCCTGATTTTTTTTTTTTTATTTTTGAAAGTCGAAAAGCTAAAATCCAAAAGCTCATAAAAACAAAGAGGCCCGAACGGAAACCGAGTAGAGTTACAGAAGAGAGCGGCTTCAGGAAATGCAGTTCAGCACCAAAGGTCAGTGTGAATGTGTGATTTATACCGATGGCTGATCGGTGATCTCTCGAACTGAACAAGATCTTAATGTAGGAGAACATGCTGTTCCCTCCATCCATCTCAAGCTATAGAATAACACTTGCTGCGACCATTGCATATATTAGCTAACATAATAAGCTCTTGTTTCTACAAGACAATTAACTCAACACGACACCCTACCTTTCGAGGTCTCATCACGCTTACTTATACACAACAAAGCACGTACGTACGCACACGCAGCGAAACTCACTGATCATCGATCAATCACAGGTAACACAAGCGCATGTACACACTACTCTTCTTCGCCGCGTTCGCCGATGATGAACCTGCCGGTGCCGGGGTTGATGGCGGCAACGAAGAAGAAGAGGACGTTGAAGATGACGAGCGGCTCGATCTCGTTGATGGGCACCCCCGTCTCGATGTTGAGCTGCGCCAGCGCGCCCTTCCCCGTGATGATCTCGCCGATGATGGAGAAGGCCACGCCCAGCTGCGCCAGCCGACCCACGAACAGCTCGTTCGACTTGGTGAACCCAAACAGCGGCCCTGCGCAGGCAACATTATATATTTTAAAAAAATCAAATCCACAAACAAGAGAGGGCTGCGACGAATGTGTCGTGAGTTTTTACCTCCCTCGCTGAGGCCGAGGGCGCCGCGGAAGCCCTTGCCGGGTTGGATGACGGCCTTGTCGAGGCCGGTGACCTCCTCGTCGACGAAGCGACCGCGGTCACCGAGAGCGCCGATGGCGCCAAGGAGGGTGAAGAGGATGAAGAACAGGAGCAGGGGCTCCGCCTCGTAGATGGGGATGCCCGTCTCCAGGTTCAGCTGGGCAAGGATGCCCTTCCCGGTGATGGCCTCTCCAAGTAGAGATGCCTGCCATGCATGTTCAAGAACAGTGTTAAAAAATCCTTGCTTGAAACAATAATGCATAGTGCACGCGAGTAGCTTTCTATAACAAAATAATGCATTAATTACATAATCTATAAAATTTTTGGGAGATTGCTAGTAACTAGCATGAGTAAATTGAGTAATTTATTTCGGGTTCAAATTATGTGAGTAAATCTTTTATTCTGGCCGTTAGCAATTTTCTTCCATAAATCACTCCACTTTTTGCCAACTGAATTTTCTTCTGGAGCGGAAACCTGTGAAGCTGCAAACTTCAGAGGTAACAGCGACAGCCATATCCTGCAACGGCCGCAGCAGCTATCACAAAAATTGAATGGCTACGTTTTATTGCCAAAACTATAAAATATTTTTCCTAAAAATATATTTTTTTCTCTAACATGTACTACCTCTGTTCCAAATTATAAGTATTTGATTTAATTTTTTTGTACATCTAGTTTGCTACATGTTGTAGCAAAATAGATGTATCTAATTTAGAACAAGAGAGAGTATAGTATAATATAGATATTTCGATGGGGTGCATTACTATATTGCCTCTGTTAACTCCAAAAGATCTATCTCCATTTTCGCATATAATGTTTTAAGACAAGCTAATTAGCTAAAAAAACTATCTAGCTTACTCTAAACGTCATATATACTGTATTTAAATACGGGAGAGTATATAAGAACATTTTTTTTCTTCTATACTTCCTATAAGCGTGCATGAGTAGACTCCATCCAGATGCAGCTGCACAAGGGCGTCAGTGTCTTTTATTTAAATACTCACGGCAAAACCAAGCATGGCAACACGGCCGACGAACAGCTCGTTCTCCTTGGTGAAACCGATTCCACCGGACGTGCCAAAGATACCATCCTCAACCTTCGGCTTGGGGGCAGCAGCCTGTACAGCAACGATGGACGCCATCATGTATTCATGTACACATACACATAGCAGGGAAACAGAATAAAAAGTAGGAACATATATATGCATGCGTCGTGCACACACAGCACACGGCGTAGCGGCAGTAGTGTACGTGTAGCTTGATCGGTAGACACGGACCTTCTTCGACGGCGCGGTCTTGGCCTTGGATTTGCCGCTGAATAGGGCGAGGGTCTTCACGGATACGGACTTGGAGTGCCTGTACCCCGACGACGACGACGACGACGGCAGCGGTAGCCGCGGGTACGGCGCCGGCCGAACGGCCTGCAGCGCGCGGCCGCCGTTGACGCTGGTCGACATGAGCATGGACTGCGCCATATGTGCCGGCCGCCTACTACTCACCAACACAGAGGAATGCGCAGCAGCCACTCGCGCGCGCTGAGGATCGAAGCGCTAGCTGTGTGTACTCGTAGTCGTAGGCGAGAGCGCGCGCGGCTGCGGGCTGCGTGGTCGCGGGCGGGGCTCGGGGCTACTGCCTCCGAGGCGGCGTGTCCCGTTCTTATGAATGGGGTCGCGCCAACTGTGTCGACTGGCGACTGGCGAGCGGCGAGGAGGATAGGGTGCGCCTGTGCGGGATGGGTTGCCAGGAGGCCACGTCGCCGCGAATCCAATCTATGGCTGCGCCGCGCCGTCCGAGGCCAGGGAGAGACCAGAGCCAGTTCGTGGGGCTTCCGATCCTGCGGTGTCCGGCCGGCCGCACGTACAAGTGTAGCGCAACAAACTGATGGCGCCGGTCGGTGAGATACACGCGTCAGGCAAAAAGTGTTCTGTTCTGTGCCTCCAGCCTTGAGGCATGTGTGCTCAGTTGCAAAGGACGACGCACATTCTACTGTCTGTTAGTGACGTACTGTATGGAGCAGATAACATCGTGCTCTCTCGTTCCTCTCAAGACGATGAATCGGATCTTGCTACGAAATTTCATCTTTTCACTGCTATGCAGTAGTACGTTTTGTATCTGAAGTTCTGAACCTTCTATTTTGAAGGAAAACTTTTTCACCAAGTAAAAAAAGGCCGCTGTGGCAATGTTGCTGTAAGTTAGAGATTTATTTTCCTTCCCTTCGCAAAAAAAAGATGAATTTATTTCATATCGGTACATCACGCTGTTTCGGGTGCAATAGAATTACGAGGGATTCGTCGGATATTCCCGTGTTCCATTCAGTTCTGTGTAAAGCAAAATGGTTCGGACCAACGGAAAATGGGTCTTGTTCCATGTGGTGGCTGTTGACATCGATAAATAGAGAAATCATCACAACAGCCTCATCAAATGGTTCCGTAGTGTAGTGGTTAGCACTCCAGACTTTGAATCTGGCGACCTGGGTTCGAATCCCGGCGGGACCTTCTTTTTGTTTTTTTTTTTTTTTTTTTTTTTTTTTTTTTTTGGGAGAACCTTTTTTTTTTAGCAGAACCTTTTTTTTTTTTCGTGTTCCATTCTGCTCCGACCTTTTTTTTTTTTTAAGAACTTTGTTTCCGTTGTTTTTTTTTTTTTTTTTTTTTTTTTTTTTTTTTTTTTTTTTTTTTTTTTTGAGGAGAACCTTTTTTTTTTAGGTTAACCTTTTTTTTTACCGTGTTCCATTCTGCTCTGACCTTTTTTTTTTTTTAAGAACTTTGTTTCCGTTGTGGGCCGACCCAAAACACGTCATCTTTTTAAGAACTTTGTTTTCCGTTGTGGGCCAAGCTAAAACACGTCAATATGAAAAAAAGCATACAATTCAGATTGCAAGTTTGCTTTCCGTTGTGGGTCGACCCCAAACACGTCAAAACGAAAAAGAAGTCCAGGTTGATAAGACAAGAAAATGGGGCAGTAGCAGCACTACATTACTTCCTTCCCTTATAGCCTTACAAAATATACACAATATTTGCTTTGCAGCAAGAAAGCAAATATGAGATGAGGTTTGGGAGTTGGGACTGGACCAGAGGGTTTGATACACTTCTCTTTCTTTCTAATTGCAAAATGTATGTAAATCCTGCATTCTCCTAATTAACAGTAATTTTATACCTACATGGATGCACATACTGGCAACAACCCTTTCTGGTAGAGATCTTAGCATTAGAACGTGTTGGTATACATAAAGAATGCATACATAAATAGCCTCCAGTGTTAGTTGCCAATTGAGACTTAAACATACCTCTCTGTCCCTACACGAACCGAACTACAACTTTCTTGAAGTTTAGAGTACACCACCACCTATAAAGGTGCATTCAATCCTGATGGCTCTGCTGATTTCTTTCTCGTGTGAATGCTTTAAGTAGATCGAGCCCTAGAAATATGTTGAGCAGATTCATTCCTGCCATACCAAGAAGAGCTAGTGGAAGCTCAATGCCCTTCCCAAATTTGTGGGCATCAGCGATGAGCTTGTAAGTTATCAAGATATGGGATATCACCCTTGCTGTCACAAAGGTAGTCCAGTTGAGTACCCATTCCAGCTTCACCATTGTTCTGTCGAAATCCCGAAATCCAACCATTCGCCTCAGTTTCCTTACATGCAAAAATATGGAGTGCAGCTGCAATCGTAAATTTTTTGTCAGTTCTCTGCTCTGTGAACACAACTTAGTAATTTAGATAAATCACTACAACTACAGGGAACCCTAATAAAACAATTATCAAGCAAAGGCATCAACTATGAGATGGACTACTTATTCTGGGAGACCTTATTTATATACATGAATGAACAGTTGAACACGTCAAAATTCTCTTGCAGCAAGATGAAGAGCCTGTATTAATTCAACTGACAATCCGTTGCCAAAGGAGAAGGGCTCTAAGATGCATTCATACATGCCAGATGCCACCAATTTAATCTCAGCAAAAGCACTATAGTCAAAATGAAGATGCAACTACGCAGGCCAGTGGTCGAAAGCCTAAGTGAACAGGAAAATTAGCTACCCCTCCATTCTGAAATGCAGGTCACTAGGACATTTTAATTTCATCTTTAGTCAAATCTCTCTTACTTTGATCAAGTTTCGAGGAAACTGTATTAATATATACAATACCAAAAATAAGTGCACTATGAAGGCATACCTCATGGTAGGTTTAGTGAAACTAATTTAATATTGTAGGTGTTAGTGCAAGTTTATATGAACTTAATCAAAGTTAGGGAAGTTTCACTTAGTACAAATTAAAACAAATACATTATGGAACGGGCCAACCATCTTATTTGCTATACATTGCAGGGTAATGTGAAATGTCCTGTAGTCATATCATCATCCGGACAACCGTATAGAGGGAGAATGCATATTACTTGCATTTCAGGTTCATTGTGACAGAGTTGGGGTTAAAACTGGTGCACACACCTATTCACTGACGAAGGTTATACTTGTGACAAAATTACAATAGTTGCCAGTCTTGAGATTTAAAAGCAGATTAGGGTCAATGGCTCAAAAAAAATCTATGGCAAACATTCCCTTTTGCTGTGCATGTATTTCTTCAATGAAAAGTGAGTACAAAAGTCAATGCTTCAAAAAGATGATAAAAGAAAGGACAGTTTTATTTCAAGCATGAAAAGTAAAGGCCTCCTCAGAATGAGAAGAGATAGATGTACCTCGCATACAAGGGTGAGAATTAGGTAGTTGATTGTGACATTCCTATACAGAGCTAGTGTAAAGCAAATGAGTAGGATCAAGTGATGCATGAGAATTCCAGGAATCCATCCACTGTACAGCCGGTAACGGAGCATGTCCAGTTGGTCGTATGCAAAGTAGCCACAAGAAAAGCACAGAGCAGAATATGCTCCAATCCAACTGCCACCAAATAGTTCTTCATGCTCAAACATGTTCTCAAGGCCCTTGTTACGCCATTGATGGACAAGAACAAAGATAACTGCAAGGGCAATGGCATCAGTTCAAAGATGAGCTAATGCAATAGAGCATATGAACAAGCCTCTATTTAAAGACATGATGTAACTGATGGTGCTTTGTGCAACAACTTTACAACTTGCACATTATAAGAATATGTTATGAAGTGTTAGTGGAAAGTGCATGTCTGTTAACAAGCCCCATATGCATCTGCTACTAGTATCTTTGCTTCGCCAGACCCAAATTTAAGAGTACTAGAGTAGGCAATAGAATGTGATACAGCTTAAAGGAGCATATATTCAGATCAGTACTAAAGAGTATGAGCATTTTTACATCAATACTTTTGAGCAAAGTTGGCAGCGCATTTGCCTGCAACGCCCTTGTTCTGAACCACTATATGCCAACCATAACAAGCTACTATTGGAGAATCCGGCGCCAATAGGGAATTTGAGTATTCTCGCACAATTTCAACCAACCCAAGCTCACACCAGACAAACGCATTGCCACCATGGAAGCAGCAAATGACAAAACCAAATCAACGCTGTTCCCCCAACAAGGAACTCGGACGTTAAGAATCACCGGGTTTGTCTATTGTTAATCCACTATACGCTTCTATTCCCCAAAGTCATCTGAAGCTGGAATCGAATTAATCGTATGTTTCATTGCAAGTCACGCATACCGAGCACCAAAGCTAAGGTACCAAGGGTAGGGATTGGGGGAGGCAAGGGGGGAAATCTGTACCGGAGACGGAGGTGAGGGAGGAGTGGAGAAGCGATACGGCGGTGTTGACGAAGAGCGGGTCGCGGGAGACCGAGCCGCGGACCGCGGCGTTGGCGGCCTGGAAGAAAGCGAAGCCGGCGGCCACGGGCGCGAGCTCGCGTCGCCCCCGCACGCCGATCTCGAACCCCACAGACACGGCCCAGAGCACTAGCGTCGCCGCGAAGAACGCGCTCGGTGTCACCGCCGCCTGCGGCCCCTCCGGCACGGTGGGGCGGCATCGGGTTCGTCGTCGGCTCGGCGTGGCCAACGGTGAGCCGCACCCGCAACGCTCGCTCGGCTCTCCGCAACAGGCCAGTACGACGGCCTTTGTCTCGACCATTCCACGTGGGCCCGCAGGCTATCAAGCCAATGGGCTGTGAAAGGACGCTGTGATCTGTAATCTCAGCCCAATTAGCGATTGCCTTGGTGTGGGGCATAAATAGTCTGGATCATTTACTGTAGAAAAATGAGAAACTCAAATCGACCTACTCTGAATAGCAAGTGTTTCAAATTGAGTCCTTAATGTTAAGCTGCGTGTTGTCTTCAAATTGTGTCCTTAATTGTAATTCACATAAACTATCTGGAATATGCAAATTTGTTAATTTGTTACGAAAAAAATTTATCAAAATGTATTAGGTGAACTATTGGTCATGTTGCGAAATCTTGTTTCTTTTTTTACTATCAAATAATGCAATGACATGGTCAATCCAAAATCTCCATAAACAGTTTGCTTAAAATGAGAACTAAATCGACCTACTCTGAATAACTACAGCTTATGTACAGTTAATTACTTAACATTGTCCTTATGTGTATTCTGCTCTATCTTGACAATACCATATGTTCTTTTTTTTTAAAAAAAAACATAGGTATATGTACAGTTAGTGGGAATCTTCTCAGGCTCTTTTTCTCCCAACTAGTAGATAGCGCACTGTGTCCTGTGATTCTTTTTTTTTTCTTTTTTTTTTTTCTTTTTTTTTTTTTTTTGCCACCTGTTGCTACTTGCTAATCTATACAGAGCATGCTTTCTGGCCAGGATTTTTGTCCGTAACTTTGCAGTTCCGGGGAACTTGAGGGGTCTACGAGATTCATATACTGTCAAGTCCCCAATGGCTGTCGGTTGCCTGACTGCTTCTAATGACATTGAATCGCAGCCTTTCCATGCTTTCAACTTCTGTGGCACGTGAACAAGGGGAATCATCATGATTTTTACAGTAGCTGGATATACCACTCATCACTATATAAGCTTGCATTGATTCGGTTGTTTGAATTTTAAGTTTCAACCTAGGCATGCATGTACCACAGCTTTTGTGCCATAGTATGGACATTGTCCTAGTTGTGAGTGTGTAAGTGTGCCGCTTGCTATACTTATGAGCTTTTATCATTGAATAGGAGCTCTTATTGATCAGATCTTCTGAACTTTACATGATAGCTCCTTCATGTATTATATTTCCATAGTAAATTAAAATTTCCTTTGTCAAGGAACACTCGAAACAAATTATAGCAGGTCGTTCAACAAGGGCACATCCAGCTCACAGGCTGATGAGGAAATACAGTACGACGTTACATCTCCCACAGTCCCACACTACTACAGGCTTTTTAAGTCTTGCTAGCACTACCTTTTTATTCTTCTGCTTCAGAACTAGCGTCCCCAAGCAGTTACGAAGCGGTTGGGACAGCCAAAACTAGCGTCCCTTGACGGTTGACATTGCAGGTTGCAGCAAGGTTTATGTAACCACCCTTGGCCCGGCGGCAAGCGCCTTGGCGCCACCCTTCGTCGAAGCCATCTGCTTGGTCGCCGTGGCGCCAGCCATCGGCGGTCGAAGCAGGAAGGAAGGAAAAGCAAGCGGTGGTCTGCATGAGCTCAGTGAGTATGTAGGGCAGGAAGGATGCCGAGAACGCAAGGATTTAGCTCGCGCTTACCTGGTTATAGCCGAACAACCCCTCCGGGTCCCGCTGTGGCCGGCGTCGGGCACGCCCCGCCTAGGCGCGTAGTACGACATATACCTGTTTGTGGGCTTCGTTTTTGCGGCCGCGCAGGCGGCGAAGCACAACGCGAGCAGCAGGGCGACGGACAGAGTGCGGATGGTCGCCATGCCTTCTCCTTTCTCACTGTCTTCAGTTCAGCGGCACCGCTGAGAGTGAGTGAGGTGAGTAGGAGTGGTTTTCGCCTTGGTGTTCCGTCTTGATTTATAGCGCGCGCGGGTGGAGACAGTAGAAACTGAAATTCAGACATGTTCCGTGTTCGGTTCGGTTCGGCAGCTGCTCATTGAAGTCGGGACTCGGCAGGTTCGTTCGTCGTCGCAGTCTGCCAGAGCGCTCGTGAGAATCGATTTTAGCAAACGTTGCTGTCCAGCGAGATATTGATTCCAGCTACTCCCTCTGTTTCGCGAAGTTTTTTTGACTTTTAAAACTTTATGTTTGACCATCCGTCTTATTCAAAATATTTATGTAAATAATAAAATAAATTAATCAATATTCGGGTATCTTCATTGATAAAATAAGTCATTACAAAATAAATTATATTTATGCAAAAAATTTGAATAAGACGAAGCATTGAATAAGATGACACAGAATCCAGGGTGACAAATTCAGTGGGACGGAGGGAGTATCTCGTGATAGGGTCTGCAGGCCGAATTCATAGGGTTCCAATTCATAGGTTCGTCAAGCCACACTCATGGAGCAATACTAGGAATTACTGTAAAATATAGGATTTTTATAGAAACTAGCATGAGTTGAAACTTCATGAAAAATTCTTTTTTTCTGTCTCTCTTGAATTTTGCATTTTGAATTCCTATATTGTTGCAACAAGTTTCATGCATTTTTAAGTGTTACGCCTATTTTGTGTTTTGAGAATCTAGCATCTCATGTCCTGTTTGGAAGTGCTCCATGCTCAATCCAACGGGAGCTTTACTAAGGAGTCTTTCAGAGAGAAGTGTTTCTTTGCTTATTTTGCCAAAAGGATTCTTTGCCCTAACTCGCCCACTTCTCCCCTAATCTAGCCCAGTCGCCTGCATCGGCGCCAGGGCCCTAACCACGCTCCAGGCTCCAACCATTCTCGCTGCCTGACCGGGGGGGACATACATCACTGGAGCTGAACCTACCGCCGTCACCTGAACAGTGGGGTGAGGAGATAGAGCAAGATCATGAGCACAGAGGAGAGCGCTGAAGATATGCGAGTGGGAGAGACAGAAGCGGAAGAGAGAGTGTGCGGACCGAGCATTTAACGTCATTACATATAAAAAGAAGTCAGAACCATTTACAATTTGAAATGAAAAGACTAATAGTTTTGTTATGTATGGAAACTGGTATAATGACTACGTTCTCAGCCGTTGGATCAAGATCCAACGCCGAGCATATCCGGCCGCTTGGCAACTCACGTGTTTAAGAGATGTGTTATGTATTTAGTTAACGCTGAGATTAAGAGAAGACATATTTTACAGTGGAGGGAGTATGAAGTTATTTTAGTACCAAGTGAAAATATGAACGAATTGAAACCACCGACCGATAAAGACGGCACACGTTTGAAAGCATTTTGCGTATCATTTTTGTACGACGAACGGAACTCACCGTCCCCAACAAGCCCTGGCCGGCTGGCCCGCTGGCCGACTCCGTGCCCGTGGTGTGACACACACACACACACACACACTGCTCTTCTCCAATTCATGGCCTCCCGCCTCACCTCCTTCCCCGCCCGTTCTCCCGCCGCTTAGCATTCTAGGGTTTTCGGATTTCCGAGTTCCAGTCCGTCGCGGCAGCCGCCCGCGATGCCCGACTCGCCGGAGCTAGTCGTGAGGGCGGTCGGGAAGCGCCTCGCGCAGCCGCGCTTAGGCAAGGACGCCCTTGTCAAGCTCCTCAAGGTGACCACTGCTCATTTGTACCCGCTTCTCCTCGTGGCCTATTTGCTCCTCGATCTAACCCAGCGCGTTTCCATTTCCCGTGAAACGCCGCGCTGCCTCTGAAGTTTCGAATCGGTAGGAGGCCTTGCTGTTGTGTTGTGCGATGCTAAGTTCGGTGGAATTTCCTCGAATTTGTAGTCACAGTTCAGGAATAGATGTGGCCTGCCCTGCTGACAATTTTGGTGAATTTTAGTTCCATGTTGCCTTACGTACTAATTTTCATCTGAAGCTGGAGTGGTGTAGTAGCACTGAAGGAGTCGTGTATACACTAGTGGAGGATGTCGTGTTTGGTCAATGTGATGTTTGTGTGATAGATATTCTAAGAGTTGGTTTTGGACTTGAGGAATGGTGTTTTCTTGGGTCTTACAATGGACCTTCATCTACCTGGCACTTGGAGACAGTTGAAAAATATGTGGAGTTTTGGACATTCAGCTGCTCCATGTTTATTTTCTTTCTGAACTGCTATAACTGTGGGAAGCTGCTAGTCCTGAAAATTGCTATAGGTAAGGAATGAAAGGATATATGAGGCATGGTGAAACATATTTCTGTAAATTGACAGTGAGTTGTTAACATTGAAATGATTTCCTTGCATCATATTGCTTTTCTTTTTCACGATAACTTTCTCTAGGAGGTTGATTGGATTTTCTCAGGGTTTATTGTCTTTTAGCTTTGTTCTAGTGTGGGCCAATGATCCAGTTGTTGAAACGGTTCAGCCTAGCAGAGTTCTTCTGAAGCTTGACATGAACTTGTCTATTGTTAATACATACTCAAGTTGGACAGTCATAATAATGACAAAAAGACTCAAATAATGGTGGATTCATATTCTTTACTTCCCTAACACATTTATATTCTTATCTGCAGCAAGCTGAAAGTGCATTATCAGAGTTTAGTCAATCATCCTCCCTGCAGGATGCTCTTCATGCTCTGAGCAAATCTCTAGTCCAGACCACTTTACTCAACCATAAGGATAAGGATGTCAAACTTCTTGTTGCTGTTTGTTTTATTGAAGTTATGCGTGTCCTCGCACCGGATCCACCTTTTAGCGATGAAATACTTAAGGTATATACCAGCCATGCAACTTTTTTTTACTATGTATCTGGTGATGTAAAATGGTACTCCTTCCATTCATTTCTAGTAGTAGCATTAGAAATTTGGAAATTTTGACTTAAGTAAGCTTGGAACAACAGTTAGTCAAATTATATGCATGCTTACATATATATAAAAGTTATGTAGAGATTCATATTTCAAATATCTTTTCATGTGACATTGATTTTGTAGCTATTGATGATATATTTAAGGAGAGACTAGTCCCCCCCCTAAAAAACACAGGAGAGCTGCACTTCATAAATTAAGAAGAGTGGCCAGAAGTCCTTACAACACACACCAACACCACACCACAAAATAGAAACTAGTGGTCAGCGTATATATCTCCAAATACCTTTTTCAAATCAAAATACGTCTACTGACCATGAACAGAGTAGTACCTAATAGTTACTTTTTTAGAACAGAACTTCTGAAGTTTCATTTACTTTTGGAATAAGTACTGATAAATTATGTTAAAAAAGAATAAGTAGTGAGAAAGACCTGTAACACTTGGTTAACATTTTTCACAGGAAATATTTAGGCAATTTATCAGCATATTTGCAGACTTTGCTGAAACTAGCAGTCCATATCTTACTAGAAGGATGAAAATATTGGAAAATGTTGATGCACTTAGATGTTCTATGATCATGCTCAACATTGGCTGCGAGGACTTGATTCTTGATATGGTCAAAATTTTCTTCTCCACAGTGAAGTAAGAACAAATCTACTTCTCTGATTGTTATTCTCTTATGTTAAAACCTTTATTCAGATCCGATGCATTTGTCAACCATGTTGCTTGCAATTATTTTTTGTTGTTAATAGTATAGATCAGCTATTTTTTGTTTGTTTGTAGTACTACTTAGCTTGAATGCAGAAATTAGGAATTCTCATAACATTGAGATTTCCAATACTGGGTCTCAAAAATGTAATTGTCGGGCACTTGGGCTGAATTCTATTTACCACTGAATTCTATTTAAGAAAAAGCATATAGTTGGACCATCTCATGATGTTGGAACCAATAGGGATGTACCTATTTGGTGCAGTGAGTTCAGTGAACATGCCATGGCCATCATAGGAGTTATGTATGCTAACCACTTATCTGTATTACTGAACAGTCATTTTCCTTCATTTATAGTCTTGCCATGACACTGGTCTTTCTTTTTTTTTTGGGTGCGGTGGTAGAAATGGTATTGCTAGTACTGCAAAATCAAAATTCCACTGATTAATTATTTTGCTTTAGAACTCTATGCGCAAAAGTTAGATTATGACCTTAAAGTGCCGTTTCTGTAATTCTGTTACCATATCTGTATTTTTGCATTGGTTTTGATGATTGTGTTATTTGTCTAGATGGTTATTACGTACTTGGCATGTAGACATTTCACTGTCTCAAAACATACCGAAGAAAATCTGGTCGTCCTTGTCCTGGTCGGACGATTAATCGTGATTAGTCGACGACTAATCGGACGACCAGGTTTCTGGTCCAGCTAATCGAGTTGGACCTCCTAATCGAACAGTAGTGACCGACCAGGACAACTAATGTTAATCGGATGACCTGAAAACTTATGCCCTTGCTGATTACTGATTCTTTTTGCAAGTTATATTTCGCAGTTTCATGTTTGTCTGCCAGATAATTGCTTGACTCTGGGAGTTTAATATGAAGCCTTTAGGTTAACTTCGTTTCTGTGAACCCTTTTACAGGCATGGTCTTCAGCAGAGTGTGTGCCAAGCTATGCTGTCAATAACGACACAAATATTGAATGAGAAAGTTACTCAGCCTCTTGTGGATGTGATTTTACGCAATTTAGTAAAAGATGACAAGGTGCACTATTTATTTATTACTTCAGTTTTTGTTGGTTGAAGGGATGTTTCTCTAAAGCATGTAATTCTTTTGGTGTGGACAAATACAAACATGTGGTCACCTGCATTACTCATTCTTCAGTTCAAGTAGATTATCAGATAATGTTTAATTTCTTTTTCTTTTCTGCCTGTGCAGGGAGCATCCCACAAGCTAGCTTTTGACATCATTGTAAATTGTGCTGACAAGTTGGAGCCTATCATTCGCAGTTTTTTGTCCTCGTGCATTTTTAACAAGGATATACCGGTTAACGAACTTAGGAGATCATATCATAAAGTTATTCTTGAAATATTCCAGTGTGCACCTCAGATCCTTTTCACTGTCATTCCAGACTTGACACATGAACTTCTCGTATGTTATCCTCCTTTCTTTGTTACACCATTGTACCTGCATAATATTATTCCTGAATTTTATACTATCAACCTCTGTAGAGTGACCATGTTGATATAAGGCTGGAGGCAGTTCACCTGATTGGGAGGCTTCTTGCCTTCTCTAATCTTCGCTTTGGTCAAGAAAACAAGGTGGTTTTTACGGAATTCCTAAAGAGATTCGCTGACAAATCTGCAGAAGTTAGAATTGCTGCAATTGATGCAGCCAAAGCTTGCTACATGGATGTATCTGGGGATGAAGCACAAGATATACTTTGTAAGGCTGCTCTTAGTTGTTATTTTATCTAGATTGCTGTTTTAGGCTGTTATCATCCTTTTAGTGTTTACATTCATTTCTTGGGCAGCATCACTTGAAGGGAGGTTACTAGATTTTGATGAGAAAGTGAGGATCCGAGCTGTTCACACAGTCTGTGATTTAGCCAAATCATATCCTAGCTCTTTTGCTGAACTGATATTACATGCAGCTGAGAGGCTACGTGACAAAAAGGTGAGTATAAACTGTTGATGTTTCTCAGTGCAGTTATTTCTCTACAATGCTTCACCCAAACATGCTTTTCAGGCATCCGTTAGAAAAAATGTAATGCACAAGTTGCTGGAGCTGTATCGGGATTACTGTGAGAAATGCTCAAAAGGAACTGCTACAGTCAACACTCACTATGAACAAATCCCAGCTAAACTTATAGTTCTTTGTTTCGATAATGATATTGAATCCTTCAGGTTTGTCCTTTTTCTCCCTTTGTGCATAGGATCTTGCCCACAGTTTTGAATTCTAGCTTCTTTATTATGTCAGGCCACAGAATATGGAGCTTATATTTGCTGAAGAACTCTTTCCATCATCTCTTTCTCCAAAAGAGAGGGCGGCCCATTGGATTGTGTTCTTTTCTTATTTCAAACTAGAACATATTAAGGCTTTGAACACCATCTTTTCTCAGAAGAGAAGGTAGATATCTACAGCACATAGTATTCAAGTGCTATAACTGTACGCCCGACCGCTGATGCTGAAGAAAGTTTACTTTTAGGTTACAACTGGAGATGCAAGCATATTTATCACTTCGAGGAAGGAAGGTTTGTAAATTCATTGATCTATTAGCAACAACAGTTGACCTTATTTCTAAAATTGAAGCCTGCTTGTGCTGTAGGAGGAACCATCAGATGAAATACAGAAGAAAATCTGTGCGACATTCAGAAAGATGACAACATCCTTTCCAGATTCTTCTAAAGCTGAAGAGTGCTTCGGAAATTTGCACCAGATGAAAGATAATAACATATTTAAGGATTTAGATGAACTAATCAATGTGGGAACCACTTTTGCAAAAGGCCGCTTGACCAGAGTAATACTCTTTTAGCCCTTTCGGTCTATAGGACTACACACTTTTTTATTCCTCCTTGGTTTTGTTTTGTTACCTTTATCCTCAGAGATCGAAACATTATGGACTGGGAAATGTTATAATTCATAGCCATAAGCCATTAGGTTTCACTGTACACATGTAACATGTTTGTTTTTTTTTTTTTTGGCATCTATTCTCCCTAATCATGTTTGCAGAACCCTACTTATTTATCAATCAATCCTCCTGATAACTCCTTTCAACACCTATGCATCACGAGACGTGTCAACATGGGTCATGCATTAAAGAAATGAAATGTGCTTTCATTTTTTTTTTTTTTTTGATGAGATGCTTTCATCTAATCTTTGATATGTGCCTATTATTTACCATTAGAAGTTCCTGTCAGTCTGTCTTTTCTATTTTCTGTTTTTGAGGTATGCATCGATTCATCATGATTGAAACACTTAGCAAATATTGGTAAGTCTACTGCTGTTTTGGTACCGTTCAGTTTAGTGAAAAGAAATTGAAACTCTTTCAAAATTTAATGATTAGAAGAGTGGCGGACAATAAGAATCCAAACAAAAGAGTTGCATAGTAACATCATACTGACATGCATCATTAACCAGAGATTGTAGATGAGGTACTAGTATTGTGGATTGATGCATTTCAGTTAAAAGACCCGACATGGCAAAGCCTTGCGTTAAAATAGTACTTGGCGTAGATATTGTGCTTCTGCTTACATCATTTTTCGAGTTCTGTATCTTAGGGATAGTATGAAGAATATACAGAGCCCATAGAAGGGAGATCAATGACTCATATAAACTACTTAATGAAAAATGTCCCCAAGAAACCCAATGAGAGACTCTGTTATAGAGGGAAAAAGTAGCTATCATTCCTTTTTCCGATGAGTGAGGAAAACGTAATATGTGAACTTTCCAGGTTAAGTTTACTACAATTGGCTAATTGTAAATTCTATTGAGATGCAAAACCATCAAAAAATTTGATCTGTTCATTGGATTTAAAAGGGCACATCTTAAGTGCCATGCCCTAGTTCCTTCTATTCATTTTCTTTTGCCTGCATTGGTGTTCTTCTTAAAAGAAGTCCTAACAAACGCTAAAGCTTCAGATCTGTGGTCTTTGTCTCTGACTGTATTTGCAATATATGCAGGAGACATTTCTCAAGAGGATTGGGCAGAAACACCCAATTTACAATTTTTCCAGAGCGCTGTCTATAAAATGTTTGCATTCAATATTTAATCAGGAGATGATCTGTGCCATCTTCGAGTCTCTTTTGTCCTGCAGAGATGAATTAACCGATTACGTGCAGTCTACTTGTGATCTATTGCTGGTAAGCATAGCTACAATAATAATATATAAAATATAAGTTGGCTTTATTTTTATTTTTTTTTTTAAAAGTTGGGGCATATCCTGTTTCAACATGTGATGTGGGGAAGGCAGTACAGCCGCAGGCACAAAGCCCCAGGCCAGAGGGCGGCTGAAGTTTGAAAACTGCTCAGGGTTCAAGAAGAGGAGATGAGGAGTCTTAGTCTTTAATTACTTGTTTAGGCTTAATGCCCGGCTCAGGAGCCAAGGAGCTTAGCTCCTATATATATGTACTCAGTGACCTGGTTATGTATCAAGCAATGAAGTTATCCCTAAACTCCTCATCTCCCTGCTATCTCTAATCTCACCTCCCTGCTGCAGGCGCCAGGCCAACACTGGCGCCACCATCTCCTAGCTACGAGCTGAGAAGCCAAGGTCCTCCCTCCCTGGGACTCCAGGACCTTGACACAACATTTGTCCCTCCCTCGTACCAGACATGCTCACATTTTAATAATGTGTCCCTTATATTTGTATGAATAGTTGTGAGTCACCGGAATCCCCTAATAATGGTAAAATGTCTCACAACTAAATGCACTACTAAAGAAAATAAATGATTTTGGCAGGCGTACATGATTTGTATTCGTAACTGCTTGCAACAGCAGGTATAATGTTGGCACAAGATTGGAGATAGATTTCTTTGTTATCTTTTGTTACTTGATATAGCTTGCTTTGAGGATAAATTATGAGATTTGTTAGTTGGTTTGTTAAACTTGGATGTTTGGCACACCTTCATATAATGAGCAATCGGCAGATGTTTTAGGCAAAAGCAAGGAATAAACCCTAATTCATTGTCTTGAGTTTATACCCATGCCTTTATTCTTATGCAAGAAGCAATTGCATGCTTATCACTCAATGGTGTATCCATGTAGGTAATTGCAATGGTGTTTCCATCATTATTCCGAGTCTCAGAGGAGTACTTGCTTAAGTTGTTCTCAGAAGAATCAGTCCTGGTGAATGCGAAGACTCTCCAGATGTTGGCACATTTGGCAAAATCTACACACTGTTTATCTAGTAATTTTAGGTAAACATATTTTTATGTAAAGCTGGATTATCTTGACCCTTTTGGTTCTTGATTATTACTCTGAACACGAACTATTGTAAGAAGTGCAGACCTTATCTCTTAGTAGGGCCCTTGGGTAACATGACAATATATATAAAGTGGAGCGAAAGGGAGATATAGTAACCTATGTGAGAGACTGTCAGACTAAGGCACCGTTAAAGGCTCACATATGTGTTATCAAGGCCCAGTTCTGATATGCTCGTGGGCTGCAATATGTTACCTTAAACTTTGGAAATCATCTTAAGCTTTGTACATATAGATCAAAACTCAAGAGTATATGTACTGTATGTGTTATTTTCAAGTAGAAGTGTTAGACAGGCAGTTAGACCATGTTGTATACTGGCCCTTTGGCCCATGAGTACTGTGCTGCTGCGGCTGTTAAGCCTAGTGTTTGGTGTTAGGCAAGGATATCTGGTGCTGGTCTTGTTTCTATAAACCTAATCCTAGAGATCTTTGCCTATATATACATGAACATTGCTCCCTCATAATTAATCTACTAATCCTTGTGCAATATTCTTTCTTACAGAAGGAGATCCACTTTACTCCACTGTAGTATTGTGAGAGCCCACTTTACCCATTATGTATTTTTCTGCTGTATTTGAAATTTTCAATCCCTTGTTTCATAATATCAGTGCATTTGATCCCTGGTGACTGGTGATGGTTACACTATCTGTATTCTGCACTGTGGACATGGTTTAAGTGGTTTGGTCCACGTCATTCAGCCAGCTAGACAACAATAAGGCTACACCACCTAGTATTGTCCACCCTGATAAAACTATTCAATCACACTGATAATAAGAAATAAGGTGTCAGATAGACAGCAAAATGTGAAAAATCTTTTAGGGCTCACAATACTTTTGTGGTAATTTTTGTTACCATAGTACATCTGTTTGTAAGAGGGATGTTCTTTACATTCTGTATGTAAAGCTCTTTATTCTGTTGCCAGCAATGTTGTCTACCCATTATTGGAGCAAAAGTGCATTGAAGGTACTCGTCCTGAATCAAAATATGCTATCACTGCAATTGCTTCCCTGCACTCCTCAGATGATAAGAAATTTGCTAGATTATGTGAGGTAGGTGGTATTTCATTTGCTTTAATGGTGTGTTATTATATGTCTAATTTTCTGATGTCTTCACACTGCACTGTTCAATCAACAATTGTATCAAGTCAAGTTTACAAATGCCTTGTAAAAATGAAACCACTGAGATTTTATAAGGATGCTGTGTTTCATGAATGATGGTTACTTTGTTCCAGCTGCTGTGTTTTCATCCCAGCTTCCAAGCTGAATAACTTCTTGAAATGAAAAAAGAAATTCCTATCATTGCACAATTTTCCAGATGATATTGATTATATTTTTCTGTTCTAGCTCACCCAACCTTGCTTATCTTATTCATACCCACTATTAGCTGCATTCCCACCCACTGCAAGGTTTACATTGCTGTTTGCTTATATATGTTGTTTGATAACAAGTGGCATGCTTTACCTGAGCCCTCTTTGCAATCAGTACGATATTGGCATTTGCATGCAAATGTGTTTGTGATTTCTCTTGGCACGGCTGAGAGCATGATAAAGATTAAAAGGTGATCTAGTAGATAGGCCATGCTGCTATGTTTAATTTTTTTGTGATGTGATTAAGTATCTACGTACTAAGAACATATTATATTCATTATAGTTTATTGTCCCATATGAAAATGTTTAATTGTTTAATACTGTTTCTGTCTGAAGTCTGATGCTATGCTACTGCTACTTGCAAAAAAAAATGTGAGTAGTTTTAAGATAGGTCCATTTAACTTTTTTTTTTTTTACTTGACACCATGTAACCCTTTCTTTGCATATAATTTATGTCATCTATTCTTTCCTGCAGAAAGTTATTACTGGGCTAAATGATGATCACAATGTTCCAACACTATTACAGTCCTTGGGCTCAATATTGGAGAATTACCCTTCTCTCTATGAGTTGTATGAGAGGGAGATCATCACTTTGTTTCAAGATATTTTGTCACCAGCTGAAGTAGGTATTTTGGTATAGAAATGTGTAGCCTAGTGTTAAACAAACTTATATATGGTGTTTATTTGAATGATTTGGTCTATGCAGTTCATTTCAACATCTGGACAATCATCCCTTGATGACCTTTCTGCATGCTGTGCCTCTTGCAAGCGGAAGGTAGGCTCACTGCTTGAGAAAATGAAGCATTTAGTGTTGGTGAAATTCAATTCAAGATTTCTACATGTTGCATCCACTGTGGAAACAACTATCTTATACTTTTATTGGCATGTGCACATGGGGTGGGATAAACACGTTACAGCACTGTTATTAGTTTTTTTTTTTGAACGGGAGCACTGTTATTTGTGATGCATCTATGTTTTTGGCCTATGAACTTTTTGTGATCTGTTGTAGATTTATTGTCTCAAAGCACTTGTCAGAAGTTGTTTACCCAGAAGTACTGCACGTGCTCGAATTAACAATATTCTGGGGAAGCTGTTGAAATATGAGAAGGGTCTCTTCGATGACATTGCTCTATGGTTTGTCTTGTTCTGCTACCTCTCATTTTGCTTACTACTACCTACCTCCATTCCAAATTTTAGATCACTTTAGCCTTGTCATAAGTCAATCTTCTCTAACTTTGACCAGGTTTATAAACATCTACAACATCAAATTAGTTTGATTAAATTCTCCAAGAAATATGTCTTAATAGTGCATTTATTTGGACTTGTAGATGTCAACATATTTTTAAAACTTGATCAAAGTTTGAGAAGTTTGGCTTAGGAGTTGGGACATTGGTTAAGTGACCTATAAATTAGAATGGAGGGAGTACTCTTTTATTCTTCAGAAAAAGGTTTATTCCATTTTTTTTTTGTTTTGTTTCTGTTTACTTACAGTCTCAGCTTTTTGGGCAACTGGTGAAGCAGTGATGCTAATTTGTTTATTAGAATATAAAGACTCTTAGATGCATTGATTGCTTGATTGATTAGCTTTTCTAAGATATTTGTTGAAGTTAGTTTTTCTAGTATGAAATGAACAATCAAACTCTAATGAATCATGCCGCTTACAAGTCAGCCACTATGTGCTTCCACTAGGTTTGATCTATTTTATACAGGTACCAATGTTTTAGCGTAACTGTGACTGGAATTTGTCCAGTATCTTAGGAATGTAAGTCTATTTTGATTAGATGCTTCTTGGTTAGTTCAATGAGTAGTAATTCATTGAGCTTTCTTGTACAGAGATAAGGAACATAACATTTTTTTTTCATGTGCACTTTTTTGGAAAATAAATGAAGTTTTCCCAAAATTAAGACCTCTGAGTCTGAGATTGCTAGTCTTTTCATTCTCTTCATCAATTCTCCACATTTACTCCCTCCGTCCAGGAAAACATGCAACTATGAGTTGCGTGCAAGATAAAGTTGTTCACATTTGACCAAGTTTTTAGTTAATGATATTCATAGTTATGACTCCAAATTAATTTATTATGGAAATGCATTTCATATTTAATCTAACGGTATTTATCTGATATCATAAATATTTTTAGGTTTTTATCTATAATTGATCAAACTTGATATACTAAAACAAGACACTACCAGAATTGCATGTTTTTGTGGATGGAGGGAGTAATAATTGCATTGTTCGTTAATAACATGATCTATCTATATGCCTTCATCCCGCTTTCCCTCCCATCTCACATTCACTAGGAATCTCAAAGCTACTGCTACCATATATACTTGTTGGCGTATCCAATATGCACATAAGTTTTAGCTTACAATCGAACTTTACTAATTTGTGATCAAACTTTACTGGTAGATGAGAGTTAATTAATAATTTGGTTTCTGGTGAAATTAAGCATGGCCTCAATTCGTTGTTATTCCTCACTGCTTGGAAGCTGTGGAATCACCATAATGATTGTGTTTTCAATGGGGACAGCCCTAGCATCCAGCTGGTTCGTAGGCAAACCATTGAAAACTAGGGTTGCCTACCGTAAAGCAAGCTTCCATTCGTACCTAATTAAACAGGATCATGTTTCTGGGTGTCAATGATGTAAAGAGAGTCGTATGATATCTACAATTGGATGTAAAATGTTCTTATGTACTGCACCACTTCGATTTTTGTCACTTCACTTGTGGATGGTGTAAATCTGATTGAATTTATTTGGTTGGGACATAATAAGATCCTCCTCTTGTATTTGGTGGTGGAGGGCTGTGCTCTGCCCTGTATGGTTGCACATACTGCAGACCTACATATGAGGATCTGTTGGCATCCATCTTGCTTTTAATGCTGTGCATGTCTGCACTGATTGCTGTAATTTATTTATTTTATCCCCTTAATGCAATGATACACAGCTCTCCTGCACATTCAATATTTTTTAAAAATACATTTATACAAATTTAAATCCTATTGTAGTACAAATTCCATGTATAATCCTGTCCATAGAAGTTCACTAGACAAATAATGAAGATACTGATTCTATTCTTTCGTTCTGTATTCAGTGAAAATGATCATCCATATCTGAAACTGGCCGCTGGAAAATCTGTGCTGCAATTAGCTACAAGATGGGATTCACATATTTCACCAGAATTATTTCGTAACACACTTCTCATAGCAAGGGTACTCTCAATATTTTACACTGCTAATTGTTATCTTCCCTTCAGAGGCCGCATTTCTGTCCATTAACCGTCTGAAAGTATTTACACTGATTTTAGGTCATTAATTTTAAAGGGCAATATTTTCTGTAGATGCACATGATTGTGTGCATGCTTCAGCTTGCCTTGCATGTTTTGTTCGATTACTGCAATTATTATTGTTAAGAGACCATTATATTATTACATAGACTGAATCATAGTTCCATATCCAAATCTATTGTTGGAGGTTCTCTGCATTTTAGTATTTATTACCTCTGCTTTTGTAATGTGTATTTTGTTCGGCTTCCAGGATCCTTCATATAATGTTCGCAAGTCATTTATTTGCAAACTTTATGGCCTCTTGAAGAAACGTGCAATCCCATTTAGATATGCATGTGCTTTTGCACTAACGTCAACAGATTGCTCCAGAGATATCCGTACTGAAGTAAATGTCCTCTTTTATTTTTTTATTTTGGTTAGTTTTCATATATATGCCCTTAAACCTGCATGTGCTCAAGGCATTTCCCTGTATTGTTCCTAGTCGGCAAGTTACTTAAGTGAGGTGCTGAAGGAGCAAAGAAGGTTTTTTGTTCATCGGAACAGAACCGACAAAGAATCCATCGTGGACAACCCAGCATATGCTGTGGTATTTTTGATCCATACTCTAGCATATGATGGGATGCTCCCTTCGAATTACTATGTAGACGAGAGTAGCTTTCCTGAACTTTGCAGGTATTTTCTTATTTTAGAGTGCTGGATCCTGCGAACTCCTTTTGGCACTTAAAAGGTACCTCTTAGAAATTTTGATCCTCACAGTAATTTTCCTATGTGTTTTTTTTGTTGACAGCCCACTTTGTGTGATGTTGAGAGAACTAGTGAAAATAGATAGTTCTAGCAGAACTGAGCATGGCCCCACAGCCAGTTTTGTATCAGTTCTGTCAGGGATTCTTCGTGGTATTCAGAAGGCTGAGGATCCGACTGATTCTGAGATAACTCCTGTATGTCTTTTGGCTGCTGTTTGATATGTTATATTTGTTTACCATTTTATCATCAAACTCTAATGTCCCAAGCCCTGTCACAGAAACTGCATGTTCTCTCAAAAATCGGCTTGCTTATTGTAAAAGAACTTGATAAGCATTGCAAGATTTCTGATTCTCCACGCCATATTCTCTTGCCCTCATCTTACTATAGATTGTCTGGGAGTGAGAGAAAATCAGATGTAAGTTACTCATATTTGAAACCATAAAATAGTCTATTTTTGTGTTATAACTAATCTTTTGTGTTGCTTCGATATTCTAAATGCAGGAATGTTGCGAAGAAAATTTTATTAGTGATAAGCTTGTAAAGAGAATTCTTAAAGCTCATGAACCTTATAACCATAATGTATATCCTTTCTGCGATGCCTCCTTTTCTTCTTTCAAAGGTGTAACTGTACACCATCTAGCATCTAACATGGTGATGATCTAAAATCAATTGATGTATTTCAGGACAATACTAAATGCTCTGTTGTCTCTGAGAGGGTATCAAATGAATCTGCTCCTGAAAGGAAAGCTTGCTCCTCATTAAACAAATCAGTGGGACAGAATGTAGGTGATTGTGATAAAGGCAAAAGGAACAAACGTTTGGCATCTGGGAAAGCTGTGCCCAAGAAAAAGGATCAGAATACTAATAATAGCTTGGATAAAGAAAATGTGTCATCTTGTGGTTCTGCTGGCACAAAGGTGTCATCTCCAGGCTCCTTGGGTTTAGCTAAGGAAACTGATTCAGGAAATTGTGTCTCCCTCTTGGATAACCGGAACCATCCTATGAGTAGGTGCGCCACTGGGGAGACTAGGACCTCAAAGGCAAACCACGACAACTATAGGCAAACTGCGGTATGCACATTTTGCTAACTTGTGGTCAATTATAAGTTTGCTTGTGAGGTAGTGAACTACATTTTGTTTCCTACATGAACATCTATATATCTTTTTATTGTTTTTGCAGGACGTCTCCAATGTTAATCTCAGAGAATGGTAAGCAGAACCCCCTCCCCCTTTTAAGGATTTCTGTCCTGCCTCTTCTTTGTTTTCATATCATGTTTTACTCCAGTTGAATTAGTATGTCTCCATAGTGTAAATATACCACAAATGATTCTGGATGGGGCCACCTTTCCCCATTTTCTGCTGTGCCTTCATGTGGTAGCTCCCCCCATGATATCATTGGGAAAACCATGCAGTACCATTTTATAACTAGAATAATATGCTGATCTATGTCTGTAGGTATAATTGGTTGGTCTTATTCATTCCATGTTGACTGTTACACATAATAAAATTATTTCCCCCACCTCCCAACCCCCTTGATGGGATTCATACATTTTAGTAGAATGTGTACCGGTAGAACATTTTTTTTAAAAAAAGAGAGTGGATAAAAAACTGGCAACATTAAATTTGTGTTACTTGATTCATCATGAGATGCTGTTTCAATGGCCAAAAAACTTTGATGTGCAATCAGCTATAGTAGTTTCTTATTAAAATAAAGGGAAATCTCTATAGTGAAATTGTTGTGGACAATCAGCGTGAAATTTGACTTGTATAGACCTGATTCTGACCGATCAAATTAATTGAACCTGATTCTTTTTTTCTTAAATATTCTTACAAATCATTTTTGGTTACCTGATTCATACAGATCAAATTTATTGCCATTTAGTTATAGCTCAGATAACCTCAGACAAAACTGCAAAAACTTTATCTTTATATCCTGCCTTGGCAGCGGTGGAGGTATATGTACTGTGGGTGCAACCCAAACAAAAATAAAATAAAAAACTTTGGCAAGAACAAATCTTCACCACATTTGCACCCTATATATGTCACAAATCCTTGCATCCACAAAGCAAGTGCTCCCTCTGATTTGCTCTAGCTCCACCCCTATGCCTTGGCCAGGATTTCTGGTTAGTTGTTGGACAGTTCTAGTATGTGTATGCCTGGGAATCCAACCACTGTTCTGTTTCAATCAAATGAAAGAACTACACATCTTTATACAATCATGATGGGCCAATAGCATTGCAAGAATAACAAAGAGGTTGAAAATGAACTTGTCCAGCTTATTTGATAAAAGGTTGTTATGTGCTTTGCTGCAAGTTTATCTGACAAGTTTTCTTGGTTTTGATGAACTTGATCCTTGAAATATTAATAGTTCCTTCAAGGAAGATCGTAGCAAGGGTGTATCTGAAGCCCAGAAGCATGAAAAGTCGCTTCCTAGATCTTCGATTATATGGTGAGAATATTTGCCCCTTTTTTCACGGTGAACCTGTGCTACCTTTTCGTCCATGACTATTTATATATCAACTTAAAGCAGTGATATTGAAGATGTTGAAGATGCTGGTGATTGCGATGAGAACTTTGTGAAAGCCCCATTATCAAACAACATAACAGGTAACATCCAATAATTGAAACTATCATATTGTCAATGCATGAACACCAATGCTTTTGAGACTGTCAGATCTTGAAATCCTTTCAAAGATGCCTTACCAACAAAATCATGTAAAAGTCACTCATAAGTATTGAGTTGCATGCACCGACCAATTCAATCCAAAAGCTTAAGCTAATGGGGAGAGTTGGGCAATTCACTTATATTCCAACACTCCTCATGTGGAGGCTCCCTCAGAACTCACGTGGAATAGGAGCGAGTAACTATTATTTAATTTATTTGCGCTAACCTCGATTCAAATTCAAGATCTCTGGTTTTGATATCATATTGAGTTGCATGCACTAACAGTTCAATCCAAAAGTTTTAATAGTGGTTCTGACCAGCAGTCTTGAATAATTAAATTGTGTCTCCAGTTCTACATGGCACTTCTATTGAATGTTGCCAGTGAAAAGTTGTGCTCCTAATTTTACGTGTATTTCGGTATTTTTGTCCATATCATGTTTGTATTTATTGCATTAATCCAGTTTTTTTACATTTCTGTAGGCAACCTTAAGAAAAAAAAGGTAAAAGAGCATTAGAGTTGGCGAATTTGCAGAGTAGATCTGATTTAACTGATGATGTCACAAAGGATAACGTAAGTCGTGCAAACAGTGCCTGATTTCACTTGTATCATAGAATTATATCAAATTTTGCTTTTGCACAGGTTCGACGGATTAGAGCAAGGAAGGTGCTAGTGTAAAGATCTACTCACATATGATTTTTGCCCCCATGTATTACATAGTTCTGGAATTGTTTATACTTGCATATCCACTTGCGAGTATTGTCATTATGGTAGGAATCTTGGTCCCGGTTGACCATGTAACATTGTAATTTAAATAGGGATGGATATGAGCCTGAGGTCTTCTCTAATGTTATCCTTGATTAGTACCCCTTGTAGGACTATGATACACTAGCGACAAAAGCTATATATTTATAAAAGTTGAAGTGAATTATTATAATTTAGGATGGACAATGGAGAGTAACATGGTACCCACGTGAATTTCGCTCGTAGTGTTCAGCTTTTATTTTTAAAGTTTAGCATGGAGTATTGTGTACTTGTTTTTGCATTATACAATAATTCAAGCACAAAATTAACAGAAAAGCACACGAATGCTCCATGTTGGATTCCGCTAGTTCTTTTGGTCGCTTATAATACTTTAATGTGTGCTGAACTGAGAAGAGCAAATGCACTAGTACTGGTTCCTCTTCCCCGTGTCCGCGTGGGATCGCTAGGTTACCATGCCACAGGTGGTTTACCGATGTCATGAACCGTGCTGGCAAGCATCATTGATACTGTTGGGCGTCCGACAACAAGTAGCTGACATTGGCGGTAATCAGTGTAAGTCGGTTAGCTTGTGGGCCTTGGGCCGTCGTCAGAAGCGCACGTTGCTGTCATAGGTGGGGCGAGTATACAAGCCCATGTAAGAGACTTTGTCAGGAATCTAAGAACCAGAATTCTATGAATCCCCGCCTGTTCTCTGTTCCTGAACCCCATGTTTTCTTGAATCTACCTAAAATTCTTGCTGTATTCTACCCCAAACTATCAATTCTAGTTATCAGTTGTGATTCGGCTCGGATCATAACACCTCGCTAGGCCAAACAGGTGGGCTGCTGTGACCGTTGCAGTAGCTGGTTTCTCCTTCTCCAGCGTATATGTTGATAACAGACGCGTGCTTCGCACAAGGGAGGAGAGCTGGAGAGGCCGTGGAAGGTGGAACGCCAACTCCATCAATGGCCAGCAGCTCAGAGTCACCCGGCCATGGCGAGGATAACAGAAATGATACGATAGAGAGAGAACGAAAGTCGAGACATGCTCTGGTTTGACAGCGTATATAGGTAGAAGTGCAATGTTCTGGAGTTCGATCGAGATGATTGTTAAATGCAAAGTGATCGATCGCTCTTCATGAGTGAGTTCTCAGTTAACGAAGTTTAGCCGCTTGCAGCTTACTACGTGGTACATGCGACGCGCGTCCTTGGGAGATAAACTGACGAATGTGATGTTCAGATATGTTTCGCAAGGTGCGTACCACATGCATGATTTCTTATCTTTCTTTGGATGTTTTATCTAATGCTATACTTTTTTAAATGGAGATTTACTCTATTTTTTAAAAAGCAAATATACAAGGGTACAACGAAAGCTGGGGATACGATCTCATAAGCAAGTCTGACCAACAGCAATGACAAACTAAATTTCTATTACATCCTACAGCAGGAAAACGAAAAACTATTCTTCTTTCATTCATATTTATGCAGGAAAACAAAAATGCTGCCCTTAGAGTTATATCTGTGTACTTGTAGCAAGCAAAGGGCAGTTTATAAACACACAAAAAGGATCAACCGTGCTAAGCCGAACAATTTCGTGTCTGTCCTAAGACAGAGGACTCGTGCTGCAGAGTTCGCATTGCGACACTTACTCCTTTTCCAACGTTTGCTGAATTGAGAAGGGCACCGTCAGACATTAGTGACATCAGTGCAGTATTTGGCTCCTCTTCCCCGCGTAGATTGCCAGGAGATACATCGCAAGACACCCGAACACTGTGCCGAAGGTGGTCTCCCAAAAGTTCAAGTTCTTGATCCTCGCCTGCTCAGCGGTCTCCGGATCCTTCATGAGTTCAATGTGGATGTTCATGCCGAACAAGCTCACGACCACGATGCCGGCAGTGACAACCACGGTCGCCGTCGTTAGCAGGACGCCCATTTGCAGTAGCTGGTTCTGCTTCTCGTCCAGCATTATGTTGATGTAATCCTCGGTGTCGTCCACGTATTCCCGGAGCTGTAGGAATGCAATAGGCGCAATATAGGTTACAAAAGCATGGTCGGAACAAGGACCATTCATGATTATAGATACTTGCATCATGTTTTTTTAAGTGACTGGTCCAGGCGTCCAGCAGTGAATTTCTCAGCGCACTGCATTCATTTATCTTCAAGTTTATGTAATTGACAGCACGATCCAGCATTTTCTTAATCTAAAAAAAATGTTCCACCATTTTGTCTTTGTTATGGCAAGGACAAAAGTTCAGCACATCAAATTGAAATATTTGTTGCAATTTTCATAATTACATTTTTTCTTTCTAGTAAGACATATTACTATCTGCAAGTATCATCATTATTTGGCTATCAATCCTCAAAGCAAACCATGTGTAATACCAAAGCAATGGGATCGTGCAAAAATTAAATTAGTATGGAGTGTATGTGAATAAGCAAGATGGAACATACATGGTACAGTTTGTTCAGAGTGCCGTCGATCTGCACGAAGTAGGCTTCAAGAAGCATTTCCAACTCTTCAACATCAAGCTTAACATAGGCAGAACTTTCACGGGCAGTCTCTGTCTCGTCATCACGATCTTCTTCCTCCCTGGATACAGTCATTCAGGTAAGATTAAAACGAAAATCATCTGTCTGGAATAGGTTGTTGTTTCATCAATATATGTCTGTCGATGTATGCTTCTTCCCCCCATCCCCCACCACCACCACCCACCCACAAACACACACACACACACAAAAAAAAAAAAAAAAAAAAAAGATTTAGAAGTTTACTTTTCGTTTTGATCCCTGAATGATGCATCCTTATTTGAATCGACTGAGCCCAATGTCTCTGGAAATCCTTGCGACGTAAGCTTTCTTGTCAGATACATCTCAGACATATCCATGTCGTCATCCAGCAAGTGCTCGATTTCATCCCGCACCTACCAAAGAACATATGGCACACGACATAACCAGAACGTCAAATGATTAGATGTAACAGCACGCCAGTTCAAACTTTTGAACTAAGAACAGGACATCTGTTCCCAACCTTCTGCACGCGCCCTGACACCACAACCAATCGGTTCTTGATATTCCTAACGTGCTCCAACTTCAGCCTGCTAACCTTGGAGATCAGCTCATCCAAGGCTGGGTAAGCTTCCTTCTCCAGAGTTAGCGTCTAGCACCAATGTGAATTAATCCTCAGTAACACATCCTCAGTAACAAACAGGGTGTGCAAAAATGATATAGAGATCTTGTGAGGGAAATATAGGATTTAGTGATGTACCTCATTTTCCAAGCATTTGCATGTGTGCTCGAGGCAGACCTCAAGCACCTTGAACTCGAAGGGCGGGATCTCGACATTGCCAGCCCTGCAGCGCGCCACTGTTGGCCCGTTCCCCTGATCCGTCTCCTTGCAGCGATCAGTCGCTGAACTCGTGCTAGAGACGTCCTTCACAGGAACAGACGACAATTATGCAGAAACGTCACAAAGAGTTCGTAATCTCACAACCATACCACGCCACGGTCTTCAGTTTAGAGTTGCAATCTAGTGTTGTACGTAGAACAGAACAAACTCGTTTCCGTCAGGGAGAAGGGAGAAAGGTTCGTACCGGAGAAGAGAGGCGGGTGTGGAGGCTGTTCAGGAACGGTACGAGGAGCGGGTTGCTGGAGTCCAGGACGAGCGCCTCGGCGGCCGTGACGATGACCTTGACGTGCTCGAGGTTGACGACGACGGCGCGTTCGCGGCCCACGATGGTGGAGGGGGAGTCGAGGTCCGGGTCGAGCACGCGGAGGTCGCGCGTGGGCAGGCCCGTCATCTCCATGATCCGGTGCTTCCCCAGCTCCTCCACGCGGGGCTCCCCGCGGCCGCGGCCGCGGCCTGCACCACCACCCACTTCCGGGTCGCCACCGCGCCCTTCCGCCGCGCCACAGGAGCTGGCGGCGACGGCGGCGGCAGCTGGCGCTCCATGGCCCCCGCCCGCCCCTGCTGGCCCCTCGAGGTCGTGGCTGGCCTAGGGCTGTGTGGGACTAGACTGTACCTGCCGCCGCCGCCTCACACCGTGCGCGGAGGGAATCAGCCGATCAGCGGAGGCTTCGCTCGCGCAGTTGGTTAGTTCGTTGGGAGCGTGGAGGGCTGGGTCGGGTCAAGCTCGCTTGCTTGGGGGTCGCCGCGCCGCGCGGACGCGGTGCCACCTGGCGCTCGCGCGGCGTGGGCTCGTGGCGCGCGGGGCCGCCGGTTTGGGAGGCGCGCGGCCGCCGCCGGGTCAGGCTGCTGGGGAAAAAAAACCGTGCGTCGCGGGCTGATACGCTATTTTCTTATGCTAGCCCATCTCAGGAGTTGGGCCTAGGTTAGTGAAGCCCGCGAGATTAGAGGCTGTTTGTTCAACTATTTGAGCCCGTCAATCCATCATTTCACGTTTGGATGGACCGCCGCCGTAATAGATCGCATCGTTAATTAATAATTACAGCCCAGTAAAACACCGCTGCCCCTGATCCCTTCCTTCTCGGCTCTTCCTTCTCCGGCTCTTCCCCGTCGGGCTTCGCCTTCCTGCACGGCTCCGTTTCTTCCTCGAACTCAGATTCTGGGGCGCCCCACCCCGACTCTCCCTATAAATCTCACCAGCACACCCCCGAATCCCGAAAACCCACCGGCCGAAGCAAAGCTCGATCCTCCGCCGCCGCGATGATCCTCCGCATCCGCAGCCGCGACGGCACGGACCGCATCACGGTCCCAGACTCGGCCTCCGCCACAGTCGCCGACCTGCAGCGCCTCATCGAGTCGCATCTCACCGTGCCCGTCCCGCTCCAGCGCCTCTCCCTCGACCCGGCCCTCCTGCTCCCCAACCCCTCCGCCGCTGTGCCGCTCCTCGCCGACCCGGCGGCGCCGCTTGCCTCGCTCCGCCTCGCCAACGGCGCCTTCGTCTACCTCGCATACCCGCCCGACGCGCGCTCCGCCCGCCCGACGCCGCCCAAGGTGCTCTCCGCCGCCGGCTCCTTCGGCAAGAAGATGACCATGGATGACCTCATCGCGCGCCAGATCCGCGTCACGCGCCAGGAGAACGCGCTCTGCGCCGCCGCCTCCTTTGACCGCGACGCCGCCAACGCGTTCCAGCTCTACGTCGCCGAGGCCCTCGCGTTCGCCGTCAAGCGGGCGGGCTTCCTCTACGGCCGCGTCGACGCGGAGACCAAGGAGGTCTTCGTCGACTTCATCTATGAGCCGCCGCAGCAGGGCTCCGAGGACGTGGTCCTCCTCTTGAGGGATCCCGAAGAGGAGGCCCGCGTCGATACCATCGCCGAGGGGCTCGGGCTGCGCCGGGTTGGCCTCGTGTTCACGCAGGCCGTCGGGAGGAAGGCCAGCGAGACTGGCGAGTACACCATGTCCAACCGGGAGGTTGTGCAGGCGGCCCAGCTGCAGGCTGAGGGCGGAATCCCGGAGTGGGTCACTGCCATAGTCAAATTAAAGGTGGGGGATGACGGCACTGGGGATGTGCACTTCGAGGCCTTCCAGATGAGCGAGATTTGTGTCAAGCTCTTCAAGGATGGTGTACTGGAAACTGAGGTTCAGGATGCTGATGATCCCCGTCTGTCAAAGATGCGGAAGGAGGTGGTGGCTGGGGGAAAGGATACTATGGAGGTGGATAATGACTTCTTCCTCGTGCCCGTCAAGATCTCTGATCACCAGGTATACTCCTTTACTTACTCCTGCTCTTGTAATTTGGAATTTATAGTTCATATATATATGAATAGAGGATTGGATATAATTTGACGAATAGGGACTAAATATATAAAGGACATGGTGCTCAGAAGCGTAAAACACTAGGCTGAAGCCGTAAAACATAGGGTGTAATATCTGTTATAATTGTAGATCCTTTCTCTGCAATGTTATTGCCATTTCAGAACCTTTGAAGGGAATCAAGTTATATATGCTTTATACATGTATACAGCTTGATCTGATGTGTTCATTGACAATACAACCTTTCTGAGTGAACCAAGTCGATATATGCTTGAGCTATATATTAAATTTAGCCATGGAGCAGCAATTTACTGAATATAATCAACTCTGCAGCATGGTTACATCTGAATTTACCATTAGCAAAATTAGTTTTTTCCCCATTAACAGGAAGGGTCGCCGTTTCACTTGCAGTTGGTTAATGAGTTAATTGTTTTCATTAAATTTCCCAGTGCCGTTCATTTACAACCAGCGTGAGCGTGATGCAAGGCACCTAATCTGGATTTAAAACTTTAATATTTTATGAGAGGGAGCACACCTCAAGGGTTGCAAAAATTTAGGTAGCTTAAGCATGGTGAAAATTGTTGATTACATTAGCTTCAACATTTATGAGTGGGCCTACCCAACTTCATTGGCTTCTGTGTAGGTCCGCCCCTGCATCGGTAACTTGACATGTTTACCTTGTTGAATGAAAGAATGCTTCTCTGTATGTGACATTTGAAGTGACACAACTTAGTCCACAGTAGCTGAACAGATTTTTTTTATTGTGGTTATGTTGTGGATGAGCCTTAGAATGACATCTAGACATGTGGGATCTATTAACTTCACTGCCATTTTTTTTACTTGAAGATGTGTTTACAGTCCGTATAATCCACAAATAGAGTTGGTCTGGCATTTAATGTGACTGCATATGCTTGGCCGTTGGCCCTAGGGCCTGAATGAGTGTAAAAACTAAAAACCCTTCTACAAGGAATATAGTATGGAGAGTGATCTGCATAAAAGTTATGTGAGATATAATTTTCTCATTTATAGGTCACAAGAGTGTATATTTTCTTTGAATTTTTTGGTGCTTTTATTGAAGAAGAAAAAATGGCAGTGTTTTGAGGGGTTTGTCATTTATAGGTCACAAGAATGTATATTTCGTTGATTTTTTTGGTACTTTTATTGTAGAAGAAAAAATGGCAGTGTTTTGAGGGGATGGTAGAGCCATACAGGATCTTGCAGCTAATTATCACAAGATAACTGTTTGGGCACTACTTAAGTACCAATGTAGCATACTTCTGTTGAGATTCATGGGGCTGCCAGGACCCAGAATATTTGCAGCAAACTTGTAGGAAAAGGAAAATTGGTAATATATATCCACTATACCTTTTGGTAACACCCCCCCCCACACACACACACACACACACGCACAAAAATTCTGTGAGTCCACCTTTAAAAGAACTATATCAGAATCTTCATCTTAAGGGATCTCACACTGAGGGCTCTAAAGTTACTTTTCCTCAAATAAATATTCTATGGATATACCTCTGAAAGAATTCTCAGAATCTTCATCTTAAGGGATCTAAGGCTATCCCAACTTTTTATCCTGTGCATGATTCTCCCACTTGAGGTACCAAATAATGGAAAAATGCTATCCATAGGTTGCAATAGGGCATAAGAGCGATTTTTGCTTGCTCCTCTGTAGTTTTTCATGTTCTGAGATTATTTCTAGAATAATCTCAGAATATATATTTTTAACATAGCATATTCTTAAAAACCCTTCATTATATACCATGATAAACTGTATTAACTTTGGGCTAGCAAAATCATGTAAACTTGGTAAACTTGGGCGACTGGATATGATTTTTGTACTTTTTATTAAGCCTAACGTGTAAAGCTGTTACACTGATGCTGCATTTAAATTGGCAGCATTATTTGCTAATTGCTGTATATTCCAATCGAGCAGGTTATGATTGGTTATTCGACATAACAATCCTCACATATTTGGCATTTTGTAAGCTGCAGATGTAAAACCTGAGTCAAATATACTAGGTATTGAAGCTGTAGTAAGCATATTTGCTTCTATAACGATTAATGAACATGCATTTCATGGATTCTTAGCTTAAAAATCAAGCAGAAACCTTCTGATTGGTCCTCGTTCCACAAAGTTAGGCAAGTGTGGTACAGTTGCATGGTAGTAGTGTTATTCATTTATTTTGATCTGCATCATCACGGTTGATTGATGTTTTTATTTGGTAAAAAGTGGCATAGTATTATTGATTAAGAGTTATATATATCCAACTCTTTCACATCACATGTCGCTTAATATTTGTAATTAGATTGATGATGCACTGGATTTACACACATTAAAACATCTTCAGCTTGGGTGACTGTTCTATGTTGGGGTGTGACCATATATTTCATAATTTGACAAGGAAGCGTGGAGATGGTTCACTGTCCTCTCGTGTTAGCTGATTATTACATAATTCTGTTTTACCTATCACAAGATGCTCTTAGTATAACCATGGTTTGCTTGGTGATTGCAGGGTCCACTCTCAGTAGGCTTTCCTATAGAGAACCGTGGAGGGCCTTTGAGCATGAGTGCGCTGAGAAGTCATCTGGAGCGGACAAAACATTTGGCATTTGTGAAGCGGATCTCGGACTTCCATTTGCTCCTTAAGCTTGCTAGTTTCCTAGATGTAAAGACAGACATGCCTACTATAGCTGCATGTGTAAAAACTCAGAGCAGGGTGCCCGAGGGGTACCAGTTTCTGATCGAGTCCTTTGCTAGTCAGGGATAATCTTGCCTCTGAAAGCATGACACAACGCTGCATAATTATTTACTTGTCACATCATGTGTAACTTATGGATGTCTTGGGTGTATAAGTATTTTTCAATTCTTATGCAATTGCCTTTGTGATTGCATGAGATCTGCTGTTTTGGGGACGCTTCTTGAAACTTGCCATGCACTGACCTGGTTATGAGATATGGAACAAAGGTGGTACTAAGTGACTGGCACTTGATCAAAACTGTCATGATTTATGCCTTGTTTGCCAAGCTTCTCGCTATGTGACCGGTTAGAGCAGCGAGCTCCGGGACTCTCCTGTCCAACCCGGGTTTGAAGCTTGGCACCTCTTTATTTTCAAAGTTGAGAGTCTTCCCCTAGCTTCAAAGTTGAGTCTTCCCCTATAATTCAGTTTTTAGATATGTGCCTTGTTCTGAATGTAACGCTTGGTTCAGGCGCATAACAGTCTCTGTTGTGGTCAATGTCTTGTTACTTATTCTGCAAAGTTTTTGGTCAATATCCTGTTACTCGTACTTATTCTTTCTCTAAGTTGGATAAGCTGTGTTGTGGTCAATATCTTGGTACTTATTTCTTTCTTCTCCAACTGGTCCGTTGGAGTTCAGGCTCGGCCGGTTTGGACGGTAGGATTTTCACAGAAATCGTGCAGTAATTTAATAACACAGTTTGTTCATGTCGTTGAAGTTCTGGCTCGGCCTGTTTGGACAGTAGGATTTTCACAGAAATCGCGCAGCGACTTTTCCCCACACTACAGTGTAGACAGGCGATTTTGCGGGCGAATCGGCGCTCTCCTCCATCGATCCGCCGGCCCCCTCTCCTCCGGCGGCCTCGCCGGCGTCGGAGATGAGGGGGGTGCCCGGCACCTCGGCGGGAGGAGTTGTACAGCTGTAGGATTAGGCTTTAGGTGCTGGTTAGTGTTAGGTTTACCTCGTAGCGGCGGTGCCGGCGGCGACGACCTCGTTTCCGGCGAGGTCTCGGCTCCGAAGGCGTGCAATCGGTGGTGCGGCTCCGGCTGTGGCGGTGCGGCCGGCGCTCGGCTCCAGCGTGTGTTGTTGCCTCCGACGGCGCGTCTTCGACGGAGTGGTTCGCGTTCCGGACGCGCAAGCTTCGTCGGTCGAGGTATGTTTGTGGAATAAAATCCAAGGTGCTGTGGTTGGTGGTGATGGCGACGACGGTGTCCTCGGCATCTTCACTTCTGCGGCGTCGACGGATGACCGGCGGCGTGTTGCCGACGCCGCCCTGGTGTTCTTCTCCGGCGACGTCTCCTCCGCCGATGGTGGTGTCTCCGGCGGTTTCCCCTGCCATCGGTGCTGGCGTCATGAGGAGGTTTGGCTGGCCGACGTTTCCTATCGGTGCAGCAACGGTTTGCCAGGGGATGCTAATCCTCGCCGGCTTGCTTTTCCTGGTGGCGTCGGCGAGGCTGAGGCGGCGACGTCGCAGAGGAATAAAATCTTCCGGCCTCTTCCTCGCCCCGGCGACGCTGTGCTCTGGTGTCAATGGAGAGGTATCGGAGATCTTATTAGGAGTGTCACAGGTATAGAGGTGGCTCTTGGCTTGCTGGTTGGCGGGAGAGCGGGTCGAGCTCCGTTTTTCGCGCTCGTCGATAGTGCAGCAGTTCGGAGGTACCGTTCCCCGCCGATGTTCGTTAAGAGGTGATGGTGTCTCGATCTTCGGTCGAGTCCCCGCGTCCGATAAAGCTTTCAAGCGACGGGACCTCGGTGGCGGTGGGCGCCCTGCGTTCGGCGCGGGGAAGACGGTGGCGACCGACGACGAAGCACGCTGGCCAGGGTTGCGGGCCTAAGTGCAAAATTGTCGGAGAGCTGTTTTCATATGTAAATCGCTTGTCTTTTAACAATTTGTATTCTCAAAAAAAAAGTAGTATTTAACCTTTGGTAATTGTCTAGATCATACAACACTCGCAATTAGATCATACAACAGTCGCACAAATTGCCCAAGCGACATCTTAAATATCATCGATGCAACGGCGTCGTTCAGATGCACTGTATATATTATTATATTTTATTCTCATCAGAACAGAGGGCATTACACATGATACATGCCGGATTGCCGGTCTATGAATTGACAGCGCAACATTTCTTCCTGATCTTTCCATCCGTTGGTGACTTGGTGCCGGTGAGCAGGTCAATCTGCGATGTGCTTGATGGAGTTCTTGAGACTTGAATGTGTCGAAGAAGCCGTACGTCGGGGGTCCTGCAGCGTGGCGTCGAGGTAAACATGCCCGGGTGCGCCTTGACAGATGCGCTCGAACCGTCGTCTCACAATCGGAGAAGTGGAATGTATTGGTCCGATATGAATCATGTGTTGGGTAGATTAGATTGATTTTAATTAAATTACAACCCAATTCTCTTCAACACATATGTTTTAGTCCTTGTTTGAATGGGATGTGTTTGGTCTACCATCAATTATATCCTGGGTAGATTAGAGTAGAACTTTAATTAAATTACACCCAATTCAGTTCAACACATGTTGATTGATATTGAAACGAACGCATAACAAAAAAAACGTCATTGATTTTGATGTTCATGTGATTTTTTTCAGTAAAAAATAGCATCAGCTTCAGAAGCTTTTTTTTTTTTTTTTTGAGAAAAGCTTCAGAAGCTGCTGCCCCAGGCCTGGATAACGCACGTCACGGCCGCTACAAATTGGCCCATTTCCCGTCTCGTGGATGGGGCCCACGCGCTCCTTAAACCCAAATCAATAGCCACATGGTTCGTCCTTCTCTTGTGTCATCGTCTCTCTGACTCTTGCCTCTCTTCCCGGAACTGTAGCGAAACAACCACGGACCCCAATGAAATCGAGGGAAGGTTCACGACACGCTGCTCCCCACCACTAACAGCACTCGATCGATCGAGCGCCATGCTGCAGGTCCATCCGCCTCGGTTCCTGCCCATCCCGCGCCGGCGCGTCACCGACCGCCGGCGTCGCACCTTCCCTGTCATCGCCTTCAGCTCCCAGTGGAAGATCCCCGACGTGGAAGTATATCCAGCACTGAGGTACGTGGACACAGGTGAACACCCTCCCCGTTAGCTAGTCCTCTAGCCCAGCTCCAGAGCGCGCCCTGAGGTGCCGGGCCGGATGTTTCTGTCTTCCCTCGCTGATCCCCGCGGCCACCGCGTGGTTCCTGTTCCTCGCAGATGCGGTGCGGGAGCGGGTGAGGTCGTGGATGTCCCTGGCGCGGGGCGCGGTCGCCGACGCGGCGCACGCGGCCCGGGAGAGGGGGAAGCAAAAGGAGGAGCCCGAGGGTGCGAAGAAGAAGCAGCGGAAGGAGGTGACCGTGGAGGAGCAGGCGCTCGTTGCGGTGCCGGAGGTCACCGTGGAGCCGCAGGTGGCCCAGGGTTGGCTCTCGCTGGACGCCGTCGTCTCCATCGAGCAGTTCGCCAGGTAGGGTCAACCAGTATGTGCTTGCGAATCTATGCATTGGTGCGTCTCCTATGCTGATTCTACTACTGAATTAGCGAAGTTCATTGGGAAATGACTAGAGCTAGCCCTATCAGACTCTCTCGTGAATTACTGAAGTTAGTTTAATTATCTATTTAGTGGGGTTTTCTGTAAGTTCCAAATTGCTGGGTCCTTTGAAGTCAATGTGGTATGAGTACGACCCGTAGCAGCGGGCTACTTTGGTATTAAATCAATCAGTGGATTGTGATTGATCCCTGTCTTGTTAGCACTTTTCGTTCTAGAGATGCTTTGTAGATGAAAGTGGGTCATGTTGTTTCCATTTGGTGCTCCTATAATTTTATCACATTTCATTTTGCATTTACAGCGCCATGTGGGTAATGAGTAATTGATTAACTCGGCATGTTTAAGAGAGCAAACAATAACAATACAGCAGAGCCTTTTAGTCCCAAGCAGGTTGGTGTAGGCTAGAGTTCAAAACTAACATGAGCCAAGCAACTCAGCATGTTTAAGAGATCATATGTGCAAGTTAGATTATTGGAGCAATGAGCGGATTGATGCAAAAAGGTCTCGACTCTCTCATTGTGCTGGAATCACTGGCTGTCACGACACGCTGCTCCCCACCACTAACAGCACTCGATCGATCGAGCGCCATGCTGCAGGTCCATCCGCCTCGGTTCCCTGCCCATCCCGCGCCGGCGCGTCACCGACCGCCGGCGTCGCACCTTCCCTGTCATCGCCTTCAGCTCCCAGTGGAAGATCCCCGACGTGGACACAGGTGAACACCCTCCCCGTTAGCTAGTCCCCTAGCCCAGCTCCAGAGCGCGCCCTGAGGTGCCGGGCCGGATGTTTCTGTCTTCCTCGCTGATCCCCGCGGCCACCGCGTGGTTCCTGTTCCTCGCAGATGCGGTGCGGAGATGGACTCTTTGGACTCTTTTTGCTATCGAATCGTTTTTTTTTAAGAGATCATATGTGCAAGTTAGATTATTGGAGCAATGAGCGGATGGTATTATCCCCAGCCTTGGTGGTGCTCTTTCCCTTGCTGGAGAAGAGCACTGGTTGTGGAGTCTAACAGGAATGGTTTGCTTAGAGCAACTCCAACCAAGCTCTCATATGGACTCCTATCCTTCTTTTAGGGGCTCAAAACTTGAAAACACAGCTCCAACCAAAGCCTCATCCCCCCCTCCCCCCGATGGATGAGGGTCTCTCATTCCTCTCTCCTAAACCCCCAGATATAGTCCCTCATCCTCTCCCCTACTCCTTCCTCTCTTCTTACAAAACTGACAAGTGGGGCCAATAAGTGGGGCACATGACAATATAGTGTAAAGTAGGAGTTTTAGGAGATCAGATGGAGAAGTAGGTGTTTGAATATGGATGAGGGACTCTCTCTCTCATTTCAAGGGATAGGGGGCCAAATTTAAGGGATAGGTTGGAGTTTCCTAGTGCTAGTCTTTTTTGGTCGCCCCCCTTTCTATTTTCAGGCGCAAATGTGATTTTTGAGCTGTGTGAGGTTGTGTGGCGTATGTTGTAGGGCTGTAGTCTTTCTTCATAATATAATGAAGCGCAGCTCTCCTACGTTTTTGAGAAAAAAAAAGTGAATGGTCCACAGCTAAAGTGTCTTTCCCTTTGGTTTGAACCATCCATGCTTATAATTTTCTGGTAGGTTGAATGGTTTGACGGGGAGACAGGTGCAGAGGATATTTGAAACACTTGCTCCGAAGCATCTGCACAATGACGCTCGAAGCCTGGTTGAGTATAGCTGCTTCCGGTACTTAGCAAGAGATAATTCTGAGTTTCATCCAAACTTGAAGGTAAAATTTGCTGATGATTCCGTAATCATGCTCCATGTTTCCACTGATGAGTTTGCGTATAAAGTCACTTTAGGCTTGGCTGGGACAGATTATAATCATGCTCCATGTTTTCTCTGCTGAGTTAGAACTCTATCAGTCTATTTACACTTAACTTTTGTATATGTGCTTCTACATTAACTGTATAGTGACCATGCTTCTTGCTGTTTTGAATTGTCTACAGGAGCTTGCCTTTCAAAAGCTTATCTTTGTGACTATGCTTGCTTGGGAAGACCCATACAACGAAGATGACGGTCCACTTTCTTCGCTAGATAACTATTCTGTATTGGTGATGACTTATTCCTTTATGTTCTCTTTTTACCGGAGTTGCAAAAAATGGATTCTGAGTTAGATATTTTAATATGTTAGGGAAGGCTTGTTGGAGAAGATGCCTTTGTCCGAATTGCTCCTGCTGTTGCAGGTGTTGCTGATGTTTCAACAGCTCATTATCTCTTTAGGGCTCTTGTTGGTGCAGAAAAGGGACTTTCATTTGATCTGTGGACAACATATCTTGCTGAACTTTTGAAGTAAGGTTGCCTCAACACATTATGAAAATCTCGAGCTTTTATATATCATGATAGGAGATTTATTTCTTTTAGGTAGGCTCTTAATCATGCAATTTATATATTCAAATCCATCATTAACTTCTACTGTAACTTAGGCAAGAGGAAATCTTGATATGTAACTTTGGCATGATGTCATCACATCAGCATATTATGCTTCTTTAATGTTTCGCAAAATAAGACTATGGTACAAGTTTTTATACATCTCTGCCACCTAACAGGATTGCAATATGAGTTAGTCTCGTATCTATATTCATGTTGAACTTTTGTGCTGAATAAGTGAATATTGGAGTTAATTTCATTAATAACCGAGTGCATTTGAATAGGGTTCATCATGGCAGGCAGACACATCAAATGGGAGATAATTTTTTGTATGATGAGAAAGTCTTGTGCATAGGCTCTAGTAAAAAAAGACCTGTTCTAAAATGGGAGGAAAATACTGCATGGCCAGGAAGCCTTATCTTGACAGACAAGGCACTGTATTTTGAGGTAGGTCTTTGGGCCTGAAATTTCTACATGTTTGGACTGATGCTCCGTAGTCCGTACTAGCATTTCTTTGATCACACAATTTTCTACCTGTTCCCTGCTTGGCAAGATGCAATTTTCAGAATTTGTGAGCATGAGAGGACTCAACCTCAACTTCTTTATATTTCTATTGATATTGGCAGGCCATTGGACTGAAAGGTACCAAGAAACCAATGAGGCTTGACCTTACAAATCAGAATTCAAGGGCTGAAAAGACGAAAGTTGGGCCATTTGGATCCAAACTATTTGACTCTGCTGTCTCGGTTTCTTCTGGTTCATTGTAAGTAACCCTTTGAATTGATCATTCACTACTACTAGAATGCCAATTTTCCATGTACGTGTAGTTTGATGGTCTAATTCTAGGGCCTCGTGTCTAGTGATCGCTGTTACATGCATAGAGACATTACATTTGCATCATGTTAATTATTTGATAATTGATTGGCCTAGTTTTTTATACTTGTTAGCCATAAACAGTGTCTGTACAGGAAAATATATTTATCTTTATCATGTATTCGTTTGAGCAATCCCATGAATTCAAAAGTGGCAATCGCCTTAATCATTTACTGCAACTTTTGCAGAGTGTTGTAATGATATCATGTGTTTAGTATGATGATCTCAACTCTGAAGGTTACTAGTTTACTACTACAGGTCAGATGAATGGACATTGGAGTTTGTTGATTTCAGTGGGGAGATGAGACGAGATGTGTGGCTCGCCTTCATCAGTGAAATTATTTCAGTTTATAGATTCATTCGTGAATATGGTCCGGGTGGTGATGACCCAGCAATTCACAATGTGTATGGTGCCTACAAAGGGAAGAAAAGAGCTGTTAGCAGTGCAGCAAACAGTATCGCAAGGCTTCAGTCTCTGCAGTTCATACGGAGATTATATGAAGATCCAGCTAAGCTAGTGCAGTTCACTTACCTGTCCAATGCACCATTTGGTGATGTTGTTCTTCAGACCCTAGCAGTGAATTTTTGGGGTGGACCTTTGACTACAAAAGCCAGATCTGCAAATCAGAGTTCAACTCAGTGGCGTAGATCTTCAGAGGACCCATCTAGTGGCCATGCACATGTTTGCGACATAGATGGCAGTGTGTACTTACGCAAGTGGATGACATCCCCCAGCTGGGCATCTAGCCACTCAGCCAATTTTTGGAGAAATTCTTCTGTCAAGCATGGTGTAATATTGAGTAAATCTTTAGTTGTAGCTGATAAAAATCTTGTAGAAAAGGCAATGGCTGACTGTAAAGAGAGGAGCAAAGTAGTTGAAAGGACACAAGCAACAATAGTTGCTGCTACAATCGAAGGTATTCCAAGCAACATTGACCTCTTCAAGGTAAATGGCTTTCACCTAGATGCATGGAGTATAAAAACCATATATATATTTAAAAAAGATCCCTTAACATATCTAACATCTTTGTCATGTTGCTGTATCAGGAACTTATGCTTAACATTTGTCTTTTTTTTCTCTCAAATCAGGAACTTATGCTTCCTTTTGCAATAGTAGCTGAAAATTTCAAGAAACTGCAACGCTGGGAGAACCCACGTTCAACCTTTTGTTTTCTATTATTGGTTTATACTGTTATTTTCAGGTAAGTTACTTTGCTATGACTTATTTTTTTTCCTTGGACACTCTGATAAGTTGAATATTGATCCATCGTGGCTCTTTCAAAGATTAATTTTGGACAAGCATGCACTAGCTTTGCTAGTCATTCTAATAATGTCCTAGAATGCATTGAAATCCTTTTTTTGTCTTTATGTGTGGAAATGAGTTTTCGTTGGTTAAAAATGTTTTGAGTGAACCAATGAGATCGCTCTTTTTACATCTATGCTTTAACTTACAGGAACATGCTTTCTTATGTATTTCCTTTCACCTTGACGATGATGGCCCTTTCCATGCTTGCTGTGAAAGGGCTGAAAGAGCAAGGCCGATTAGGTAGATCTTTTGGCAAAGTGACAATTAGGGATCAACCACCTTCAAACACAATCCAGAAGATCCTAGCCCTTAAAGAGGCAATGGCCTCAGTGGAAAATTACCTCCAGAACCTGAATGTCTCCCTGCTGAAAATCCGCACGATCTTACTAGCGGGCCAACCTGAGGTAAGATAAAATGATTGTGTTGATGCTTACATTAATGAGAAGCTGTCAATTAATGGATACCATTAACCTCGATATATCTCCCTAAGTATTTGTTGGCCATATTACAGGTGACGACACAGGTTGCGCTTGTTCTTCTAGCATCCTCAGCCGTCCTCCTTGTATTTCCTTTCAAATATGTTCTTGCATTCTTTACATTTGATCTCTTCACAAGGGAGCTAGAATTCCGGAGGGAAATGGTGAGAGCCTTCATGAACTTCTTGAAGGAACGGTGGGAATCAATACATGCTGCCCCTGTGGTCGTGTTGCCATATGAGGGCGCCGAAAGCCCCAAGACACTCCCGGCAAAAGCTTCGGGGCAATCAGGACCACAGAATGTGCAACAGGGGAGCGGTTACGTCACCTCAAAGAACGGCATCAGCAGTTCATGACCCGCACAGCTTTGAAAGCATCTTGTTGTAAACTTGTTTTGTGTATAGTTTTGTACAGTTGAAACTTGAATAGATTAGAGGTCAGATTAGGTATAGCTTGTACCGATCGGTGGATTTTGCAGGGGCTCTTGGAGCAAATATTCCATTTACGTCGTAGTGAAGATAGCTAGCGTAGAGGAGAACGTAGGAGTAAGAATTTTGGGCCATTTCACGGTCTTCCCATCGTTGGTCTGGCAATTTGGAATGTCAAGTTGACAGATGCATGTGTTCATAATCTGCTTGTAACGCTGCAGGATTTTGGGGATATATTATCTGCGGATCTGACTAAACAAGTGACCTGGGTCGTCGTTTCAGGCTGCAAAAAGAAAGCTAATAGTGGGATATACTGCACCTCCATGCCTGCCTCCTTTAGTGCGTGGTTGGCATCCTATCCCGTGCAGAGCGGATGGCCATTGATTCCCAGAGGTCATTTATCGTCGCCTCTGGTGCTAGAGTTCCTCTTCGTACAACTGCAGAGGAGCACGAACAACTCCCTCCAGCAACGGGTGCAGAGGGACCCAGAGACTTTTCAGTTCTTTTGTTACGAAGACAGCAACGGATAGGGGAGACCAGAAAGCACGACGTAGGGAGTCCTCACCCTGTACTTGCCGCTAGCGTCGGCCCAGACTATGTCCCCGAAAGTAGGCTCGCCGCCGGTAGGCGCAGTGAGTTTGATTCCCACCTCGAACGTCGCCGTCTGCCCCACCACACTGAACTCCAACGTCCCCGGCGACACGGACACGTTGACGTTGCTCGGCGATACCCAAGACGCGTGGTACACTGCGGCCCCCGCGCCGACGTTGGTTACCGTCCTTTTGAACCGCACGCTGCCGGAAGTGGCGTTGGAATCGAAGATCGCCACGAAGGACGGGTAGTTCACGTCGCTGGACGCGGAGGAGCAGTTGTACGCCGTCGACGACTTCGTGATCGCCATGATCTGGGCCTTCGTGTAGTTGGCGGCGCATAGGAGCGCGACGAAGTCGCCCGGCCCGGCGTCGTACACCAGTCCAGGGTCCATTGCAGCGTTGGGGTCGACTTGGCCTGAACCCATGTCCAGCGGGCTCGCGACGGTGGTGTTACCGAAGACGTCGGCCGTGATCGGACTGTTAGTGTTGTCGGCGGTGGTCGCCGTAGTCATCATCGCCGACTTGATCATGGCCGGGCTCCACTTCGGGTGCGCCGCACGCAGCAGGGCCGCGACGCCACTGGCGTGAGGGCAGGCCATCGACGTTCCGGAAGCGACCATGAAGTCGCTGGCTAGTTGTGTTTGGCCTATCGTCGCGGTTGGAAATGCGGCCGACCAGGAAGCAAGGATGTCGTCCCCTGGCGCTAGGATGTCAGGCTTGAGCACGCCGGCGTAGCTCGGCGACGGCCCCCGCGAAGAGTAGAAGGTGACCATAGGTGCCGGCCGTGTGCCGAGGATTGTCTGCTGGAACTTCATGGCGCCCGTTGGCACCGTGCTGGAATTGATGTAGTTCAGCAGCCCTTGCGCGTCTTCCGGGCTGATAATAACGGCGGGGAGGGTCATGGACCCATCATCGAAATATGATCCGTCAGCTGAGATGAAGACTGCCCCGGCAACCCCGGCCTCGTTGACGACGTTCAGCTGTTCATTAACAGTCAGATTCCCCTCACGGCACACGACAATGGCGGTCGTTGAATTGGCCAACGCCGCTTTTGAGTCGCACGCCGATACGATGTCGTTGTAGACCAGCCTCGTGTCCACGACCCAAGCGTTCGCTGGGTAGTTAGTTTTGCCGCGGATGGTTCCTCGCATGTCGTCGTAGTACAACGTGCCGACGAACATCTGCCGGTCCACCGTGCCGGCGGCGACGGTAAGGAGCCACGGGATGCCGTTGTGCAGCCTGCCGTTCCTTGGGCCTTCGTTTCCAGCCGAGGCCGACACAAGGATGCCGCGCTCGCTGGCCGCGAACGCTGCAATCGCGACGGGGTCCTCGTACAGCGGCACGCGGTCGAAGCCGCTCGAGATGGAGATGACGTCGACGCCGTCCGCGATGGCCGCGTCCATGCCAGCCAGCACGTCGGACGCGTACCGCCCCTCGTCCCATAAGACCTTGTACATGGCGACGTGCGCGCGCGAGGCAACGCCGCGCGCCGTACCGCTCCCGTACCCGAAGTAGGACGCGCACCGCACGAGGCTGCCCCCTGCGGTCGACGACGTGTGCGTGCCGTGCCCGAACGTGTCGCGCGTCGAGTTCATGGAGATGTTTATGCCCGGGTTGGCGGCGACCAGGCCCTTGTTGAAGTAGCGCGCTCCGATGAGCTTCCGGTTGCACATGGAGGGCGTGAAGTCGACGCCGGGCTCGCACGTGCCGCGCCACCGGGACGGGACCGGGGGCATGCCGGCGTCGCTGAAGCTCGCGCTCTCGGGCCACACCCCGCTGTCGATCATGCCGATGATGACCCCCTCGCCGAACTTGGATGCCGGCCACAGCCCGCTGGCGGAGTCGAGATTAAGGAACTCCATGGAGTGCGTGGTGTCGTGAAGCGTCGTCGCTCGGTGGTCCGTGTAGGCTGAGACGAAGCCCGGCGTGCCGCGGAGGTTGCGGAGCTCGGAGGCGGAGAGCGTCGCCGCGAAGCCGTGAAGCGCCTCGTCGTAAGTGTATAGGAGCTGCGGCTTGGTTCGGACGTCCGCTGACGCGTCCGCCACAGACGCGAGGGTGGCGGCGTACCAGTCGCGGTGATCGGAGTAGTGCCGCGGCATGGTGGACTTGTCCATGTGGATAATGTACCCCGTCCGCTCGGCTCGCGCGGCCTCGGGACCATAGAGGAGGACGCACGCATTGACGAGAAGTAGCAGTAGTGGTAGTGGCGAGCGGGGACATGATGCATCCTGCGCCATGTGGATAACAGAACAAGCTTTTCTCTGCAACCTCAATTTGTGATTGTTCTTTGTACCTGCAATGCCAACTTTTTATACTAATCGTGTCTGTGCACATTGGTTTGACCGTCATAGCTACAAACCGCAATGCAAGCCGGCACATCGTGGTAATCATATGGTACATACAGAAGGAACATTTATTCATCGTCCTTTATCCAAGATTCAAACTCACACAATCGAAGATTCTTCGGTCTTTGTCGCATCCGAGAATTCGTCCCGCAATCATAAGGTACGTTTGTCTGAACATGTTTGGCCCATATCGCCTTGCAATCCTGTGGGATTTTTTCAAAATTTATCCCTTTTTCAAAACAAATTTCAAATCTATCCCTAGTTTGAAACATATTACACCCGTATCCCTTTTTGTCGCGCCAAATCCGGTGGCGTGATTTTTACATGTCGTCGCCACCGCATGTGGCGCGACGCGTGGCCACGCCGGCTCCCGGGACCGAGGCGGGGTGGTCGAGTATGGAAACGCCACGCCACATGCCCATTCCACCTAAGAGTACTAGTACTGCTCGTAGGTCGCGAACGACCATAGGGGCGCACAATAAAACAAGCATGCCCCGGCCTTTCATGTCAAACATTGAAGCGCAACATGCGACGCCGCCATCCGATTTGTGCCATGTGCTATGTCCGATTTAGCATGCAAACCGCATGCTATGTGGTCACACTATCTATTTGTTTAATTAGAGTAAATGTTGCATGCGAGTGTGACTTGGCGTTTACATCTTTGATTCATATAATCGACAAGCGCTTAATGTAGCTACTCAATTGTTATTATAGCTATACAGGGCGAGAGAGTACAGGTCTTTGGGGGCGTTCGGTTGCCATGCAACCCGAAAATAATTTGGGTTGGAGCTGTTCTTGTATTTGGTAATTATTGTCCCAACATGCATTAACTAAGTTCAAAAGATTCGATCTCGCACTTTTCAACTAAACCGTCGTTTAGTGATCCATTTATGCGTTAAAAGATTCGATGTGACGGGATCTTGTCCTTTTTGGGTTTGCTTTTTGCCTTTGCATGGGAAGTGAACAGCTCTTGGTTCGGCTCCTTGGTAATCTCGCCCAGTCCCAAAACCACTCTACTACGTAACTTAACACTTGTTAAGAAATGTGCCAAATCAAGTACTTGTTAACGCAAATAAAAAATAATTAACCTAGTAATTATACTTCTTATTTGCATTATCATGATATTAGCACTGGAGTATGTTTTGTATAAAAATACGTGCAAGTACTTTTGGCATCGGATTAAAAAACTGCAAAGATTAAGGTGGAGGAGAGCAGAAATATGTGATGGACGAGTGGCAGGATGGATGAAGATATGGGAATGCTGCATGAGGTGGGGGGCAGGGCATCCGCTTTCGGCGCTTTCTGCGGTGGCATGCGGGCATGCGGCGACCGGCACTGCATGCATGTGTTTGCACAAAACCCTAAATCTCACTATGTAAAAAGAAGATTCTCCATTATATTAAAATGCCTGATTCTTATACATTTTAGATGTACATTGCCATGGTAAGATACTATTTACCACCGTCAAAACGCGTGATACAATGTACAATGTGAAACATGTTAAACACACCCCGGCGTTACCGTCCGATGGCAAATGTTTGACATGAAAGGACGGGGCATGCTTGTTGTACTTTACGCCCTAGAAAGTAGTCAATTGCGGCGGATGGCTTTGGCATTTCATGGCACCTGTCGCCCACATGCGATGGCGCCGACGGCGGCGGGCCCCATACATTGCCACGCCAAAGACGGCCAACCAACGGGGAGCCAACTCGCGCCACGCTGAGCCCATATCGCGACCACAATGCGACGCGTGTAAAAATCACGCCAAATTTGCGACAAAAAGGGATACCGGGTGTAATATGTTTCAAACTAGGGATAGATTTGAAATTTGTTTTGAAAAAGGGATAAATTTTGAAAAAATCCAATCCTGTGTCACAATGGGAAGGGGGAAAACAGCCCATTCCGTCGCTATCCAAATGAATGGGCCTGTGACCTCTCAAAAGATGGTTCACCCTAGTATGTGGGCCACTGGGAAGGGGGAAAACAGCCCATTCCGTCGCATCCATATGAAAGCCCACGCAAATGCTTGTACTCCATTTTGGATCGACGTCGTCTTCCAACCGAATCCATGGGAAAACCCTAGAGCTTGACGCGCACCAAATTATGCGCGCCAAATGCTCGAACACCTTCCCGCCAAAGCAACCCGCTGCCGCTGGCATTCGCAATATAGATAGATCTCCACACCCCAAAACCTAATTTGTGTGTACACTAGTGTCACTAGTGTCAGAGAGGGAAGAGAGAGAGAATAGAGGGAGAGAGAGTCGCATGGAAGACTCACACGCCGACGGCGACGCCGCCGGCACCGGCCGCCGCACGCGCACGCGCACCCGGGGCGCGGAGGCGTCGGGGCGCGCCGCCGCGCTCCAGCGAATCCGCTCTGTAATGAAAGGTGAAATCCGCGCCTCCGACGTCATCCAGGTGAAGGTTGACGCCCCGATCTACGACACCGTCCCGGAGGAGGAGTACAACGTGCTCGTCGCTCGCCGCCGCAAGGAAGCCGGCGAGTTCATCATCGACGACGACGGGCTCGGTTACGCCGACGACGGCCGCGAGGAGGATTGGAGCCACCGCGCCCTCCCTTCCTCTTCCGATGAGGGATCTGACGGCGAGGACGGCGCCCCCCGCAAGCGGAAGCAGCCGCGCCCTCCCCAGGCGAAGCGCCAGCCGCAGCAGTCCTCCAAGGTGGCGGCGTCTCTCTCTGCCGCTGCCGCAAAGACGGGCCAGCAGATCTCCTCTATGTTCACATCCTCAGTGTTTAAGACGTCAGGCAGCGACCGCGCCAAGGGCTTGGCGGTGGTCGCCGACAGCATCGTGGACGACATCATCGCCGAGTTTGCGCCCGACGAGAACGACCGTGAGGAGAGGCGGCGGCGGATTGGCAGGGTTTGTGCGCCGCAGCCTCCTCCAACAGTTTCCTACGTCCAGCCTCAAAAGGTAATTGTTGATACTGAAATGGTTAGATCGGACAATGGAATCGATGCTGAAATGGTCAGATCGGACAATGGAAATGACATGGCGGTGGAATTGAAGACGGATACTGAGATGGAAACCAATTTGGAAGAAATTCCAGGTCCTAGTGCTGAACTGGTGGTTGATAACAAGAGTTTGGAGGAACCAAAGCAGGAGGCTGGTGGGGAAGTAAAGATAGAGAAGACACACCGCCTCAATGCAAAGATTAAGGTGGAGGAGAGCAGAAATAGTGATGTGACGAGTGCAACAGCAGGATGGATGAAGATATGTGGGAATGGAGAGAATGCAGTAGGTGAAGAAGGGGGTGTGGCTGTTGATGGTAACGACAATGTGGATGAAAGTTCAGAGTTTGAGCTGAAAGATGGAGCACTACCATTCTACATACTGGATGCATACGAGGAACCATTTGGAGCTAATTCAGGCACAGTGTATTTGTTTGGGAAGGTAAATAGCACTTCTACACTGAAATTTAAAGTACAATTGTGGTAAATTATCCCTACCAATACAGTTTTACTTTCTGATGTTTGACGGGCAACTTCTCTTTAATTGATTGATTATTAGACATTGTAAAGCCCAGGGCTCATTCATAGCACCACAAGTATTTTCTAACTATGTAGGATAATTCGTACACCGTATATATATGGCCCTTGATGTGTTTTTAGCATTAATTACATAACCCTGGTAGTATCCCATAATGATATTAAGCATTACAGTGAAAATTGCTATCATAAACTAATTTGCAATCATTGTCTTAGAATTTTTTTGTGTGTTGTTTTTCCCAAGCATTACAGTGAAAGATGTTTCATTAAGTACTAGGCAGTCAGTGGATTGGTGTGAGGGTGATGCCAAACTTGTTGGCGATGGATCTTCTTAAATAGTGTTTCTGAGGCATGCTTTCATCACTAGATATTAGTATATTCATTTTTCTTACTAACTGCTTTCTTGTTCTAGGTTGAAGTTGGTAAGCGGTTCCATAGTTGCTGTGTCATTGTAAAAAATATTGAAAGATGCATATATGCTATTCCAAACCGTTCAGTGTTTCCAAGGGACTCCATATCGAGGACAGAAATAAACCCCACAAGTGCTGATCTTTCGCCATCACTTCGAGCAACTCTACATGTGAGAATGATTTTATTTTTATTCTAGCACATAGCACTACTGTGAATGTGCATAACACACCCTCTATTACCAGGAGTTGGCATCAGGATTAAAGAGTGAAATAGCTGACAAATTGTCAGACCTCAATGTGTCAAATTTCGTAATGACTCCAGTCATGGTTAGTTTTTGAACTTGCACATGCACTAACATGCTCCCCTAATCCCCTCTACTGGGCTAAATGGTTATGTTTGTCATGCCTTAGAGGAACTATGCATTTGAGAGGACAGATCTACCAAATGGAGAGCAGTATGTCTTGAAAATTAATTATCCTTACAAGGTATGTGTCTTGTCAAAACATCTTTTACTGCTATTTTACTTTCCTAGTTTATAACAGCCTTCAAGGGGTCTAGGTACTTTTGTTTGTCTCAATGTTATTGTGGTTGTGTATTATTTGGCTGCCATGGAGTGAAATTTAATGACAACATTTGAGAAACAAAAGTGTGGCTAGTATCTAGCATAGCTGGTTTATCAGTCCCTTATTATTTGGGAAATGATGCTATATTCAATTGTGAACTAATGACATAAATGATTTAATGTTATGTAGCATAAAAAACACTGGATATTTCTGTTCTAGAAGTTTTGAAAGTATAAAAATCAATATTTTGTATTGAATTCGATCCAAGTCATTTTTATATTTAATCTTGTACGCTCACAGAAGGAACCTAGGAAATAAAAATAAAACACTTAGTCTTACAAAATATTACAAGTCATTTCTCAAGTGTGGCTGGTAGTCTGGGATTCTAGAGTTGTATGCTGATTTGATAATTGTTGGCTTTTCTCATCAACTAACTTCACTGTGAATACATTCTGGATGTTTGTATCCTTGTAGCAGATAAAAAGCAACCTAATAATTGCGTTAAAAAAGCAACCTAATAATCACTGGTTTATTTTCAACCATTGGCTTTTCAATATATTTTTTTGTGTCATGATTCAAATGAAAATGGTTTCTGTGCTAATTTTGGTTAAATGGTATACTCAGTTTTAGAAGTTGGGTTGGGATCTACTGAAGGTAGGATTGATCTTTTAAAATTCATGATTTAATTCATAAGGAAATGGCCCGTGTAGTAACGAAGCTCATGGGTTCAGACTAAACTATGTTCTTTCTTATTGGTTTCTTTCAGTGAAAACTGAAAAATACATCTGTCTCAATCTTTCAAATCTTCAATTGTGTTACTTATGTGATACATTTTCATGTCCATTATCTTAGGATCCTGCTCTACCAGCAGACCTCAGGGGTGAAAATTTTCATGCATTGCTTGGGACAACCAACAGGTACAATGCATGCACCTAATGCAATATAGTCCAGATTTTTTTTATGCCCCATTGTCTTCCTTGTGGAAGCTGATTTTTTTTTTTTACCTTTCCAGTGCTCTTGAATTGTTTCTTATCAAAAGGAAGATCAAGGGGCCTTCATGGCTGTCAGTTTCCAAATTTGTAACACGTCCGTCCACTCAGCGGGTATGTCCTTGACAGCCTGTCCTGTTACTATGGACGGTGTTTCATAGCAAGCTAGTTAATATTTGAACAACTCCTTCCTGATTCTTTTGCCGTGCTATATTGATGGTGGTGCCTCTTGACTCTATGACAGGTCAGCTGGTGTAAATTTGAAGTTATAGTTGATTGCCCAAAGGATATATCTGTTTTGACGACAAGTACAAATCTTGAAGTTCCTACTGTTGTAGTTGCAGCAGTTAATCTCAAAACTATAATAAACGAGAAACACAATGTGCATGAGATTGTGTCAGCATCTCTCATATGTTGTCATCGGGTGAAGGTATGCTGTTTATTTGGAAATATATTTTCTAGCACTTGATTTACTAGTTTAAGTACTTTGGCAATGAAGTGGCAGAAATGGTTCATATCCATCTGAAACAATTGTTTTGAAACAAACTGAGACACTTCCATGTTCCATTGCAACAGTTTACATTTCTGAAAGATTCACACAAGAAGGGAACCCTTATATTCTGCAAACTAAACCTTTTTCCTTTTTGGCCAATTTTCAGATTGATAGTCCAATGCGTCCAGAAGATTGGCAGAAACGAGGAATGCTCAGCCATTTTACTGTTATGCGCAAACTTGAAGGTAGCATATTTCCTATAGGCCTTGCTAAGGAAGCTTCTGATAGAAACCAGATGGCTGGTAGCAACGTGCTGGCACTAGAAAGCAGGTGGGTTCTGCCTTTTCTTGTATATATATTATTACTCCTTGCCACAAACAGTAGCCGTTTAGGACCAGATTTGGTCAAATCTTAGAAACTAAAACATTAATAGCTATTTTATTATTTAGTTTGAAAACAAGTTATATGTGAAGATTTGTATTCAAAGTTTTTACAAAATCTCTTAAATTTGAAGGACTTTAAGAATATATTCTAGATAAATTTAATGGTCAAAGATATGCATTCAAGACTGCAAAGTCCAGTGTCTCAACTATTTTTGACCAGAGGTAGTACCCACTTATTTTGATGAGTTCATCATTGAAGGATGCATTGATTAATTGCTTTACTTCCTTTTCCAGTGAACGCGCATTATTAAATCGCTTGATGATTGAGCTTAGCAAAGTTGATTGCGATGTACTTGTGGGACACAATATTTCAGGATTTGACTTGGATGTGCTTCTACACCGTGCTCAGGTCTTTTTAATCATTATGTGCTCTGTTGCTTCCTATATTCAACCTGTAGTAGAATACTCTTCTTGAGTTCATAAATTTTTATGAGTTTCGTTTATAAATTATTGAGGGTTTGTTCATGGGAAATGCATTATATATTTTTGACTATCATTTTCTTATTTAATGATTGTGCTAGGCATGCAAAGTGCCAGGCAGCATGTGGTCCAAGATTGGTCGTCTCAGGCGATCATCAATGCCCAGGCTTACCAAAGGAAGCACACTCTATGGTTCTGGAGCAAGCCCAGGAATTATGTCCTGTATTGCTGGCCGTCTTCTCTGTGACACCTATTTATGCTCTCGTGACCTTCTGAAGGAGGTAACCTGCAGTGCCATTATTTTTTTATAATCGAAGGCAACTAACCAATTTTTTAATATAATTTCTGTTACCAAATTCACTAGTTCATTCTGTTCCATGCAGGTGAGTTATTCCTTGACACAACTTGCAGAAACACAATTAAAAAAGGAGAGGAGAGAGGTTTCTCCACATGACATACCTCTGATGTTCCAGTCTTCGCGTGAACTGCTCAAACTGGTAATTTTATTCAAATAAAACATTGTGCTGCCTTTCTCTAACAGAATATCTTCTATTTTTTCTCTGAAGTTATGAAACTAATTGCAAAATTGTGACACTCAACTTTAGGTTGAATATGGTGAGACAGATGCATGTCTTTCTTTGGAGCTCATGTTTCACTTGAGTGTTCTCCCACTGACACGGCAATTGACCAACATTAGCGGTAACCTGTGGGGGAAAACACTCCAGGTAATAGTCATTGTTATCAAGCATATTGTGTAGTTAAACTATGAAGCTGTGCATTCTTGATGTCATATCTCAAATGAAATTCCTATAGGGTGCTAGGGCTCAAAGGGTAGAATATCTACTATTGCATTCATTTCATGCAAGAAAATTTATTGTACCGGATAAATTTGCACGCAACAAAGAGCTGAACTCCACAAAAAGAAAAATGAATGCTGATACTGAGGGTGCAAATGCTGATGATGGTGCTGCGGATCCTTCCGTCGATGATGAGGTACATAATGGTGATCAAGTTAAAGCCAGAAAAGGGCCTTCATATGCTGGTGGATTAGTTTTGGAGCCTAAGAAGGGTCTATATGACAAGTATGTTCTGCTTCTCGACTTCAACAGTCTTTATCCTTCAATAATTCAGGTAAGTGATCAGTACTCACAGCTTCTATAATTTTTGCTTGCTCTCTGTAAAGTTTAAGATAAACAAATAGTAGATTTATTATTCTATACTCAACAGTTCCTTTATTATTATTTCACCACAGGAATACAACATCTGCTTTACCACTGTTGAGCGTTCTTCTGATAGCAGTGTACCTAATTTGCCAGCATCAAAAGCTACTGGTGTTTTACCTGAGGTAATTGCCTATGGATGTGCCATTGAGATTTAGAGGTGTCAATAGTTTTCAGTGATCAAGATTTTTTAATAGACATGTATTTTCCTCATGTGTGCAATTGTGGCTTACAAATCAGTTGCTGAGGAGTTTGGTGGAGAGGAGAAGGATGGTTAAATCATGGTTGAAGACTGCTTCTGGTCCTAAAAGGCAGCAGTTTGATATTCAACAACAAGCATTGAAACTTACTGCAAATAGGTAAGAATTTCTATAACAAAGATAAGTATGTCTGCTTGCATTCCACCAGTACGATTAATTTGTTTCTGACTCAGTCTTTAATGTTTGTGCTTCAGCATGTATGGTTGCTTGGGATTTTCCAATTCCAGGTTTTATGCAAAGCCACTTGCAGAGCTTATTACACTTCAAGTGAGAACAAGTTCATTCTCACAGAATTTATTAGCAAACCTGTAATGTGTTGTGTTGTGGTTAATATGATTCCTCTTTCAGGGTAGAGAGATATTGCAAAACACTGTAGATCTGGTTCAGAATAATTTAAATTTGGAGGTATGTAAAATTCCTTTGTCCATGGATTTCTCTGTAGTAATAAAGCATTCATAATATTTGAAATTGCTTCAAAGGGACATCGAGAATAACTTGGTAGATGCTAGAGATTAGAATTTAATACATCTCAAGTCCATTGTATTGGAGGTGAAGATGCATCCTGAAAATCCAGTCCATCGACGATTCATCAGCTTAATTTTTTATTAATTAACTGCTTGTATTTATATTCATTTTCCTTGTACTGGACAGGTTATCTATGGTGATACAGATTCCATCATGATATATACCGGACTCGATGACATCTCCAGGGCAAAAACAATTGCAGGAAAGGTTATTCAGGAGGTAAAGATGTGACACCTTAATGTTTAAGGTGCAGATGTTCACTTTAATGCGTTTTATCTAGGAAGATTTTTTTCCATAACGATAAACCTGATGTTTTTTGAAGAAACAGGAGGGGTTTCCCCCTACTGGATTTTATTGAATAAAAAAAGCAGTTACAGAGTGGTAAACCCAAATTTTATCATCAAGGCAACAAAATTACAGTCATAGTTGAAGTCCATATGCAAAGGAAACAGCTACCCACCATACTCATTTCTGTTCACGCAGGGATCAGATAATATGAGCTATCCTTAGCCCCACAAAAAACGCTAGAAGTTTCCCTAGAAGAGGCAAAGCCCTATACCACAGCACACAGGCTGGATCTTGCTTAAATTACATCTTACTGCCGTCTTCAGCAATCATCAGCTGCTGCCCACCCCTTTCAGGCTCCTTCGCCTGGCCATGGAAATACAAAGCTGTCCTCTTCAGACTGTCCGCTCCACTTTACATCTGAAGAAGTTTATTTTAGGCTGTCAAACTATATCTTGTTTGGTTTTGGACATCTAACTATCTAAACCTGGCCCTTGACTGGTTTCAAAGGTGGTCTTGACTATATATTGATTCTTATAAAATAATAAAAAGTGGTTAGTTCTCTAAATATCATAATTAATTCACTTTAAATAAAAAAAATATGAAATGATACCATTTTTTTTTTCTAAAAATACAATCTATCTATTGGTGCTCCATTTAGAGTTATTGGCTCTTGTTCCTGTTGCTAGTGTTTTATTGCTTGGTAGTCATGACTATTATTTATTTAAATGTCATTTTGGGCCTTATTTTATGTTGATCGCATGCTGTTTGGGGGGTCTGCCTTACCTGAAACCTGTTACCTCAACTGATCACAAAGTAAAGCAGTAGCCATGCAATGCCTAAATACAATCTATATGGTGGCTCGTCTACTTTATTTGAAAGTTTTGGAGCATGGCATCTGGGAGTTTGGTGTCACCTTTGAGATCTTTCATGTACTTGGAATCCATTGGATTCTTTTGGTTGATCATTTTGTCTAATATAGAGCAAAACGTTCAGTGACCAAAAATAGACTTCTCTGTTTATATGTTGTGCAAACTGAAGAAAGATGGCCTTACCAATAATGCTTCAATGCAGGTGAACAAAAAGTACCGTTGTCTGGAGATTGATCTTGATGGCATATACAAGAGAATGTTACTTCTTAAAAAGAAGAAATATGCTGCTATTAAAGTGGCATTGGATGGCAGCTTACGAGAGGTTTGTGCTTATTATGAATCTATATGTGTCATCTTGTGAAAGTAGTAGAGTTATTATAACATGTTTGATGCAGAACATTGAACGCAAGGGGCTTGATATGGTCAGACGTGATTGGAGTTTGCTGTCAAAAGACATTGGAGATTTTTGTCTCAATCAAATTTTGTCTGGAGGGTAAGCATTTAAGTTTCTATTGTAGTTTTGCTCGTGATATTTTTTCTAGTCTGACCTTTGTGAAAACTGCCTCTACAGAACATGTGATGATGTTGTTGAGTCAATACATAGTTCTCTTGTCCAGGTTAGGAGCCTGCCACCTTTTTCTTAATATTAATATCAATAAATACTCAAGAAACACTGATTAGCAAGATACTGTTGCAGAGCAACGAATCTTTGTCTTAAAACATATTATTTGTTATATATTTCCAAGATACTGAATGAGGCTATGTTCAGGTGCAAGAGCAAATGAGAAGTGGTCAAATAGAACTTGAAAAATATGTTATCACAAAGAGCTTAACAAAAGCGCCAGAAGATTATCCAGATGCTAAAAATCAGCCTCATGTTCAGGCAAGAGTGCATATCCTTGTTTTGTTTAGTCCTGATTTCTTTGGCAAGCCAGGAAATTGATGAGCTAATAAATGTGTAAACTGGGTTCCTCAGGTTGCTTTGAGACTCAAGCAAAATGGTTACTCTGGTTGCTCAGCTGGTGACACAGTCCCTTATATAATATGCTCTCAGCAGGTATTACTAAATGATGTCCTTCATGTTTTGCATGCTGACTAAATTATCAATTGCAAACCCACATTGCAAATTTTTTAAGTTGTCAACCTGTTATATGACACTGATTGGCACTCCTGTTTCACAATCTGTTCAAGGCTCCATGCTCATCGTGTATACAGACCCAGAGCACGAAATCTCATCAAATTATAAAAAAAAACCCAACACAGATCCCTAATGATATTCACATTTTACAACCACTCAATCTTGATTTTATTGCTGAGCCAACATTTTGAAACGTTTCTTCACAAGATAACACTATGGACAAACAGAGGGAGTAATCTGCAATAGAAAGAACTTTTGTTTACCTGCAGTGTAATTTCAGGAAAGAAAAAAGAAAATACATAATTTTTTGCCTGAAATTGTCCCTGTTTAGCTATGTTTGAAGCTTGATTTATCTGACCTTAAATTGTGTTTGCCCATTCTGTACAGGACTCAGATAATACACATTCTGTGGGAATAGCTCAGAGAGCTAGACATCCTGAGGAGTTGAAAAGAGACCCTGACAAGTGGATGATTGACATTGACTATTATTTGTCACAACAGGTTCTTCCCTATTGCAAAACATTTTCCCTTTCTGGAAAGATACAGTTGTCTTATGCTATAGTATATACAGTTTTGCTGATTCTAAATTGCTTTTGCAGATTCATCCTGTTGTGTCTCGTCTGTGTGCTTCCATTCAGGGTACTAGTCCAGCTCGTCTGGCTGAATGTTTGGGACTTGATTCGTCTAAGGTGCGCATTTTCCATTGAGTGTAGGATATCTTAAATGGTTGGCATCATTTCTTTCAATACAACGTTTGCTGATTCTTATTACCTGAATCAGTTCCAATCGAGGTTGACTGAGTCTAGCAATCAAGATACATCTTCAATGTTGTTATCTGTAATCGATGACGAAGATGAGAGGTAAACCTCTAAAACCAATTCAATTAATGTTGCAGTATTTCATTTATTCAGTTATATTCAAATATTCTTGTTTCAATGACAGATATCGTGGTTGTGAGCCACTGCGTTTATCATGCCCAAGTTGTTCTGGTACCTTCGACTGCCCTCCCGTATCTAGTCTGATTACTAGTGCTAGTGCTACAAGTGTATCAGATCCAAATGAAGGAAAGGATGCTGCTGCTAATTTCTGGCGCCATATGCGGTGCCCAAGATGCCCAGATAATGCTGACGAGTCCAAAATTTCTCCTCCAATGCTTGCTAACCAGGTGAATAATAATTTAATATATAGCATGACCCAGAATTTAAGTTGATTAAAACTAAACTTTATGTTGTCCATTTGTAGATGAAAAGACAGGCTGATAATTTCATTAGTCTATATTATAAAGGCTTGCTGATGGTAAGTGTTCAGTTTGAACCTGTTTATGGTAAGGGTTTGATGGTATATTATACAAAACCTCTTTATGATTATCCTTGAACTTTTGGCTGTTCTTTTCTGCCAGTGTGACGATGAGGGTTGCAAATACTCGACTCACAGTGTAAACCTTAGAGTTATGGGGGATTCTGAAAGGGGAACTATCTGCCCTAACTACCCACGCTGCAACGGTCACCTAGTAAGACAGGTTTGTGGACACTCGACCTGAGCTTACAATGTGCCCATTTGGGCAAGTGTCAACTGGTGTCTAATACTAAAAAAATCTTTGTGTTTAACAGTACACGGAGGCAGATCTATACAGGCAACTGTCATACTTTTGCTATGTACTTGATGCAACCCGGTGTCTTGAAAAGGTTATGCATCAACCTAACCATGTACTTTTCTTATTTCTTATTACTTGCTATAATCCAGCGTATGCCATAGCTGACTTTATCTTAACTGCTTTGGATGTAGCTGGACCAGAAGGCAAGGCTCCCCCTCGAGAGAGAGTTCCTAGCAGTAGGCCAAACAATTAACTTGGCACTGGTAGAGATACAGAAAATCCGAGATAGATGTGCATTTGGATGGGTTCAGCTAAAGGACCTTGCCGTGTCAATATGACCCTTTTTTTTGGGGGAAAGAACTCATTTGGATGAATTTGATTCTAACCATGCAAGAAATTCATCGCTGGCTGCAGGTTGTGTTGATTCTAGATCTCGTGGTAAAAGTAACAGGACACGCCAAACGGAGAGTAGAAACACCAGCCGTCCTGGTAGTATTTCCTTGCCTGTAGAATTCCATTTGGATACACCTCATAGCAGACCTTGTCTCACCTACATGTGTTTTAGCGAGTGGCTGTTGTACTACCTTGTAAATATATATGTTGTCCCTCTCCTTGGCCTCGCTCGGTTCCTGGGCCAAATGCAATGTACACTACCATACATAGTCGTCATCTGCCAACTGTTTGTTTTACTATGTGGTGTGTTCTGTGCATATATATAACAATATATACTATCGTTGGTCCGCAAGCTCTTCGTGATTCTGTTCTGGAATTGGTGCTCTCATTTTTTATTGCATGTTTTAACGGCCCAGTTTATGCGTTAGACAATGGGCCTGAAAGATGGTAGAGTGGCATAGATTGCCACACCGTTTTTTTTTCCAAAGCACCGCTTCCAAATCACTGTGGCATGCAAGTCGTTTACAAATTACTACAGTGAGAAGGCAATTTTGGCAGCAATTTACTCCCTCCGTCTTAAAATAATTCATTATGTTGACTTACGTTATGTTTGACCCGCTTGTTTTATTCAAATTTTTATATAAACATCATCCATTGTGATGTGACTTATTTTATTATTAGAGATACTTTAATAATTATTTATTTATTTTCTAAATTGTATAAATAATTTGAATAACACGAAATGGTCAAACATGATGTGCTAAAGTCAATATGATGATTATTTTGAGACGGAGGGAGTATGTTCAGCAATAGAATCTTCCAAATCCAAACCAGAGCATAATTGGCATGTGATGTTCTCAAATGACATTTGGTGGCAATGTATTATAGCCGGTGAAAAATGTCAACAAGGCCCCTTGCAACTTCCATCATCCGTATCCTCCCGGACGGTCGATAACTCGCGTTGCGCTTATGTTTAAAAAAAGTCCACCATCGATGACTAGACACAAGCAGATGATTTATGAATTTATATATCATGATGACAAGATAAGTAATCCAATACTACGTGACCAATTTTTTTCGAAAGATCATACGTGACCAAATTACGGGTGTGTCCACGCTGTCATGCTCCCAAATTACGGCGCCTACTCTGATTCACTGAACCGAGCGAGTTCTTGCCGCCCCGAATCGTATCCCTTCGCATCGTATGCGCCTCTTTCTTCTCTGATTCCCCCAAAAATATTCCTGCTCTTTTCTTCCTCGCAATCCGCTGGGCTTCCGTCATTGCCGCCGCCACCGGCGGCGACGGAAGACAGCAAGTCAGTCCTCCCGCCTTGCCCTCTTTTGGTTGGACTTCGACAGAAGTAGCGCTCCTCTTCCCCTTCTACTGGATTGGACTGGCGTGGAACGACGACAACGGCCCAGCGGAGGAGACCCTGTACTTTGGTTTCTTCTTTGTTTGTAAGTAACCCTAGCTTGTTCGGACGGATTTTCCCAAATTCTTCCTGTTCCCGGCACGTTTCTTTTTCTGCAGCAACTACAATAAGTTATCAAATCCGTGTCATTTCTCTCCTATGGCCCTATCCATACGGTTTGTCGCGAATTTTTATACTGCGTGGACCTTTCACTAAACTGGTCAATCTTGGTTCTTCCCGTTCTTATGCAGGGGGCAAGGTCAATCTCAGTTGATAAGATACCCGACCACTCTAGTCTGACGGTCTCCACGTGCGGCTACATATATACTGTTTCAAAATTTCGTCTGAATCTTCATGCTGCTTCAGGGATATTGAGACTGTATGTTGGTTGCACATGGCGCAGCCACAGCAGCGGGTGTACCAAGCTTGGAAGGGGGATAACGTGAGAATCATTCGAAATTTCTGTATTTACTTCGTTTAGTGCTCAGTACATCCTTTTGTTTCCTTTCTTCTGTTAATTCTAACTTACCAATTCTTTTATATCTCTTACAAATTCTTTTCTATCTATAGTATATTAATCTTGGCTAGCCACATCTTTTCAAATGGGTCACAGGTCTAAACAGCTGGCCAACAAGTTTCTAAGTCTGCCAATAGTGGAATTGAGCTAACCTCCATAGGCCACCTTCTTGGCCATGGCTGTTTCTTTTTCTTCTTTAATTGTCTCAGCAGTCATACAACCAGTGTTGTCTCATTTACTGAGATTTGTATGGTGTAACTGTATGAGTGTTGGATCTCTATTCTTCTCATATGCAATATATGGGTTGAGTTGATAAGTACAGCAGTTACAAGCTTGATGAATTGGAAGTGACATTGACAAGTACAATAACTAAGTAATTGAGTACTACAGAATGTTGCACACTGTGACACTGATGTCACATTGCTGTTCATATGCTATATATGTACCATACGTCTGTCACAACCGCACCAAGAAATGTATTCTTGAAATGTATTCTTTCTTAGATTGGTCTTTTATTTTGGATTTGGCTATGTTGCAATCCTATGTGTCTCTGGCCAATATATGGGAAAACTGTAACAGTTGTGTATTCATTGGTGCAAAAAGACCAAGCACTCAAAGGGTCATGCAGCTGGCTGGTGAAGAAGCCTGGTTATATTGTGATGCCAGAGCAAAAGGATTGTCACTGCTAGCTGGGTGTCCGCATTAGGGTTGTTTTTAGAGGGCCATTCCTTTTCATTGCTGGTGCATATATAATTTCTGTTATACATTTTCATTCTTAACTCTCTTGTGCGCTCGAGGAAAAAACAGTGGCTGACATGAAGCCAACTATCACAGTATCACATTCTCTGCTACATGATCAACTTGGCTTGTTTTTGAGATCCGATGTGTTGTATGTGTACTTTTTCATATATTCTATCTTTGAGATTGTTATGTTTTGGCATTCATGCTGTCTCATATTATTGATTCAGTATCCTCTAACTGACTCGTGTGTCTTGCTTTCTACCTATTAAATAATGACACACGTTTGAGAGAAAAAACCGACTCATTTGTCTTGTTTGCAGAGGTTCTTCTTTGGTGGGCGGTTGATATTTGGACCTGATGTTAAATCTTTAGGTGTTTCTGTTGCCCTCATTGTTATCCCAGTTGCTGTCTTTTGTGTGTTTATCGCACATCATCTCCGTCATCAGTTTCATGCATATGATGCAGGATATGCAATTCTTGTCATAGCAATAGTGTTCACAATCTATGTAAGTATGCTGATGTTGTTTCTTGCTGCTATTTATGTGTGAGGATTTCAAAAACAATGACTCCTAAATTTGTGTGTTCTTACCTGCACTTTTGGTGTAGGTGCTTCTGTTACTCTTCACCGCTGCCGCTCGGGATCCTGGCATTGTACCTCGTGCTTTGCATCCACCTGAGGAGAGTATTCATGATGATAATTTGTCTCTTACTGACACACCTGGAATACTACGGTTTCCTCGTGTAAAAGAAGTTATAGTAAATGGGATGCCTGTGAAAGTAAAGTATTGTGAAACTTGTATGGTTTTTCGCCCTCCTCGGTGCTCACACTGTTCCATTTGCAACAATTGTGTGGAACGCTTTGATCATCACTGTCCATGGGTAGGACAATGCATTGGAAAGGTAAGCTATAGTATTGGAACCAAATGATGAATTTTGCATTCCATGGATGCATAATTATATAAGATATTGACTGCACTAAAAACAAATTTGCCATGTCTTAAGGAAAAGGAAAAAATGATTATTTCTTAAATAAAATATGCCCAGTTTATAATTTGCATGTTCAATCTGACATAGTAACTCCACCAAACAAGAATGAAGAGAAAAATTCCTCACATCCATGTGAAGATCTTTTATGAATAACGTTTTATTTTGTTAATCTTCTCATTTTGAACAATTTATGCATCTGATATTGAGGAGATGTGATTCCCATGAACATTTCTTGAAACTATTTCCTTCATTCTAAATTGATTAAGTCACTCCCATCTTTTGCCTCTTTGCTCGCTGATTTCTACTTTTCTATTGTGCAGCGCAATTACCGTTATTTTTTCCTATTTGTTGTCTCTTCAAGTGTCCTCTGCATTTACGTGTTTGCTATATCGGCCTTGTACATCAAGTTTCTCATGGATGGAGACTATCCTACAGTTTGGAAGGCATTGAAACATTCCCCTGCTTCTCTAGCACTAATGATATACTGTTTTATCTCTTTCTGGTTTGTTGGTGGGCTCACAGGGTTTCATACATATCTCATCAGCACAAACCAGGTTGGTCTGTAATATTAATTCTCTATCTTCGTTTGTTTCTGCCTAGTGGTTTATCTGTTTGTCTACACTCTGAATTTCTATGATTGCGACTTCCTATCATCTAACTGGATTATGTGCAGTACTTGTTTGCTTTGTAACAACAAATTCTGGGAACTGTTAATTTTTTCGTTGTGGGAAAGGCTATTCCTGTCTTAACTGAATTTTTTTCCAATATGCTTTTACTGTTATGCATTGATATAGAACAAGACTGTTTCACTCTTGCAGAAAAGCACATCTATTAGATAATTTGTCCTTGCAAGGTAGTAGCATCATAGTGAGTTTAAGCAACCGCCCAGGCTTCTTATTAGAGATATACATAGATATGTATTAGATATGTATAGCGTAACTTGTACAAGTCAGGCTATACATATCTAATACATAACTATGTATATCTCTAATACTTATGCTTTGGTGCTAAATGGCTAAATTGCATTGTTTTTTATATCCAAGGTTGTGATTACATGAGAAACTAAACTGTTTATCTTGCATGATTATATATGGATATTAATTGTGCCATTTATGTACAGAAAAATCTTGTTTGGGTTATCTCAATCTAACCTTCTGATGGTTAGACACCGTTTTCCAACTGAAAACCAATGTTTCTGTTATAGCAACGCTACTATCACCTCCACTTAAAAAAAAAAACGCTACTGTCACCTCCCGAAATATAGCAGCGGCTCCCTTAGGTTTAGGGTTAGTTAGAGAAGATATGATTTGTTAGTAGTAGATTGGATTGCGTTTCTCGTCCTTTTTTAGCAAATTGGATCTCGTCCTTGGGAGTGAATAGACCTCTCTATAAAAAGAGAGATGTGTCAAGCAGAGCTGTTATAAGTTCACAAGGCCACTGCAGCACTGCTACAGTATCGGCCCAGTCCAAAGAGCCCAGGTGGCTGGCTACCCATAGCAGTTTCCTTTACAGTACACCAGCCCTAACATCTGTATTGGCACTTTGTTTTTTCAGACCACATACGAAAATTTTCGGTACAGGTCAGATGGCAGGACTAATGTCTATGATCAAGGGTGTCTGAGTAACTTTCAAGAAGTAGTTTGTGCCAAGATAGAACCTTCTAAACATAAGTTCCGGGCGCACATACAAGAGGAAGTGCGAGCTCCACCAGCTAACCATGTTGAAGAGGCTGAAGAACGAGTTGGTGGTCCTCGAGCAAAAGTGGGAGATGACCTTGATATTCATGGTGATCTGAAAAAGATTTCACGGAGGCATAACCATGAGGACATCGATATTGAAATGGGAGGTGGGGATGGTAATGAGGTGGAAGGCTTAGTTTCAGATTCCAAAGTTAAAGACAATACAGATGCACATATATAGAGTTAGAAACAAGGTAAAAGGAAAACGCTCGAGTTGGATTAAAAGAAGCATAATTCGGGTTACACCACAAGAAGTCACGATAACAAGTGTTTTGGCCTCTGAATCTGCACCAGGGATGCTCATTAGTGTCTAGTTTATTTGCTTGGACCGTTTCTGGCAGGATGGATGCCTGTTTACTCGACCGCTCCCAGCAAAGATGGCCAGCTTCCAACAGTTTAATGAATGTGTATTTGTTCAGTCGTAAGTAGGGCAAATGCTGTCTCCTCAGGTGGTTTCTTCATTATTCTTTGTGTATGTAAATCGTTAATGCAGGATACTTAGGATTCTACCTGTAGATTCTCTTGTGCATTTCAATAATTCAACCAGCATTTGTGAAGACTTCTTAATCCACAGATCATTCCAAGGATGTTTGTGTATAGTATCTTGGTCGAGAAACCTCAAGATAATGTATGAATTCAGATTGGATTATTGATATATTAGTTCTGAAATTCAGTGGCCTTTCAGTTCCTCGCAGGCTGAAACGCAGAAGTCATTGCCTTTCAGCTCATGTTGTCTAGTTCAACATTAGTTTCCTCGGTCCAGAAAAAGAAAACCTGCAAGATTGGCATGATATGCTATGGCCACCAGAATCACAGCTGTCAACCGTGTTCATGCCAAACCTTCTTTGTTGGCTTGTGGATTATTCTTGGACACTGGGCTTTTTTTTTTTTTTTTTTTTTTGACAAGGTGGACACTGGGCTTTGGTCGGCGCTGGAAATAAAATGCCGAACTCTTGAAGACACCAAAATTGTCAGCTCCTCTCCTCGTCAGTTCAACGCAATGTCTGCTTCAAAATGGTCCTGCGTAGGCCAAAGAAAAGTTTGTGAGTTGATAAAATAATATGTATCATGGAATCCACCTAAGTCAAAGCTTAAGTCAAGCCATGTACCAAGGCCTCAGGTTACGCAAAATGTGAGCTCACCAATCGTTTGTTTTTTCCCTCCTCAATCCATCCATGTGACCAATGCAGAAATCCACTCGACAGAACTCAGGAGGCTGACACTTTTGTTTCGTTTCCGGGCAAGATATTGATGGATGCCTTAGGATATCAACTTGTGTATTAGATGGTCGGATTATTTCTTTTGATGATGAGCAATGTTCAGCCGCAGGTTTTCAATCCACTGTCAGTCTGTCACGCTGGGCGACATGGCGTCTTGGAGAGTGCACTGCAGCCTCAAAATTCGCTGAACGCCTGAGCCTGAGCAGTATAGATGTGCATTTGGCCCGCGCACGCCGGCCCGACCGATTTTGGCCCAGTTCGTCCGGTGGTCGGGCCCGGGCAAGATATTGATGGATGGCCTGGTGGCCCGATAATTTTAGCCCAATGATATATATCTGGAGTGTTCCTTCTTCTAACCCTATTCTCCTCTCATTCTCTCTCACTCTCTCGGCCGGATTAACACCCTCCCGGCCGCTTTTGACCTCTCCCCAGCCGACCATGAGCAATGCTCAGCCGCAGGTTTTCAATCCACTGTTAGTCTGTCACGCTCGGCGACATGGCGTCTTGGAGAGTGCACTGCAGCCTCAAAATTCTTTTGGAGTGGCACTGCACGCCTGAGCCTGAGCAGAGCTGTGGCCCGGCCCGTGATGGGCCGGCCCGGTCGATCCGAGCGGGCCCCCATGGCGGCGGCACCGGGCGCCCGTTGCACATCTATACTGAGCAGAGCTGTGACGGACACCAGAGACTGGCCCTTGACCGGTGTGGTGTGAACCAGTCGACTTGCCTTCATTACTCTCTCTATCCAGTGGCAACTTGGCGAGATGATCTGTGTGCGCTGTAACCGTTCACGCGTTTTTTTGGTCAAAATCCTGAACCACTGACGGGAACGACGGATAGCAGATACTGCTACAGTAGCTAGTGTACGTACACCAATTACTAGCTGGTGGTCTGGAATTCGAATTGGACGACGACGTGGGTGACGGTGGTGAACCGGCCGCTGGTCGGTTTCCATTATCCACTTGCCTCGTCCATTTATGGCATTTGACCTGCCGTCCTGCCGAGCCCTCGCTCGCTGTTGCAACCATCTACAACGACATTCTACCTAGTCAAAGTTGAAGTAAACTAAAAGGCTCGTTTGGTTCAAGGACTTTTTAGTCTATGGGACTAAATAAAGTCTCTAAAAACCAATCAGGAACCTTCTGTCTATTAGTCCCTACAAGTACCTCTTAGAATTAAAAAGTCCCCGAAACTAATAAGTCTTAGGACTTTTTGAACCAAACACCCCTAAAATACGATTTCTAGGTACGTCAATGACTTGTGGGGCCGGTCCTCAAGGATCCTATCATTGTTGACGATACTGTTTCGTGCCTTGGTTAGCATGCATACTCACTCGATCATGATGCGGTGCTGTACCTTTTGATTTAGAAGAACTAGCTAGATTTCCACATTGGACTTGGACCGGTACCGTTATGTTCAATGGCTCAGTACACAAGAGAATTTTCCTTTTGCCACTTGTTGGAACCCCATAATCTCTTCTGATATTCAAAACTCTTTCAGCAGTACATATTTGTGTGTCCTGTCCTCACCCATCTGGTCAATATGATTAGTCGCCTGAATCAAAACATTATACAAAAAGAAGAAAATTCTCCAAAGAGATCAAGAAGAGAGTCAAGGTTTTACATAGTTTAGAAGTTCACAATGAAATGCCCTAAAAAAGATTGCCCCGGTGCAATTTCAAAACATTGTCCCAAAGGCGACCTGACTTCTTCTTTATTTCGTAGATGGAACATGGAAGTATACTATGTATATATCTTTTCCTCTCTCGCTCTCTGCATACGCCGTATATATTTTCCTCCAAGGACAGCCTCAGTTGGCTGGATGACGGTGATTGGTGATGGTACAAGATACTAATAAATGAGCACGAGAGTGGAAGAGTGAAAAAAGAGAGGAGTTATCAAAAAAAAAAAAAAAAAAAAAAAAGAGGAGAAATTAAATGAATTGATTTTGTACACATGGCAGAGAAGACAGAAGAGGGTTCAAGTGAGATGTCTCTCTTGCATTGTTTTTTTTTTTTTTGATAACATCTCTCTTGCATGGTTGGCACGCCGAATCATTTCCACACAAACATGCGTGTGGCTACAAGGCCACGTGTCGGTGGTGGCGAAACCTAAAAACTTGACCTGATAATAAATGATATTTCATAGATCCGCTGAATGTGCTACCTCGACTCTGACAGCAAGGCTAATAATAGAATTAAGTATTTAATTATAAGCCAAATTATAAGAGCAAACTATACCATGATTAGTTTTTTTTATTTGTCTACAAATTTTTTTTTTTTTGTTATTATATGTTTTTATTCTCTTTTCTGCAACTCTCATCACATACATCTCTGTTGAGATCCCACTATTGTCTATGCATTATTGTCTAGCTTTTCTAAATTTTATATTATGTTTGCATATAGGAGCAAACTCTTATCTCTCTTCCATGTTAGTAAAAATAACTAGCTTGACTATAAATTACTCATCATTGTATCCATTCATTCGTTGCCGTGCGTCGATCGGCATTGAAATACGACCTTTGCTTGCTTGCATGCATGCGGCGGCGCTGAAGGTCAGATTATTGACCTTTGCCCTCAGGTCTCCATCGGATTAGTTGCATGGTTGTCAATGCATTATAAGCATCAAAGCGTGGCCAAATGGTCACTTCGAAGGGTCGAAAGCTCCTGGTCTATGCATCCTTCCAAAAAAAAAAAAAACTACTCATCTATGCAAATGTCCAAACCGTACTTCTTGCATGGTTTTCGTCGGAGTTCTTAATTATGTTTTTAGATAAATAATGTTTCACTGTCTGACAAAATCAGTGGAGGATATAGCTAGGATAGTTGGCAAGGATGCAACTTCCTCTCTCTCTCTTATTTACTTCTTTATCTTTCTCTATTGTTTTTTCTTCTTTCTCTTGATCATCCATGCATAGATATTGCTGAGAGGCTCTATTTGTGCAAGAGGCATATGGTGTATAGCCATGATATACATTGAAGAAAAAAAATAATAACATAGAAATGGTGTAATGTTTTTCTCCCACAACAATCAACATCAGCCATTCACCCTTAAAACCATCACCGAACATAGCAATCATCAGCCAAACATAGCATTGCAAAAAAAAAAAAAAAAGCACACCTCCCAATAAAAGATGCAAAACGTCTCCAATAGGATGCCCACATGCTACCCGTGCTATTTGGAGTTTTTTTGATGTCACAAATTTTGTTTGAAATTAACTACTTTCTCTGTTCCAAAGTATAGACATATTTGATCAATGAAAACTAAAGTTTAGTTAGACTAAATTTAGGTGGATAAAGTTTGATCTAGTGTTGTTTGGATACATGAAAATATGGCTTATGAAAAAATGAACGAAAAGCTAAAAAGCATTCTAGTTTTTATGTGCAAAAGTTGATAGTAAAAAAAAAAAAAAGAACAAAAGCCAAAAGCTAGAAAAACAGCTAGTTCCCCTAAAGTTCCAAGTTTTTTCACTATCTCCATCACATCAATCTAGGGACACATGTATGGAGCCGTAAATGTAGGTAAAAAATTAACTAATTGCACAGTTTTTGTTGTAAATCACGAAACGAATCTTTTAAGCCTAGTTAGTCCATGATTGGATAATATTTACCAATGTCTTGTTTAGTTGCACCCAAAATTCAAAATGTTAGAATTTGAACTTTTGTAACACTTTCGTTTGTATTTGATAAATATTGTTCAATCATGGACTAACTAGACTCAAAAAGATTCGTCTCATTATTTACAACCAAACTATGTAATTAGTTATTTTTTACCTATATTTATTGCTCCATGCATATCCCTAGATTGATGTGATCGAGAGAGCGAAAAAACTTGAAATTTTGAAGAGAACTAAAAAGGTCCAACTACTACAGAGATTAGAATTCTAACATTAAGCCCCAGTTACCCTAAAGAGATGGATTTGCAGTACGAAAGCGCGCGTCTATTTCCACTCTGCCATGAGCTATCCCTAGGTCTGCTCTTCACTCCTCAGACAGCAGTCATTCGGCGTGACAGTGTTGCGGATTTTCTTGCTGCCCAACAGTAACAGCAGCCGTACCCGTACGGGGGTGCGGCAAGCATGTGCCCGTGTGTCAGTGGTAACGCATGCGATCCTGCCAGTGCCACGCATCATGCATGCTCCGATTAGACTAGGTTGACTTCAGAGTACAAGCATGTCATTGCCATGCAAGCAACAGTACCACGGTGGTCCAAATGTCAAAAGGTAGTACGTGAACAGTGCAAAAGGTGACGACGAAAAGCTCTATCCATCTGAACATTGCTGTTCTTGGGATCTGGGACTTCAGATCCTGAACCCACCAACTTGGAACGTTGAATTTTGAGGCCTGCACCCTGCACGCCTGTCCTCCAGCCGGGACGGTCTCAACAGTCAATCCCCCAAAGTGGAGTACTTGCCTTCGGATCAAACGAAATACTGAGTTTTGTAATGTGTTAGGCAGACGCTTTACATCGTTTCTGAGGAAACGCATCGATCTCTTCGTGTTTGACGACCAAAAGCAAAAGGTTCACAAGCCTGAGCTCTGAAACTAAGTTAACTAACCCCAAGACTAGAGTAGGAATCAGACAGACATTTTCTCCTTCAGCTTTGCCTCGGGATCCAAGTTTCTGTTTTTTGTATTCTGTTTGGCCAAAACTCTGCACTTTCTTTTTGAGACAGCTCCATTTGTTTACGAGAATCCAGCTCTTTGAATTGTTCTTGGTCTCCATTTTTGAATATTTAACAGTACTGTTCGTTTGTTTTTCTTTTCTCGCTGGAGCCAAGATTCTCTGCACGCTTAGATTTGCGTACGTAGCATTGGTAATTGATGTAGCAGAGCCAGCAATGTCAAACAGTTTGACAAAAGTGGCTGCTTTGCATGCCTCCTCGGCAAAGGCCAAAGGATGATACTTGACCCAATAATGTCCGCGCCTTGACCGCTAAAGCTATCTGTACCTTGCTTTTGTTTACATCAGTTGTTCAAGGCTCAACCTCTGCGTTTGCGAGCAAGAGATGCTTAATTATATGACGCTTCCGAGCAAAACCGGAGGAAATTGTTACTAGTAAACTAGAACGGGTCCGGTTTGGCAGGGAGAGAGATTGCGCTTGATCACACTCGGTCCAATAAAAATATCATTCTAGAATAGTACTATGTCTATATATAAATGAAATGATATTTTATATTTTTAATAAGTATCACTGGATTTTTTTATGACGTAGGGATCGTCACGATCGTGTATACCAACTGCTCTATTATGCTGATGAAGAACATTTCCACTTTCTTATATTGATCTAAATTTTGACGTGGTCTTGTTAGTGCATCAAACTTATTGGCTAGATTGTTCGCTACTCCCAATTTCTTTAACGAGATATTTTTTATTGCATTAGAACAAGACTTTGGTTATTTATATGATGTGGATGTAAAAACAATTCACATGTTAGTACTGCTGCTAGAGATAACAGTAGAAAGTATACCTAAAAACAGAAGGGCTACCTAATCAAGCAAGGGTACTCCCAACCCATAAACTAGATGGTTTCTATGTTTGTTAATTAGGATGTCAACTTAGTAAAACGATGATGTGGTATTGGAATTAGAAAGAGATAGGGAAGAGAAGATGGTTTCTTAATAAGAAATCATGTCTACATAAGAACCAAGATAAGAGATGTGATAGGTAGATGATGGAGAGAGAAGGCATGTGATTAAATAGACAGGATCTTTTTTTTTTTTTTTTTTTTTTTTTTTGAAACGAAAGGAATTTATTTGAAAAAATAACTATGCACTGAGAATATACTAGCATGCTCTGTTTACATGTTTGACAGAAACCACCTCATAGTTTTTTTTGGCTGGGGCTGTCCTAAAGGGCCATTTTGGTTAGTACCGCTAGAGATGCTCTAATGAAAATTAGTGAGAAAAAGCAAACACAACCTTAAACCTTAGGCACCAAGCAGTTTTGATCGAGCATGTTGTCTAATAGAGCAGAACAAATATCTAGCAACAAAGTTACAGCTTGTTTGTATGCATAGGGATAATTATTAGCTGCTAATTTTTAGTCTTAACCTATCCAAATAGAGGGCTAATAAGTGAACTGTTTTTTTTTAGCGAAACCCTCTAACAAGTAGCTAGCATACCTTAGCTGGTCGTTAATAACATACATAAAGATTCACGCAAATTAGTTAAGAGCACTCACAGTGTAAACTCTAGCATAAAGTCTAAGACTATGTATTACCTCGGAGGTATCATAGACTTAGAGTCTTGATTTTTCTCCATCTTTCTTTCATAAATATACTACAACATCAGTAAAATATAATAAATAGAAAGATAATAAATATGCTTAGACTTTATCTGTATTGTGGTGGGACTCAGATTCTAATCTTTGGCCCAATATACAAAACTCCACAACATTGGACAATGACATAGTTGGCATCATGTGTAAGCTATAATGACTGTTTGACGAGAAGGGCTCTATGATTGCCCCCGTCTTCCATTTCAGGTTCCTGACATTCCGTAAGGTAGTAGTCCATTTTGTTTCCAGCTTTTGCCATGTGCTTTTCTTGTGTAGGTACAGTGCAAGATCCATGCGTGACGGCGACCTTTTGATATGCCAACGAGCACAAAACGTCGCAGCACGCGTGCACGCTGTCGCAAGTCCTATTAAGATACTAGTACTATTCATCATGCATATGATGCATTGTATCTATCTGGAAATGGTTTCTGCTGACCGTACTTCACTACTCGCCGCCGACCAAGGACCTTCTTTTGTGATTGTAATTGTACTAATTACAGTTGCAGGACAGTGTAAAAAAGAAGATCAGCAGGGAGGGGAATCTTTCACATATTGGCGAGTAGGGACCATGATACATTTGCGTTCCGTCCTTGCTGGCATTGGATCACAATCCTTAGCCTTCTTGATCTGAGTGTAATTAGATAAGCATAAGGTGGGTACGGTGTCACATTCTGTGGTTCTAATACCACATAATTTTGTGAGGTTCTTCCTCAGCATTTTGCAGTCATCCGCACACTACTACAGAACTGATTTTGCGTGGCACTTCCAAACGATTTATGGTGGTGGTTATTTAAAAAACCGCCACGGTTAATGTCATAATTAACTGTGGCGGTTAATTTTAAAAACCCGCCACGGTTAATGACGGTCCAGCAGTCGGCCCATTTCAGCCCGATAACGGGCTCCAGTATATAAAGAAGCAGAGCCAGCCCACTCCTCATTTCTTCCCAACCCTAATGTCTTCCCACCCGCTCCCACTCCCATTCTCTACGCCGACTCCACTCTCTACTTGCTCCCCACTCCCCTCCCCACGACCCTACCCTTCGACCCGCTCCTCCGGCGCGCAAGACGGGGCGACGAGCGGCGGCGCGCGAGACTTCAGCGGCGGCGCGCATGCGGCGGATCCACCGCGGGCGGCGGATCCATCGGCACGGCAGACGATCCATCAACGCGCGCGCCGGATCGGCGGCACCTCGGGCGGATCGAGTCGCGGCGCGGACTTCGCGGCGGCGTCGGCTCCGCCTCCTCAACCTCGCCGCCGGTGGTCGGATCCATGGCTGCGGTGGCGGTGGTGGCGGATCCGCGGCACGAGCGGCGGCCTCCTCGCCCGACGGGCGGCGACGCGGCACCACGCCCCGGCGGTGGTGGATGGGCTCCCGTGGACTCGATGTTTTTTTTTATTAACGGTGGCGGGCAAAAGAAAACTGCCACTGAAGTTTCTCCATTTCCGGTGACCCTATGTTGGTGGCGGACAGGAAAACCACCACCAAAAATCGATTTTACCCGCCACGGGTTCATTTATCTAGTAGTGACATGAAAATAGAATTCAGTTTTCTTACGTCAATTATCTTACCTGCTTTTGAGCAAAATTCACAAATCTAAGTGGGCATACAATTTCAAATAAACACGTAGTTTGGACTCCGTGACGAAGCCACCGGCCGTAGGGTAAGAGGGGCTCAAGCCCCCCCTACTGCCGTCAAACAAGTGGAGCCCCTCCCCCTACCCCCTGCTAAAGTTAGAAGATGACCCTCAACCCCCTAATTATTTCATGCTTTTGTCACTGTTTGGACTTAAATCGAAATGGGTATATAATTCCAATACTTGATCCGAAAATGGGTGGTCGTATTTTCTTATATCTATCTAAGAAAAATGGCGATGTTCATTTAGCATAGCAAGAATGTTTTGATGACAGGATTCAAGATATATAAATTTTCTAAAGAAGAAAAATGTGTGCATTACTCTCTTTTTTTCTGGAGAAACAACTCCAAAAACTAGGAAGTTCAATGGCGACGATTAAAAGTGGGATAAACAGGGAATCATCGATGGGTACAGTTTGGTGGCGGGAGACTTAGCCGATCCACCACGTTGGAGCGCGGGGCCTATCCAAAGACTGATCGGGCACATGAGAAACGTCAAGAAACGGTCCAAAAGTAGCTAAAACTAAGCTGTGGTCGGCCCCTCTCTCGCTCCATTTGCTATACTATCTTTATCCAAACCCAGGCCGAATCTTAAATCTAGCGACTAGTGACGCGCGCACCCGATAGAGCCAAATCTTAAATCGAGCGACTACGAGCAGATGACAGATGCCAAGTGAGGAAGCCGCATCGGCGGCTCAGCTGCGTGCGATCTTTGCTTCGGATAAGCAAGCACTAAGCTCCGGCCGCATTATTCCCATCCGCGAACTGCTGTCCTTGTGGTGCAATGATTGGGGAGATCAGATCATCATCAGATCCAGCCCTAAGGCGTGTGGTTGGCGTAAACCAAAGCTGCTTTGATTCCTCCATCGATCTCTCCCGTCCTTGGTCCATGTCACGTCCATGTCACCTCGCGGGGCAGAGATCGTCGATCCACACCAAATCTTCCACGGGATCGTCGCCGTTTGTCGTGTTTCTCCTCCTCCAATGCACCATATCGCATCTATCGCATCATGAACCTGCTGGGTGCTTAGTACTAGAGCAGTAGCTAGCCTAGCCGCAACATGTTGCGGGTCCCTACCGTGCACAACAGGAAAGGAAGAAGAGCGGTTGCCATGCGCGGAACTCATGGTATGCATGGAACACGTAAGCAGGGCCCCGTTGGGTACGTTACATCTGTCAGCACTCAGCAATGTACTCGGCTCCTGTTGCCAGTGGTAGCAGTGGCACTCGCGTCGCAACAACCGCCGCCTCCCCGATCTCGCGCGTGAGAGCCACACGAACCCCGCACTTCCGCCAGTAGTAGTGGCTAGTGGCCGTGTCAAGCGCCGCATGGAAATGGAAAAGGGATTCGGTTCGTGATGAAAGCAGGCCGAACAGGGGGTCGGTCCTCGGGATCGCCAAACTTTACCAATCACAAGTCGCCGTCACATCCCAATAATAGCACAAACACAAACACACCGGTCACCTCCTAAACTCCTGACCTCGCTGAGCACGCGCGCTGGGCGTGATTTCTGTCAGGACGGAAGGAGTACTCTACCGATTCATGTGACGCGGGCAGAGCACTACCACCGTGCAATCCCGTCGGAAACACGGGGCTCGGCCTCGTGGCGACGCCAATGATTCCCCTGTAGTGCCCAGCGAGGGGAGTGGGAAAAGCACGGCGGGCAGTCAAGCACGAACCCAAAAGGCGGGGGGCGAGGGGACCAACGGCCACGGCGGCAAACGGCTCGGGGTCACGCGACGAAATCGCAGTTGCACCAGTCGATCGATGAAGGACGCAGGGGCAGCGGCAGCAGCAAGTTGGCCAGACCCCGGCAGCGGCAGGCCGGGATCGGCAGTCTCGCAACTATGGCGCCAAGGACGAACGGAATCGCGATTCGTCCGCGGATCTCTGAGCGATAGATAGATACATAGATAGATTCTCTAGGTATCGTACGTACGGGCTCTGAAATAGCATGTCCTATGAGCTGTGTGGTCCATGTGTGGTACCAACGCTCGATTTTAGCAAACGTATGCTAAAGCTGAACCAACTTGCAATCAACTTGCAATGGCCCTGGGAGTGGGCAGCTCCAGATTCAGTGTGGCGTGTGTGAAAGTGAAACACATCCCTACACTCCTAGAGACGGAGAAAGAAACGAGCGTACTACCATGCATAGCTCAGCTCGATTCAGTGCTAGAGCAACCGAATTCAAACAGTACGGAGAGCTCAATCATCGATGCACTACGGAGTTCAATCATCGATAAATCTACCAACGACATTCGTTCATATAGAAAACTAGCTCTAGGCCACTAATGAAGCTTGGCTAGACACAAGTACTCCCTCCATGCCAAATTAGAAGTTATTGCAATAATCTTGGAGAACTAAAGCATTCCAACATGGCTATTGTAGTTTATGCATTGGAGCTAACAATATACCTAACTCGGTGGAGCAATGTTGGGCTTGGTGTGCAAAATGGCTCCCTAGTGGGAATAAATTCTATATCTTAGTGGTAAGCGACGTTCCCGTCGACGACGAGGCGCCAATGGTGACTTCAAGAATTTCCAGATCTGCCGGGTGCTCAGTCCTTCGGAGGTGCTCATAGGGTAGGGTTTGCGTACGTGTGTTCATAGGGGGTGAGTGTGCGTACGTGTTGTGAGCGTCTGCGTTGTACTGTGTCATTCTCAAAAAAAAAAAAAAAAAAAAATTCTATATCTTTGGTATTGTTGTTGTCTGTTGGGCAGTCTGGAAAAAGTTGTAATAAAGCTCGTTTTGAAAATAAATAAATCTAGGATCCTACACATATTGTTTGCTTTGCTTGCATGCTTATGGCTTACTAGGAAGGCTTATACTTCGATGGTGACAAAGAAGCTCTAATCGAGGTGATTAACATGATGCTCAATATATCCCCCGAGAAGAGGAAGATTGGACAACAATTGTTGGAGGTCGACCAAGACAAGAGCAATGTGGAATGAAGTCCAGCTGATGATGGGGGTGGTGGGCTTGTAGTGTCCTTCATCTTTTCAGTTCTTTTGCATGTCCTGATGGTACCCTTCTTTTTAGTCTCATGAGGTCTTACGGTCCTGATGGTTAGGCAATATTGCTCTCTAGGGAAAAAAATGTATGTCAGGCGTTATTCCCTTTCTAGTATAGCTGCTATCGCTTTTTTTTCTACTTCTTCTTACTCTTTAAACGATGTATTTCCGTTACTTCATTAATGGCATTGGGGGATGCCCTCGGTTCGAAAAAAGTGGTAGGCGACGTTGCTGTCGATAGCGAGGCGTCTGTGGTGACTTCGTCAATCTCTATAGCTGTCAGCTCAGTACTTCTGAGGTGCTTGTAGGGATAGAGTTTACGTACTTGTGGTCCTATGGGTGAATGTACATACATGCGTTGTGCCGTGTAATTCTAAAACAAACGTAAAAGTTGAGCGCATTTGTGGAGAAGGCTGACCAAGGTTCTTATATAAATTCGCTACTGTCAGGAGAAGCGAACCAAATTTTATCTTATACCTATATAATATTTTACCACAATTTGGTTTCCTAGAGTTTTGGCTTGACTTAGAAATTTTGGCCATGACCAACTACAGTAAATAGGAGCGGAGGGGGCAAGCCACGGGCCATCATTTTGGTTGCCTGGCTTTGGCTTGACCGGCCGAAACAAAGGAAGGGCGATGTGTCGGCTTGCGTATGGTTTCACGTAGTCCAATATTGAGCAGGGAATTTCAAATGATATTTGGGTACGTTTGGTTTTTTGCCATGCATGCCCTGCCAAACCAGTTTGCCTAGCTGGACTTGGCTGTGCTTAGGAAAGCACCACCGGCTGCCTATGCAATGCTGTGACAAAATCGCAACAGCCATCGAAGCTTTGATGGTGTCCACGGTCAACGACCGAGACGTACGTGGCCAATATCTCTTGAATCATGTGTCCAAATTACAATCGATTTGACATATACTCATAAAATGTATCCAAATTACAATGTTCCTCATGTTTTTCTCAACAAAACAGAATCCATGTTAGGAATAATTATATTGACAAAAAAAAGTAGCATGCATACCATGCATGTCATACTCGTAATATTTTGGCAAAATAGGTCAGGGTCTGAACGCAAACACCTTTTCTATTCTCTTGATTTTTGGCGCTGCCGAATTTGGATCTGAACACCTCACTTTTTGCCACGATTTAGCAGTCATGCCCCAATTTGGCACAAACTAAATAGTCCCTATGCCCCAATTTTAACTTGCCAAACTGGGTGGGTAGGATTTTAATGCGATCCGTTCATCAATGTGAGAGCGATCCGCCCATCATGTGAGCTGGGATTTTGATTTGAAAAGTTCAAGCTCTACGAATTTTTTGGCTCCAACATTTAAGTAACCAATATGGTGTTCGTTGAGGTTTTCCTTTTTTGCTTAAAAAAATCGGTCCACAAAATGAATGTAATTCTCGCTTTTGAAAAGTAAAACAGTTTAAACTTTGACTAAAGCTATATATAAAAATACTAACATTCGTGATATAAACAAAGTGCTACTATATTACTCCCTCCATCCCAAATTATAAGTCGTTTGACTTTTTTGGCTCCAAGTATGACCATTCGTCTTATTCAAAAAATTTACGCAAATATTGTCAAATTCAAGTCATTCTTTAAGAACTTATATTAATAAAGAAAGCCACGGCAAAAAAAAAAAGTGATATTTTACACAAATTTTTGAATAAGACGAGCGGTCAAACTTGTTATCAAAAAAGTCAAACGACTTATAATTTGGGATGGAGGGAGTAGATTATATATACAATATATTTTCATAATAAAATTTTTTAGACACATAAATGCTAATACTATTTACTACTATAAATCTATTCAAATGCGAGCTAGCTTGACTGGCACAGTTTCCACAATTGCATTCATTTGTGGACAAAGGTAACAATATTTACTTTAAGGTATGGATTTGGCCATACTCTAAAAATTCAAGCAAGATTTGGAGTTTGTAGAATAAAATGAATGAATCATACATATATTTAGTTTAAACAACAACAAACTTGCTTCAAAAAAATATTATAACTACAGGTTGGCCACACAAGACGGAGTACTACTTTGTTTTTTGGTTAAAACTATTATAAAATGTTTTTACAGTACTAGCAGACGCACGTGCCCCAATCCGTCTGTATGCTCTCTCCGTTATTCTACTCGTCCCTACCCCGACTTCCATCATTGGCGGCACCTCTTTTCCTCTCCGCACAACCTTCCTCCCCGCGCGTTCGTCTCTAGATCTGATATTCGTCTTCCTCATCGCCCACCACCCACTTTGCCCCCGCCACAATGTGCTACGGTTTCGTGGCCATAGCCGTTAGTGCCGGAGCCGAAATTATGCATAAGGGGGCCGGTCAACCATATAAGAACTGATTGTATATTATTTGCTTAGAATTTTGCAAATGATTTGACCATGCACGCTATTCTTTCCATGGTAAACGACTGTGGCAGCGAAATCGAGAATTAATCATAAAAGACCAGCCAAGATAAAATATGAATTTGTGTGATTTTGTTTTGGAGAAGTCATCAAAAATATATGACAAAAGCATTCATTATACTTTTCTAATATAAATTATTAAATTATATGTTCTATAAAACAATTTAT